>BOPP01000149.1:3093205-3107710 GCA_017312745.1 Gryllus bimaculatus | reverse complement strand
TTCTAGTTGATTTGGTTGATTTTTTACTACATTCCACGTAGCTTTTGTTTTATTATTTGAGTTCAAAATATCTTGATCATGTTTCTTGATTTTAGCCTGCTGTATGACTTTTCTTAACAATGATTTGTATTTTTAAAGTAGAGGATGAAACCTTGAGATGCGTTATGATGCTTAAAAATGAAAGAAAGAATTCATTTGTTTTTCCATGATACTCTAATTCCTTGTGTTATCCAAGAATTGCTTTTACGTGAAATATATATTTTAATTTTGAAGAGAAAAGGAAGTTTTATGCAAATGAAATCAAGGCGTTGAAAAATGAGAATTGTATTTGTCGTTTGTATCAACAATATTGTAAACCGCGTCTCATGACTCCTCCAGAAAGTGCTTCAAATAATTGTCAATTAAGTTCGTGTAATTTTCAATAGTTTTGTTCGGCAACAGAGAATTGTGACAAATACTTGAACCAACCCTTGAAACAACCCTTCCTCCGAAGTCATGGGACAATACACTTCATTTAACCAACCTCGGCCACCGGCGTCGTGCAGGGGTAGGCACTCCTATAATAGTCATAGCTTTGTGTTTCAGTTCTAGTATTAGACAGCGTAAAATTTAAAAAAAATAAAAAATAAATGTCCTTTGGGCAGAAAAAGATTGCAGCTCGGAAAGCATAACTCGACGCGGTAAATAATTTTTGCTGGTTAACAGGAACAAACAATTGTGAAAAATAATCATCCCTTACTGGCATATTGATCTCCAAATTGCTTCAAATTTGGCGCCTCGTTTCTATTAAGGCACTTTTGATGTTCTTTGAAGGCGTTTTAAAGGAAAGTATCATACATTTCAAACTTGGCGCTCTGAAGATGTAATTTTACTTAAAAAAATATTTTGCATTAAATAATGACAGATAAAGTTTCTTGAAAATTAAACAGTTTACTGTGAAAATGAGCTCAAAATTCCGCATTTTCAAAAACGCTCAAACGCCATTTTTTCAAAATCGGCTCGTAATTTTTTTTCATACCTTTCCAACTGATAGTACTGATTGCACTGTTTAGGATGACGTAGAATTAATTGTGCTGTATTCATTTGTTTTTTTAAAAATTACTCAAATGTAATTTTTTAAATATCTCTCACGCTTTTAATATTCATATTGCTAGTAATTTGTAAACGCTATTGACATTTACCGCTCTCTATGTTTTAACTATTTCCAAACAAACCTGCTTTAATAACCCATTAACCCCCCCACTCCTAATGCTATCATCAAACTTACATGCCATTTTGCCCATCTCTTTTCTCATTTTTTGCCTCTTTGTCTCTCATTGTACAATGTAAACGGGTGAGCAATGGTCTGTTCCTTGGATTCACCTGAAAAATCGTTTCTAGTTTCCTCCTATCCCCAAATGTCTCAAACCCCCAACTCAAAATAGAACCAATAATACTGTCATATATTTTCGTTGTTTTCGTTCCTCCCTTGTTGAGCCAAAACCGCAATCACATATAATCTTTCAACGTTTCTAAAACACTTCCTTTCCATATACTTTTCTCACATTTACTCTTCCTTCTGCCTTTTTAACACTCCGTCACTTTGGTCTTATCCGTATTTAATTCAAGTTCTCTGTTCTCTAGAATTTTTTCTTATCCTATTAATATGAATATATCCCACGAACTAATCCCATGAGCATATGGAAAATTTCCTATAATAGCGTACGGACATTTGCCCCTGATTTTTAGGCAACCTATGTGCACAGCTGTTCTGCAGGTCACATTGAGATGCATTCAAGGAGTTTTCATGTACCTACCGATCATTGGTACATGCGTGGTTGCATAAATGCTCCATTATGGCAACTATTTTATTACTACTCTAATTTCCTACTATTTAGGCATTGAAAGAAAGTGATCATTTTTATCTCCATCACATGCACTAGAAGTTTATAAATTTATCGAGACAACTGTGCGAGTAGACTTATTCTCCAGATCTTTGATAAGAATATCGGGTATGTTTGCTGCTATCGAACGATCTTCATGTATTTATTTGTCGAACAATTACGTTTCTATACAGGCAATCAAAGGTCTCCGGTTTTGGCCTCTGCCTGCTTTAGCACTTGAAGAACTTTGATATCTTTACAGAACTACCAGTGGAGATAATTGATAATTACAGACCCCACTATGCCTTTTCATGCATTAGAACTTTGCTAGTTTAATTAATGTTTCCGGGGACCATAACTGTCATGGACAATAGTGTGTCGTTAGTGTAGTGAATGTCTCATTCAGGGAGGTGTTTGTTCCTCCCCTGGTGGGTCCGGCGCCGACTTACACGTCGACGTGCGACGGGTTTCTCCGCTCAGGCGTCTCCCGTTAGCGGGGAACCGCCCCTGCCGAGACAAGCTTTAAATTCCCGACATGACTGGCAATGTTGTTCAGTGAGAGAACGTGCGCGCCCGCGCGTATGCGTGTGTGTGCGTTCGTGCGCGCGTGCAAGAGGATAAAATACGACAAAGAGGAGGAAGGAAATATCGCGCACGGTCCGTGGACCTTCTTTATAGCACTGCTCAGGCGTTCGCCTGTTATTGATTGGATTAAGCAAAGACAACTACCTACCAGAACCAATCGCTTGAATTCTCCTCGAGACAGCAGCTAAATTCTACAGAACCTTCCGTTCAAGGTCACTGAAGATACATTGGCCACGCTGGCTCTGAGCTAACTCAGCCGATGAACTTTGCTAGAGTTGAGCAAGATGGGTCGATATGATAATTGTATTTATTTATTTGGTCGCGAATAGGCCGTTGTAGGACCACGCGAGCGCGCCACTCGTACCCACCGAGGTCCAGGCATATTCTACCGGGGGGAAATGCGCGTGACCTTCATCTTGGGGGTGTCATCACTTTTAGGCCGAATCCATTTTTACACCCCAGATGGTTAGCCCTGGGGGGATACGTATGAGATAATGATGAAGGGAAAGTTACAATGTCACAAGGTTTTTATGGCTGAGAGACCGGTATACTTTTGGATCTTCTCTTGACGTTTCGCCGATATGTTGTGGGTTTTAGGTATTGATATATCGATAATAAAAGCTTGCTGATGGTTTCTGTTGATGTAAGTTATATTGGGTCTATTGCCGCCGACTTGTCTGTTAGTGATAATGGAGCGATCCCAAAGAGAGTGTGCTCACTATTTTCAAGCACATTCTGAGGCACCATATTTTTTATTATTATTATTATTATTATTACTTATAATTATTTATATTTATTATTGGGTTATAGATCATACTGACCACGCCTGACACGCATAACGTGTGTAATTCTTCCAGGATCAGCTTTTCAGCTTGTATCCTCTGGATTTACAACGAGGTTGTTACGCACGAGGCTGTGATTATGAAGATGATAGGTGAAGGGAACAATCACAAATACGGCCATTTACCAGCACGCGCGAATTCTGCAGCCACCTTGGCGCAGACGACGGCTGCCGCAACAGTTTGGCTTACCATTATTCTATTTATTACTATTATTATTACTATTACTATTTTACTACTATATTACTATTTTACTATTGATTCCTATTGTTACTATTGTTACCGTTGTTACCATTCCTACCATTACTACTATTATTATTACGACAATGCTGATGCAGTTTACCTCGCTATTCGGGACAGCCAAGTGCGCGCCGTCCGCAGCGCACGTGCTGTTAGCGTCCGTCCAGGTCTTGGTGTTGGCGTACAGCCTGTAGGCGCTGCGCGGTCCGCTGGCCGCCGCGTCGGCCCCGCCGAGCAGCTCGTACCCTGGCGGGGGCTCCGCAGGCGTCGGGGGGGTGGCGGAGCCCCCGAGGCACGAGGGCCCCTCCGGGCACGCAGGGCACGCCTCGCACGCGCGCCTGGCGACACAGTATCGCACTGCGTACAGGGCAGCCCCGCTCTCAAAGCACTAGGTATGTTTATGATTGATTTTAAGTTTATTTCTAACGAATTTTACATATACAAATGATGTAAAGTTTTTCTTTTCCCTCAATCCCCTCCTCTCTTGTTTCCCACTTCTGTCACCCACTGACAAACCGTTTCCTCCAATTGCGTACGTATTTACTTTGAATAAGTCCATCCGCCTGTCTGTCCGTCTGTGGAAAACACTAGCGGCTAAACTGTTGGTGGGATTTTTTCCTAACTGAATATTCCCTGACGATCTGGCTTGACTCGAAGCTCTGTGAATGTGAAAAAAACATTCTTTAAATTTTGAGGGTTCTTTACATGAATTCTCTGGAGCATTTTCAAAAATTTCTCAAAAATGGCTCCAAGTTTTGTCATTAATTTCTTGTAAGTATAGAGTTAAATACATTCATAGAGATGACATAGCTCCAATGTTCACTGTTAACTCGAAATTATCGAAAATTGCAATCGTTTTCTTGAAAATGGTTCCAATTTTTCCTTAATTTTTTTAAAACGAATAGTGATAAATAGATTGACTAATAGGAGGTTAATACATATTGATGTTTTTTTCAAAATTAAATAAACGTATTTTTGGCATATCTCTCTAGCCGTTAATATCAATATTAGTAGCAGTTTGTATAAATCATTATATTTGTGAGTCGAAGTGATTCAAACGATGTCCAATGACATTTCTAGAAAATTCAAAAGTTGTCTGTGAAAATTAATTTCAAATATCGCATTATAAAAATGCTTAAACGATATTCCTAAAAACATCTTCAGATTTTTGAAAGAAAATTTCTATATAGGAGGAGGTTTCACTCTTGTTATATTTCAGTTCTGTCAATAGGGGATAGCAAAATTGAGAAAATGTAAAATAAAAAACTATACTAAATTTTTCTCATTTTCCCAATAATCGGCGATAGATGGCTGTTGGGAAGAAGTGAAACAAAACTGAAAACCAAACCCAGGCCAAAGAAATTAGAAAACTAGGTCTTTTCCATTCTGTAGCACCACTTGTTCAATTTGCAAGATACATCACAGACGGAGACCTTGTATTCGGCTTTTGGACAGTCGCTGTCCATTGTTCAGTGGGTTGAAAGAGTGCGGCAAAGGAAAATACAAGCCAATGCCGTGGATTATGGATTCATATTTTAAGTTTTGACCTGTTCCATGCACTGAGTCTTGAGGTCTAAACGAGAGCGATCAATGACTTGTTGAGAAGATCCTGCAGATGAAACTGGAATGAAAGATGACTGAACCCTGTTGAGGGTGTGAAGTCAAGGATAAATGATAACTCAGCATCCCCTTTTACCTTCACAATTTCCATTACAAAGCTCATTATGTGTACAAGAGCACAGAGCGAGACCTGGTACTTCAAATATCGACCGTGTACCTTTTGCTTCTGATTGACCAAAATTTGTAAGTCAACGCGGTATGAGAAGAAGGGGCAGAACATACGCCCACAGCTTATTTGTTGACCATATCTCAAAGTGCGAAATGGATATGACGAAAGCGGAAATACAAGGGCATGGAGGTCATCTCGGGCGAGAGAGTTTCGTCGGTGAAGGTAGTGCAAACAGCATTCCTTTGGTTTCAACACACGAATATTAGTGTTCATATCAGTTATTATTTCATATGTTAACTTTCACAGTATTGTGATTAAAGGAACTTTTCATTCAGAAACAAAACATCGGAAAAGAAAAAACATCATCACACAACAACGATGTTTTGAAAACATCGGTGTTAATACATTGATGTTTAAAACATAGGGGATGTTTCTACAAAACATTGATGTTTCGAAAACATCGTCATCGACATAGTCCATGACAATGAAGTTCGCAGTGGAACCGTACCTGCCGCATTTCGCGGGCGGACAAGTGATGTTGACGATGGCCGGGGGCCCACGAGGCACCTCCGGCAACGTTAGGGCAGGATGGGGGGGGCAACGGGGTTTGGGTGGGGGCGAGGGCACTTGGGCGGGCACCGCAGCGGGGGCAGGGGGCGGGCTCGGGCAGGCCCGCGCACGGGACGGCACGGCGAGTCCTTGCGGCGGCAGTTCTGGTCGCAGATGTACTTGTGCATCTGAGCCGCTCCGCAGGCCACCGCGGCGACGGTCACCGCGACTGTCAGCCACGCCCTGCGAAGAATAAGCATTCACGACACTAGTGCTAAAATAGTAGTTTATCCAAAGTTTCTAATGTTAAGCTTGATTGCGTGAGTACATGTTTTGAAACGAACGGCTTTAGGAGCGAGTTTTCAAATTTGTACGAATGTAATAGAGCAACATTATAAACGATATTTTTTTGTATAACAGCATTATACATTTATAAGAGAATTAAACTTAATTTTGCGAAACAACTTTCCTGTGACGACTCAGGCATATGACATCGTGCGAGTAAAGGGTGGTCGGCTATTCCGTTTAGCTCTACTTCCGCGCGATTCTCTCGCTACGATTGGCTGAATCTGTGTTGACGCAATCATTCGTAACATAAAATCTAATACGTCATCATTTGTGCCATAAAATGCCCGATTATTAACGATTTCTTGCAACAGAAAAGGCTCTTTTATAATGTTGGAATACAAAAAATGGTATTTTTGACTTACTTCACGCGTAGTAAAGTGTTTCCCTTTTACAATAAACGGTTTAAAAATATTATGTCAAGATTATCAGTGTACCAATATATTTATGAATTAAAGACGTTATAAGGCTCTGTCATTAGAACCAGTAACGCCCATAATACATACATAATTTTATTTTTTTATCTATCGCTGGAGTATACCAGATCCATGATACTGCAACAAGGAGCCTTGTTACAGTATCATGGATTGGATATACTACAACGGTTCTTTTTTTGTGTAATTTAATTTATTTGATTTACTTATTTACTAACTAATTAGATAATTTGACTCGGTTTGTCTTTTCTTATTTCCCTTGCATGATTCCTCCATAAGAGAATACGTAGCATCATTTAACTGTTTTCATATTTCAGGAAACTTATTTGTCCATATTTAAGGCGAACATTTCTGGTTAACTATTGCATTTATTAAAACATTATTGTATTTTAATAAATTCAACAGTTTTCAAGATATGAGTTCGCCATAAATATGGCCAAATACGTTTCCTGAATGATTGAAACTAAAAACAAGAAGTGTAATGATGTTTTCATATTTCTCTTCGTGTCCACGATCCTCTCACTCAGGTAAATAACGCAATGTATATCGAGTTCCGTATTGAAGGAAATAACGTATCAGTAAAAAATAAAGTTATTCATTGCACTAGCTCCACCTGCCTGCTTCCCAAAGCTCGGCGAATTGAATGAAACTCTAACTGACCGTTCAAATGAGTTGATTCCGCACAGGTCAACTACTGAGGTCGTAAGTCCCTTTCTCCCCCAATGCACTGTGATATCCGAGCCGCCGAACGACGTGCAGAGGTTTCTCCTCTTCAATAACGCTGTGTAACAAATTTTCAAAATAATATCTGTTTCTGGTTTCAAATGACTGATTTCTGGTTAATTGAGCAGGAATATAGTATGAAGAAAATAGTCGTTAGACCCCTGAAACACCTTTTTTTGTGACCGTCACAATGTTATTTACGCAACTGTCAACATTTGCATTTTTTTTATTTTCTTGTGGTACCAATTTTTTAATTTTTTTCTAATTATCGCAAACTCTTAATTGAATACACAATACGACATGTTTTATACGTCTGATACTAAAAAAGGATTTCTTTTAAAATTTTCTAGGTAACGTCAGTTAGTAAGATGAGATTTTTCTCATAGCTACTTGGCTGCTGATTCTACGCAGATATGGCTTCAAGTGGTGGTAAGTATTCAGCAAGTGCCTTTTGTTTTATTTGTGGGGAATTTATTAAAACGAAAGGTAAAAAATCCACATATCATCACTAGTGAACATGTTTTAATTGTATAAGGCTTTCTTCGGGATGTCCGTTGGAGACCAGGACAAGTCCTGGGCTCCACACGTAACTTGTGCGACCTGTAAGAACACTTTGGAAGGATGGTGCCGAGGGGAAAGAGGGTTATGGAGTTTGATGTTCCAATAATTGGGCAATAACCCACGGACCATTCTACGAACTGCCACATCTGCACGAAGGACCCTTTTAAAAGAATGATTGACATGAAAGCACCTGCAGTCATTTATCCCAACATACCGTCATCCAATGCTCTTGTGCCAAACGGCCCTGAACTTCCTGTTCCTAATCCTCCACGGCGAGATGAAAGTGGTGATGACAGTAATAGTAATACAGAAATTGAGTAAGATTCTGAAGATTCTAATTACTATTACACAAATTAAAACAATGAAAGGAAACGATATTATCCCAACCAAAAGGACCTAAATGATTTGGTCAGGGACCTTGGTCTTACAAAGTCCTTTGCTGATCATATGCAATCAATGAGACTTCAAAATGATTGCCTTCTTGATAGGTCTACGAGTGGAGTGAGATAGCAGGGACACTTATTCACACTACCATAAACGATTTAGCCCTAAACGTGCTGAGTTCACTGTGGGGATTCTCAACATTACATGAGAGTCACTTATCATCGAAAGGTACTAATGCCATCTTTCACAAAAAAATGGTACTAATGAAGCAATTTGCAGCAGCCTTGTACAAGGAATCTGCAGCACTCAACAACATCTGTTCCCAAAGCTATCCAAAGCAAAAGTTAAAGTTGAGATTTTCGTTGGACCTCAAATGAAGAAACTTATTTAGTTTCAAGAGTTTCCCAAGCTTTTCAAAGCAAACGAGATTGAGGCTTGGATCCGTTTTGTTAAAGTAGTTCATTAAAATAGTCAAAGACTTCCTGGGAAATCATAAATCTGAGTACTATATTAAAATGGCTTAGACTGGTTAAAAATTACACCAAAATGGGATGCAGGACGTCTCTGAAAATACATATCCTTGATGGCTTCAAAGAGAATACGGGTGCATTTACCTAGGAGCAACGGGAGCGCTTTCATCAGAACGTCCAGCATTTTGAACGTCGCTACAAGGGAACCTACAATGAACACATGATGGGGGACTGTATTTGGGGAATTATTCGTGACATTGATAGGGCATACTCACGCAAATCTCGCAAAAGTACTCATTTCTAGCTTATTTGTCGTCAATTTGTGGATATCTTGCTAAAATATAATTTTGATTTAAAATATAATGTTCCTTTTCCTTATAATAAAAAATACAGTCTAAAATTTGTACTTTTTCTTAATTACAGTACGTAAATTTCGACTTTACGTTCTCCTGACCACAAAAGCAATGTTTTTGCAGGGAAGTAAGGTTTTTCGATGTGTTTATTATATAACCATTTAGAAAATTATATTGGTTACTGAGAACCAAAAATAGTATTACATGGTATAATCTACCCCATGGGCAATGTCCATGCCAGGACAAGCTCTGGACTGGTCTGCCGGCTTAAATGCAGTGCACAAAGTGAAAGTGTGAGGGATGAGGAAAGAAAATATCGTACGCATAGTATGACGCATGTGTTATGTTCTAGCCTTTGCCTCATGTTGTTTGGAGAAACCACGAAAACATACTGATCAATGAATGAGGCCTCTAGAATTTTTGTTTAGTCTGTGGTTTAATTTGAACAAGTTTTGTAGCAAGTATCGAAAATCTGCCACCGTCAGGTCATTAATCCTAGCAACTTCCGATCAACGATGCTGCAAAGACAATGAATTTGTCGCTGCGATAACGTACATTTTCTATACCAGGACCTCGGAGGATGACATTTTCTGTGGAAAATTACCTTTTTTTGACGCATTACAATATTTGATGGGGCAAGGAAGTAAAGCTTTTTATGCTGTATTTTTTATGAATCATTTGTGTTTCTTACTTTAAAATAATAAAAATTCTTCATAATATTTTAATTATAAATTCAAATAATATATTATTTTCTTCAAAGAAACGTTTTCACAATTACTTGAAGAACCAATAAAGTTTTTGCATTTTTTTAGGTGCGTGTCAGTCTACAAATGATGTAAGACGTGTACGATATTCACAGCAAAAAGAAATGCAAAAAGTTCATTGTCAGTAATCATGGCCTTAAAATCACTATACCTTCGATACTGCTGTCAAATTCAGTTCGCGCGCTGTGTTGCACGTTGCTTGCACTGCGAGGAGGTTCAACTCTTCGCTCCCCCAGCGCGTTTCCCCGTGCCGAGTGATGCTCAGTCCCTCCCTCCGAGACCCTTAGCTCACACTGACATCACTGGGCTTGGACCGGGAGTGGTGGCTAGGGCATCAACTGATGTCACTGCACTGTCTGTTCGACAGGACCCAGGTTCGAGTCCCGACAGTAGGAGAATTTTCTACACTAGCTAGGTCTAGTTCTCTCGTTGGCAGGAAGAGATGTCTAGAGGCCGGCTGCTTTGATCGATAGTTTTCTGCTTTGATCGATAGTTTCCCCGATGAATACCAGGCGGATGACGGAGCAGTACCCTACCATACGGGCCACGAATCACGCGCCATCTTTCATTGCTTTTCCTTTCCTTATCCTCCCCCCTTACACACACTCTTACATTAACATACACTACACTACCACGCATGCCGGGCAGCTGGCCGGGTGCTTTAGCTTGGACCGGTTGGGGCGATGGCCTTCTGGTGGGAGATACCTGGTTGGGGAAAACCCCGTTAGCCGACGGTAGGTCGGGGCGGGATCTCGCTATCCAGCGGAGCAAGATAAATCACGCACTGGGCGTACGGGACTAATGACATTAGCAGCCGACGCGCCGGAATCACTAGGAATCAAACTTCTGGGCTCAGGCAGCCCGAACAGCTGGGGTCAGCCCTGCGTGCGCGTGTGGGGGCCTTGACGCTAGGGACGGGCTCGCCATGTAGACAGGATGGGTTGCGTGACGTGTGTCGTAGATAGAATCAGAGCCGGATGACACTTGCCTTGCCCTACGCCCAATTTTAATAATAATAACTAATAATATATCAATATAAATTAATATAATAATATTAAGTCTTTAATGATGGCAAGGCTTCGGCCATAAGGCACTGCTTTCCGCTAACACTAATTACATACATTTACGATAGAATTTTAGAGGGAGGACAGTGTGCATTTACGTGGGAGAACAAATCTAGGACCATCCCGCATAACCACTTAATCGATTGAGTTAAACCAGAAAACCTCAATCAGATGGCGGCTCTAGACCGAACCATTAATAAACTGAGTATTTATTAGAGTAGTGAAGGAAGTTTGTGAAGATGAAAGAAGACTTGGGAGGGTCCAAAAGTAAAAGTAAGTTTTGAGGAGAGGAGATAAAAAGCGAAGAAAAGGACAAGAAGTAAGCATTAAAGTGAAGTTATTGAGGAGTTACGAAAGCTGCGTTTAGTTTTACAGTAGATTTATCATAATACACTAAGTTTTACACCAGAGAAGCACAATACACTATAAGCTAATAACAATTTTGTCGTAGGCATCAGAAAAAAATTAAACGACCGTATTAAACTTTAATTATTATACTTTTTAATTAAAAACGGTAATTTAGACGAATACGGAAAACATATCATTCAAAATTTACGTTGCCTTATGTTTGACTGAAAGATTTCTCCTTTTCTTCATTTTAAATTTTTTGGCGCTCTTCTAGAAACCTACGCTTGAATTCGTATTTAAAAACAGTTTATTTTTGAAAGCAACTGACAGGAGGCCCGATTGTAGCCCTAGGTCCAGTGCCTAACGTGCCTACTGGTTTATATGGTCCTGGATTTAATTCATTTTTTGTCGTCTCTAATTATAATAAATAAATACCCGGGAAATGTTGGGTTCTTCAGCTAGTTATCACTGCTTGAGCAGCTTTAGCTTTCTATTTAATCAATTTTAGTTTATTTTTGGTGTAATTTTAAAACGCTTAGTTACATAGAGAAGGGAACACTCGCTATTGACCATGACTAGTGATAAACGTCAGAGCATATGCGTGTAAATTAAAGTGGTTCTTATTTATGTCAAAAATACAGCTGGAGGGTTGTGTGATTAAAGTCGTGCTTTACTCACGTTTAACAATAATGAATAGTATTCATGAACCTTGGAAAAAAACCGGATGGTAATCGAAGAGAAGATTCTAATTGCAAGCATCGATTTTCGTAGATTGCCGAATATGGTAATACTGCTATGATCTTAAATTAGTTGGGCGACTCAAAACAAGGTGCTTCTGAATCCTAGCCTAAACCCACCCTGATCGACAACTTTTGATTCGTCACAACAAGCTTACTCATATAGTCCACAGCTAAATGATTTGCATCTGCTCTTACCTGCAGTCCATTTGTGACCCCTGTCAGCCCAGCAGTGCCTGAGAATATGTGCACAGCAGAGTAGATCTCGCTCGTGTCACAGTAGCTGCATTCACAGATAGACCGTCCTCATGGAATCATGAGCGGGTGTCTGGAAAACGGATGAAGTCCCCGCCACGTGCTTCTTCCCACTCCACCCCGCCCCGTCCCGCCTTGCTTCGATGCACTCGCCAGAGGAAGGAAGTCAGATTGCGGGGCGGGCATGATTAGGGCAAACGAACATTGCGGTTTTGGTGTGCATTGATATGCGTGTAGATGAAGGTTAACATCAAACCTGTTGACAAATATACTAAAATGTTAAATATTTAAGTAGATTAAGTAGTGATTATGCATGTTGTTATACGAACATTGTTGGCACAAAGAACGCCGTTCATTGGACAACGTATTGAGTTATTATGAAATACACATTAAAATTGTACCTACGTCTGCTAATATTTTGTTAGTCAATATTACTTCCATTTTGAGTTACACACGCTTTGTGTTCTTTTTCTAAGTCATCTTTTCTTCTCCTCATCATTCCCCTTCTCTTTCTGCATCTCCTTCTGATGATGATGAAATGTTATATAATATTTTTGGTATTTAATTGAAAATAAATTTTCATTTACTCCCAGTCAATTCATTGGGAAGGAAAAAGTTGAAAATTGAATTTGGTTCACATTACCAGTCATTAAAATTATTTCGTGATAAGTTACATACATGTGTGTCTTAAAGTGATTAAATAAGAGCACAGATATAATTTAAATTATAGAATTTATTTCTGCGCTGTACATCAATATTTCTTAGCTGAGAAGGGAAACTCAACGAAACAGAAATCATCGCCGTGAAAATAGTATGACATTAGGTGTAAGCGGAGGTTATGGTTCCACTGAAAATTTTGAAAGGGTCTCTGTAACCATAACACATTATTTTATTTCTGTTAATGCGTTTAATTGCCGATTTTACACTTTTTAACCCGACAATTTAGGGAATTGCAACCTGAAAAGAAATCTTCTATCCTGTAAACGGGACAACATCAGTTGCACTTATTGTCTCATTATTGTGAGTTAAGAAATAATCACTACAATAATAACAGTTTTAATGTTTATTAAAACATTCCAAAGTCAAGATGGGATTAGGCCAATAAAACAGACAAAAATACATATATTGACATATATATTGAAATATATATACAATATTGAAGTCTTTTTGTTTCTAAGTTGTGGTCTAATTGTAACATCTTTGAAATTTATAGTATATTTACGTTCCTTGAACCCGACTTTAAATCTACATCAGAAATGCCTTATACCTTTGGTCGCGCGACCGTGACGTGTAATTCATAATCGTAATGCTGGGCATAAATTACTACGCCTATAATTTGGTGATGTTTTAGATTATATTTTGGTAATGGTACATGTTATATTTTGATAGGTGGCATCATTATTATGTTATGTTTTATCACCAGTCTACCTGATGTATCTCTATTTTGATGATGACTCTACTATGACGTTATATCCTAAATGAACTTTCTGCGGCCCTAGCGAAGTAAGCCACCTTTTTTGAAATATAATACAGTATCTATCTATCTATCTATCTATACACACCTTTCTTTCTTTTTACGAGTGGAACTGTGGAAATCTTCAAAAGACGAAGAGGAGCCCGCACTCCTCAACAGTGTGAGATTTTTACCCACCTTTGTGATCCTTACGTTATCCACCCTGGAACCGCAATTATGCAGTACTTCAGGATGGTGTCAGCTGTATTACTTCGATGTGCTATTCAGGTTCAACTATGACTGGTTTCTTTCGTTCTCTTCCTTCTTCTTGAGAATGGCGGTGATATATATCTCTCTATTGCTGTCCACTTCTCCTTGTTACAGATCATTAGTGTAACCATGTTTTCTGGTGAAGCATTACACCTGACCTCCCATATCATGCGATGCCTTAGCGTGTCCCATCTCGGGCAATGGAACAGTGTATGTTCGGCGTCGTCCACTTTATGGCTGCAGTATAAGCATACCGCGTCTTCTGTCTTTCTGAATCTTTTAAGTTAATCCATGCCCTGTGAATGCCTGAGTTAAATGGTATGTCATGGACCCGTGTTTGCGGCTTATCCATTTGGATATATTTGGGATGAGGCTATGAGTCCATCTGTCGGTCTCCTCTCTGTCCCAGCGTTTCTGCCAGTATTTCATCACGTTTTCTTTAGCTTTTTTAATAGCGCTATTCGTATCTTGGTGCGTTCGCCTTCCGTTGCCTTCTTGCTCATGGGAATAGTCGTAAACTTCTTTCCTTTCTAGAGCAAG
>BOPP01000149.1:3060133-3073302 GCA_017312745.1 Gryllus bimaculatus | reverse complement strand
AACTACGGCGGAATTAAAAATAACGCTACTCTCCCCAATTCCGTCATTTGTTTACACAAACATGTCGCTTGTGGGTCTATTAAAATACATTGTTTTAGACGAGTCCATCTCGATCGTCACAGTCGACTCTGACAGTCATTTCATGAACTGGCTTCTCATAACATTTGATCCATATATTGCAAGCTTACAGAGTTCTTCGAAACGAAAAGAGGAAAATAAAATTTAAAAAATGTTAATTTGCTAGATATTAATCAACAAGACACTGAAGAACTAAATGCCGTTACCTCATTCCAGGATTAATCCAGATGAAGACTGAATATTTAAGTGCTTTGTTAATTATTAGTTTTGCCTCTAATTCTTTGATTTGTTTCCATATTGACCAATCTATATTTTTAATTTCCCCTTTATCGCTTCACAGTTTATTTATTTAAGAAAAAAATGTAAAAATATATTAAATATTTACTAGTAAATATTTCATTTATTTAATAGTAAAATATAGTTTATATAAATAAAAAAAGTTTAATTGCAATATTCTGACTCTTCCTCTGCGTACTTTGTGCTTACGGGCGTTGACAACTGTAGAGCCTATTCAATTAAAAGCATTTTTAACATTTTGAGTAAAATATTCTTCGAATCCTTATATCTTAACCAAACATAACTAGAAAACCCCTTTTTCAAGACACAATGCGCTTTTGAAGACATCTGCAGAAAAATAAATTGCAGTTCCTGAACTTAGATTGCTGAGTCGACAGAACATCGCGCTTTGATTCGCTTCAAGTACTACAGTCCATTCGCATCCACAATACATCCAACCTCAGATAACCTCGTTACACGAAATTTCCACCAAACGTTCACTGAAAAAGTTAATCATTTTCGACCTCATACATGTCTTAGTCGTTAGTAAAATTTATTCTGAGACATCTGTATATGCGTGTTTGTGCGCGCGTGTGTGTGTGTGTGTGTATGTGTGCATATGTGTGTGTGCGTGTGCGCATGTGTGAATGAGTATGAGTGATTGGGATAGGCAAAAACGAGAGAGAGAGAGAGAGAGACAGAGCGAGACAGGGAGAGAGAGAGAGAGAGAGAGAGAGAGAGAGAGAGAGAGGGTGGGGGAAGAAGGGAGCGTGGGTTTGTGAGTGGTAAATGAGGGATAGGCTCACTCAAAACCCTACACAGGAAATCTCCCAAGTCCCATTTACCTGAATGTCATGTTGGTTGCGTTGATGGCTGCGAGGTTCTGAAAGCCAGCTTCTTGCGGCGACTGCAGATGCTTCTGCTGCTGCTGAAAGGCTGCGACATAACAGCGGAGCTGTCGAGGCGGAAAAGGATGTATGATTAGACTCGGCTGGCTTTGACAATTCAATTCGAAGGCAGACGCTTAGCTGTTTACACTGCAGTGTCTCTGACCGGGAGGTCTGAGGTTCGAATTACGACGATGGAAGGATTTTCCACATTAGATAGAGAGCTAGGTCGAGTTCTGTTGCTGTCTGGAGGAGAATTCTAGCGGCTGGCTGCTCTGATGGGTAGTTTTCGGTGGTTTCTCCGATAAATCCAGGCGAATGCTGGAGCAATGCCCTAACAAACGGGCCACGGACCGCGCAATCTTTCCTTCCCATTCCTTATCCTACCCCACCCCTTACTTAGATACACTTACACTTGCATGCACTACACAACCACATATGTCGGTAGCTTAGAGCTCTTCGCGGTTGGAAAGGTGTCCCGCTGGTGGGAAATACCTGGTTGGGGAAAAACCCCGTAGCCGACGGTAGGTCAGCGCCCGAAATTATTGACTTCACCTCCCGCGATAAAACATGCACTTCACGTATGGGACTAATTACCTTAGCAGTTTTTTGCGCCCGGCATTACTAATCAACCGACCAACCAGCATAGCTGTTTACGGAATGAACAGTCATTGTGCTGATTCTCCAAGAAAGTTGAGACTCACAAGATCACAGATAAATAACACCGTGCGATATATCATGAAAGAATATGATGTATCAAGAAGTTAATTGTATTATAAAACGCTCGTTTAAAAGGCTGCAATATTTGGCAATAGAGGCAAATGAAAAATATCACTTATTCATAGGCAACCCAACTCCTTTGTGGTGAAATATTGCCGTGTCTTTGAAACGCCTCGATAAGAAAGTGTAGACTGCCTATCACTTACGATGAATATAGAAGTACAGGCATTACGTTACAATTCAATACACGATTGATTGTGTATTTTAAAGTCATAATGTTGCATTATGTACTATTTTAGTTTTCATCTTTTATTAGATATTTATTTAATTTACAAATTTCAGAGTTATATAAATTTCAAATTATTGTTTGAGGACAGATGAGGTTGCAAACTTTCACAGAATCTTGTTCTCGTGTTACGCGCTACTAGTAGTTGCGTGAGCATCGCCTTCGCGTCGCGCCATCTACGTTCAGAGCGTTTCATCTGTTTGTATCTTTCCCAACCAGAATGCGCTGCATGCCTCTCTTTCCTTTCAGTGTCTCACTCGTTCTCCTTTGTTCCCAGGTGGTTTCACTAAACGATAAATATTTATTATACATTTTCAACTTATTTGCATTAAAAAGGATATAAAATAACAGGTAATATTCAGAAAATAAATATTTATATAGTTTTCAGGAAATAAAAGGTACTTTTTTTATCATTAAATAAGTTTATTGAAAATTCTATTTTTCAAAATTATTAATACATTAATGTCAAAACTACAATAATTCTTAAAATTAATATAAATTGTGAGGACAAAATAGAGAATTCGTAACATCTATTTAAAACTAAACAGTTACTAAGCAGTACTAAGATACAAAGTGTTAAGAAATATCAAATTAATATTATTTTATCCACTTCGATGGTCTAGAGCCTGACAAAACGAAAGTGGCCGAAAGAGTACGGAGAATATCACTGTCGTAATAACAGTAAGAAACAAGTGTCCTAATAATCCATGGCCCTCCATTAACAACATTAATCGTTTTGGAATGTAATAGTAATAAAAGTAATGAAATGTAAAAGTAATAATGTAATAATTAACTATATCAACGTCAGCCTGAGAATTCGCAGACTAAATAGTCCCATATATACGAAAATTATAGTTCATTGGATTTTTACGAAGTGCATAAAACGTTCATTCGTACCGTAATTTCTTATTACAATAATCGATTGATAATCAAAACACCGTTTGATAATTTTCCTATCTCATATTGTACGACTAATATAATAAGCTACGTTGTGTGTCGTAAATAACTCGCCTTCTTTTATTCCTTGACCTTGGTTCACTGGAGCGCGGAAGGCGTTCGGACTGTTTCCAATTGTCGACAAGAAATAGTTTTAAACTTTTTGATTTTCACTTTCTCGCCCTTACGTAGGTACTTCGTAGGAAGAGATGTTATGTAATCCTGCCCCGAAAACGGCGTATTTTTGGCAGGAAAACTTATTGTCGGGCCCTGGTATTGTGGCGTCTTTGCCGGGGCAATAAATCACAGACGTGAACGGTTTGTAAATTATGTAGTATGTGATTTATTGTGAAAAAATGCTCAGACACGCTGAATACATGTACAAAATTTACAGTAAACATATGAGCTCGTTACTATAAGAATGTTCCCTGGTTACCACACCGTGCCTTGATAATTAGATATCATATTCGGTGTGATGCACCAGTAGCCTACGTGAGCATACAAGCGAGTATGCCGCACCTCCCGCCTCAACGTAGGCACGCCGGCTTCGTTCCCTGCCTCAGTAGCCTTGATGATTGAAATGCACGCCGCGCACAACCCACACGATTCTACCGACGCGCCCAAGAATCGGAGTTAGAGTCCGGGGTCCGTTTATATTGCCTTCTGGGCCGGCTGACGGAACCTGCGTCATTTCCTTTTTCGGCCGACGCGTTTCCCAGATGTCTACGGGGTTCACAGAGTTTGCCGCCAAGTGGTCCACGGGTTCACAAGTGGCCACTCACGACACCTGCACCCCCTTCCTTCCGCTCCCTGTTTTGTCAGTTCAGCCGCGCTCTTCCCGTCAGCGCTGTCCATGAGCATGAAATGCAGGGCCTAAATATTTGTCACGTGTGTTGCAAGGCGACTGATATGACGCCACAGTACCGAAAAAAGTGGATAAATCCTGTTGCTAAATAAAAAATCCTCTAGCACTTGCTGTAGGCAGAATCCGTGTTTTGCGGGTCCTTGATATCGAAAGACTGATTGACGGCAAAACGTCTGTATGTCTGTCTGTCCGTACGTCCGTCTGTGGCCAACGCTAGCACCTACATCGTTCAACAGATTTTCTTTAAAATTGAAATTTCCCCAAAATTTCCTCTAAAATGGCACCAAATTTTTTGATTAAACTATGTGTTAGGATAGCGTAACGGACGCTTAAGAGTATGGTGTAGGTTTCATTTTCGTCAGATTTTTGAAAATCGCAAAAGTGCAATTTTTTGGGAAAGGCATCCTACAAGATGAAACATCTGAAGATAGAAATTTTGTCTGAAATGAAATCTGTTCCTTAAAGACGAATCTGTAAATAAGTTTCAAAAATTTTTCAAAAATATGTGTAGTTTTCGTATAACTTGGCGCCAACAATAGGCAGTTAAAGAAAATAGTATTTATCTCTCAAAGTCCGCTCCAATTTTTTTCTTTACATTTTTTCACAGATTAGAGGGATGTTGACACGAACGTCGCGGGTCTCATTTTCTTTGAACTTGCTGAATATTCGAAAATTCCAAATTTAGAAATAATGCAAGAAAGTATGTGTTGTTGTAGCACCACAAGTTTGTATGTGAATTATCGTCAAAATCGGCCCGCAGGTGGAGAGAAAGAAGTTTAAAATTGTATGTGACGAAACAGTGTTGTACTAATATCGCTAATATTTTCCCAAGCGTACTACCTATGTTACTTACTTAATAATCGTGTTGTAGAAGAAAGAAGCCATTACTCCAACGCGGAGTCGGGAACGCAAATGTCACCTTTGGCGCCACAGGCATGACGCAACAATGCTATATTTAGTCTAGCGCTGCCTTCACGAAGGTGTAGCTACGCCGTGCGTTCTTTGCTCCCAAAAGGTGTATTCTTGCTTATGTTGCGAGTTGTTAGGAGACAAGGAAATCCTATACCAACTCATGGGAAGGAGAAAGGCGCAATGCAGAGACAGTATTTAGACCAGACATATTTCTTAAACTACGGCGTCCGAGGCGGCGGGGCATGGCGGCATCCCTGAGCAACGACGGAAGGCACAAGAAATTGCAGGCGCCCATTTATAGTGGCTACAGCAGCTGGTGGGGGTGGGGGGGGGCATTGATCAGGTGTCGCCCGCCCGCCCAGCCGCTGCTTGTCGCCCCACGGTATGATAGATCTCACTCGGCCTACAACTAATCTTTTAAAAAGAAACAGGTCCTCATCAGAAGTCGTAATGTTGAAATTCAACTAGATTTTTTTTAAATATTATGTAACAAATATCACAAGAACGTTTGTACTAATGT
Source organism: Gryllus bimaculatus (assembly GCA_017312745.1). NCBI lineage: Eukaryota > Metazoa > Arthropoda > Insecta > Orthoptera > Gryllidae > Gryllus > Gryllus bimaculatus. The sequence continues at coordinate 3,067,822 of BOPP01000149.1, read as the reverse complement.
TGCACCCGTACTTTGACTTTTAGATGCTGCCGTGCCTGTATCAACATTTTGAAGAAATATAAATTATTTCATTTAATTAAACGAAAATTGGTATAGCCACCTTTTGTAAACATCCTATGTTATTTTCCAACAATGTTCATTTTTTATTGAACATGCTTGCTTTTCTATTACGATTTCGTATGATTTAAAAAATTGAATTCATATCTGACGAAATTAATTTATATTTGCAAGTTATATTTATTATTTTCGATAAATAATATAATTAAATTATTTCGATTATTAATTTGATGAGAATAAATGTATATTCTACGTATTCACCATGTTTTCATGTTTTTGTCATTCAATATTAAACTAAAACATGTTAACACTGAGTTTTGCCAATTTTCCTTGGTGACCACGGTAAATACATAACGCAAATACAAAGAATTAGAGGACATGTGATTTCATTTTATTTACAAAGCGTATTACATGACCTGACAACTTCATTCTGTGTACAACGCACAATGACGTATCATTACTGTTAATTACTAGAAATGATATTTATCGGAAGAAGCTTGAATTTATTTCTGATATGACCAATGATTTAAAAAATGTTGCTTCTTCGTGTCAATCGTTTAGGCAGTTCAGATAAATTTCGCATAATGAAAGAAAAAGTTTGCGTATTCGAAAAATTGTCAAGAAAGTACCTCGTTCTTAATATTGTAGAGCGATCACGCCTACTTCATCTCGAACGATGTTTAGCAATGTCAACGTTTATGTACCAGTAGAAGGTATCTTCTGCAGTTGACGCCGCTTTTGCTTCTCAATCGCCATTTATTTCAAACCTTCCTGTTTCTGGAGGTTGTCCTCTGCACTGCAATTACCCAAATGTCTTAGACTCCTCTTTTTATGAAGCGATGCTTTCATCGTTTCTTGAATAGTTCCGTTAATTTCTCAAGATTCTTAGTCAACATTCATTCGTTCCACATACACCTACCACAATAAACTTTCTTTACCCTACGATAATTCATTTCGTATTCACTTTGTATGGTATTGAACCATTTCTAGCGTGATCGAATCTAGATAGTAAGCAACTTAGGAAGAATATCAGAGATCTACATTAAGATGTATGAGTACTTCTTTTTGAAAGGAGGGATATCATTTGGTTTCTGGTCGTTAATACATTTTATGCCATGATACTTTGTTCTCCGACAACGCGTTCTCCATCTGGTTACAATTTCACGGCGTACCAAGTGAAAGAGGTTGTTTAAGAGGTTGTTTAAAGACAATAGTTTTGCATGCCGGTTTGTTTTTCAGAATTTTATGCACGACTTCCAGTTTCGATTCTTTCAGAATTCCCAAATCTATGCCTGTTATTGATAGTTGAATTATTTTGTGCTTCTGCAATATGGTAATTGGTCCCGTTAGTTTAGTGCATATTATCTTCCTGGAGGTGGTGGTGTAGCTCCCTCGCTAGAACGGGAGACTCGGCGACGTCCTACACGGCCTATACTGCCGACCTACAGACATCACGGCGACCGTGTTTGCTGATGACAGGGTGTCCTTAACCTCCCATGAAAATTCATCATCAGAACTTCAAGAATACCAAACTCTGCCTCAGGAATGGTTCACAGAGTATAAAAACAAATGAAAGCAGATCTGTCCACGTGAAGTTTGCACCCGACCAAATAGAAGTTACAATCAATACCAAGGAAATACCACAGGCAGATTGCGTAAAATACCTTCGTTTACTTCTTGATCAAAAAATGACTTGGAAGACACGTATGGAAAAGAAAAGATAAGAAAATCCCTCGAAATCAAAATTAGGCAATGCCATTGGCTTCCAGGTAAAACGTTGTCTCTCTCATTGACAAATAAACTATTGATTTATAAATCAATATCAAAACCCATCTGGTCCTATTGGCTATCCGGGAGACGCCGCGTCGTTGTCTGAGAGGCCGACCTTTCGCCTGACATGTTGCAGGCTTCCTCAGGGCAGTGAGGAGACCAGCCAACGACGCGGCGTCTCCCTGATAGCCGAGAATTTATGGATTCGAGCCGCGGAAGCGTACGTGTAAAAGATGATGTGCGCTCCGTTTGTGTTGGTATTGTTCCGACTTCCACCTGGTATTGATCGGAGAAACTTACCGATCAGGGTAGTCGGCCGCTAGAATTCTCCTTCAGGCTGTATCTAAATTCGACCTATCTACCTAGGAAGCCTCGAAAAATCGCCATCATCGAGGCTTTGGCCTTAGGACCTTCCAGTCCCAGTCCCTGTAGTGTCAACAATTGACGCCCTGAGCTATCTCAGCCGATGCTTACACCTGCGGGTTTTAGGAGACAGTATTCATCAACTCAAACTTTAAATCCAAGGTATTCTTTAGAAGTTCATGTGCTTGTGGAAAATTCGAAGGAAAACTTATAATTGATCCCCTGCAGTACTTCAGAACTTTGCTGAATACTGTTGTAAGCTGTAAGCTTAAATGGACGACAAAAAACTCACCATGGATCAAGTATTTTATATTGGATATCGGTTTTCCATACTTCTGAGGCCGCCGTCATTAAGATATGAATGTTGAATTCTGTTATTCATTACTTTAATTAACATATAGTTAATTAACACATATATAAGGGTGTTTTCCATCATCGGCTCACATTACAAGAAAATGATATCCACAATATTCACAAGTACTATTCGTAGTAACTTTTTCTTGCACTTCTTCTCTTTATTTTTCTGTGCTTTTTCCTTTCTGTTTCTCTACGCATAACATGTTTTGAATTTTATTTATATAAATATGGTCTCTCCACTGACATGAGATCGGATACATCTGTATTCAATATATCCAATTTTTGTTTTTACATTTCGGTAAATAGCCATGTGGATCACAGACCACCATGTAGCCATGACCTTCACTATGAGAAGAATGAACTTTATTTGTGAATTTGTATCCTAACTTGTTCTTGATCGTCATGAAGAGTTTTGAGAAACATTCTAATTCTGAACACCTAACAATGAGGATTAAAATACAACATATTTCTCTGACACATGGGCACATTTATTCACACATGGAAATATCTTATAGGTATATTATATTGTTGCAGATGTTCTTGCGAATATTCTCAGAATTATCCAACGTATCGTATAATAATACGAATTTTGACATTTTTTGATCTATTGAAATATTCCTCCTATTCACAATCTACTCTTTTTCTTTAACCTTTTTAAACCAACTTTTGCGACCATTTCTAACTAGTTTAATTTCCGAATCATTTCAACAATATTGTTTATTTCAATGCCATGCAATGCTCGTAAATTACTGCTCCAATAGTTCATAATTTGGCTAGCTCTGTTTTTAGAGCTCTTGCACGAGTTCCTTACCTTGTGCACGTCGATGTGTGACTCTATTCAGAAATCACGATTAGTGGACATTCTGTGGAATTTAATAATTACCGAATTGATGGTAATTCAATGAAATTTCAGCACTTCTCAATCAATTAACATTTATTATTTAATTTAAACAAAATTGTTATGACATATTCCGAGCTCATTATTAATGAATGGATCTATGGCCTTGAAACATTACAAAAGCGTGCGGCTTTTGTAGAAGTTCGTAAGCTTACAGAATGTTCTTCTCAATTGATGTCCCCGTCTTTTCTAGAAGGGGATGTTCTGAGTCCTCCTATGGTGTAGTTCATGTGCCTATCGCCCGTGTGAACTTTAAATGTTTCCCGACTTACTGTTTCTTACTATTCATTCCGCTATTCGGAAATTCCTAAATCAATGTTATCGCGGCGCAACATTCCCTTACTGGGTCGTGAGAAACCCCTATTTTCGTCTACAATTTTTTTAATTAATAATTTGTAATTACCCTCTACGGGATTATCCTCATTACACCCACGAACATGAAGTATAAATATTTAAAATGCAAAAATTCCCGAACTACAACAAATGTTAACTATCATTAAAAATACAAATATTTCCCCATTAAACCAAAATACACAATACTGCTTAGCCTACACTATTATGAAATATTTCATCTAACATTTACCCACAACAAAGGCTTACTACGGCAAAATTATTTTTCAGTGCCATTCAATCGGTTCGACTGCTTCAGTGAGACTGAAACTTTGTTTCTGCTCGCCTGATCTAGATTTTCAACGCCCTCTCCTCATTAATTCCATGTTAATGGCACCTGGCCGAGCCGTCCCTCGACAACACTGCCTATATGTTTATTAGTTCGTTGCTATGCTGCACGTATTCCTTGCATTCTAACATCATCGATGCATCGAAATTCCGTCGTACATGTACGCTTGATGTCATTTCCCCATTACACTCGTGTGGCATTTGGGTATGGCACAATATGTTTCCAACGAAAAAATGATAATGTCCGGAGATTCCGTTAATATTGAAGCCGTACATTTGATTTGCTCTAATAATTTTCCATTGCTTGGTGTGTCTGATGCTATTAAATCCATAACTTTACGTTTGGTCGTATTAGCTTTATTATTTCACATAGTAGCAGTAGTTTCTTGCAGCACTTTATGTTGGTTCCTAGTTTATTTGAAACTTTTTTAGCTAAGCGAGTTTAAATTGTTCCGAACGAATTTAATTTGTGTTATGTCATTGCAATATTATTTCAATATTGTACGTTTGTTGTATCTCCCTATTGCTGTATTATGTCTTTTGCTCGAAAGTCGGAAAGCAACCAATATTAAAACTCTCTTTGGTCGCTGTGGCACATCAAGAAAACAAACGGCCTTCTTCTTCTTCTTCTGGAACTGCAGTTAATTGCGTGCCCAAACCTGAAATAAATAAATACACAAATAAATAAATTAATAATATAATAAATTAAATAAATAATATAATAAATAGACAGAAATATCTGGGAATCCAAGTGTCACTTTCACAACCGCCTTTGTTGATTTTACTCATACTTCAATAGTTAGTACCCCACAATAGTAATGCATTCTATTCTTGATATTCCTTTAGTATTGTTCAATACTATAGTAGACTATACTGAGCTTAGAATTATCTGTCCTTGTCTAACTTGATTCGAATGTTTCAGAAACAGATGTACTACAAACTTGTTTCTTGCATGTTTCATTGTCAGGGTGAGAACTGGCAATGTCTTTCGAAGGAGATCAAAACTCCAGTTATGAGGGACGAATCCGAAGTAACTTGAACCGAATTGTCGAACTCGTTCTGTAAGCTCGCCGTTGGGTTTCACTCTTTCATCATACGGAGACACCAGAACCGTTTTTTTAATATTGTAGAGTTCTGACCCTCAGAATTTTCATGTTTCGTGGAAGGGAATCGAGCATATAATAAAGTTATACTTACTCCAAGCGTGTTTATTTTCACACATCATAATACCTTTGATATTCAGAAAAAGGCATTTCTTATCCGCCATTTGTCATGCAAGGAATATATTTTTAGTTCAACGCGCGAATGATTGGTGTGGAAATTATTTTGAAATTTCAGTTAACTGAAAGTCCCGAGCGAACTTTTTAAATGTGTTGGAGAGGTTTTTTTAAAACGGCACGGGCATCGTTAACGGCACCGAGGATCTTTCACGAACTTAAATCCCTGCGAGGGGCCGGAATTTTGCCTTCAGAAAAAAAAGCTCCGTCTCCGATTACACGTCGATCCCGCCCCTCCCTCCCTCCCCCGTCTCCACCGCCCTATTAAGTGATTGCGTAATTGAAATTCCCTTCGGCAGAGTACTGCTAGCGCCTATTTCTTCCAGCCGGCCAGGAGGGTGGCCGTGTCGGGGGTCGTGAAGAAAGATTGGGCTGCCACGAATGAAGGTTAAATCCCGTCGAGAAAAGGGGAGGTTGTTTCGATATAAAAACAGTATGGGTGTTATGGGACGATTTGCCTTAAGCCATGTCTGCGTGTCATGTTCTGATGTTTACAGATCCCTCAAGTGTATTAGTGTCTTCCTCTCGTTTTTAGATACACCCCGGTAAGGTGAAGAAAAATCAGGCGAAAGCGTGCCGACTTAGCGTCTCAGTGTTCGAATCCTGCTCTTTGTATGGTGGATTGTGCCATGTCTGCTTGTGCACGGTGTTGGAGTTCTGTGGATTACAGATCCGAGGAACCCTCAAGTGTATTAGTGTCTTCTTTTCGTTTCTAAATACACTCCGGTTAGGTGAACAAGATCAGTTATAACGAAAATACAAGCACTCTCAGAAATATCTCAACCAAGTGATTGTTTCTGCTATCTATTTAGCGTTTTTTACAGCCTTGGCTGTCTTCCGCATCCCAATTTCCATGCCTCTTCATCCCATAGATCGTTTTCCAGCATTTATCTTTGTTCCATGGCTTCAGTTATTGCCATTTTCAATGTTTTTCTCGATCTTCCCTTGTATCTTCTTCGATTTGGTATCCATTCCCAACCTTTTTGTGGAAGTCCATCCTATTTCGAGCAGCTCATATGTCCATACCATTTTAGTTGTTCCATTTCGATCTTCTTGTTCAAGGTTGTTTGCACTTTCATTTTATTTCTTATTTTGTCTAACAGAGAAAGTTTTTATCTAAGCCAGAACATCATTTCTGAAATTTGTCTTTCATATTTTTTGTTAGTCCCGATTTCTGCCCCATAGTGTGCGGTACTCTGAATAAAAGAGCTATTTATGCGTTTCTTTGTCTTCATTAAAAAAATTGAGTTCCATAGCACTGGATTCAACTGCCTTGTGGCTATTTTTCCTCTTATATTTTTATTTTCCGCATCCTGTTCGTTTCTACCATCTGCCGTTAGTGTGACTCCCAAACACTGATATTAACTTTAATTATTCCCATACTAGCCTCTAAATCATGGGTCATACCTCTCACCACCATATATACAGTCTTTTGTACATTTATTTCCATTCCTCATTTTCCATACTCTTCTACTAATTTTCTGAACACGTAAGTTACATAATCTTCATCTTAAGCCATTATCACGTGGTTGTCTGCAAATAGTAGACTAAACATTGTTTCATCACCTATTTTTAACACCCTTACTTCTGCACTTTGTTTTTCATTCTTTTAGGGCTTTATCAATCTTAAACAGGGTTGGAGATATACAGCAGCCTTGCCGTAATCCTTTATTTACTGGGAAGTTGTCTGATAGACATTTTTTCCACTTTTAATTGGCTTTTGTTATCTTTATAAAGTTGTTTGACTGCATTTATGTATGTTGTTGATATTCCTTTTTCTTCCATTATGGTATCCATTTTCCCCCCACACTTCTTTTACTTGTACATTATCATAAACCTTTTTTTGAGATCAATCAAAATTATGTTAAGTTCTCTTCCTCGTTCAGTTGTTTGAGACCGAAAATATTGTCAATACAGGATCTTCGTGGTCTAAAACCACTTTGCTCTTCTGAGTCTGACGTTTGCATTTTAATTCTATTCTTTAGCACACGTCCATACAGTTTAACCAAAGACGAAGTCACTCTTATCCCTCTATAATTATTACAATCTTTTTACAGCATTTTTTGTAAATTGAATTTATATAGGCTTATTTCCATATTTCAGAAATTTTACCTCCTTTTAAAATGCCATTGAATATTTTAGTAATTAATTCCAAACCTACAAGAGGATAATGTTTAACCAGCTCCATAGATTTTACATGCAGTAGTTCATAATTTATTCCCTGAAATTTAGTACTATTTTCTGTCAAAATATTTTCATAGTATTTTTGTCATTTTTCAATACAAATTG
>BOPP01000149.1:3023335-3049771 GCA_017312745.1 Gryllus bimaculatus | reverse complement strand
GGTGGTGTCGGCGGCGGCGGCGGCGACGTGTTCCCGTCGCTGTTCCTGGCCCAGCAGCGGCCCCCGGACCCGTGCTACGACGACAGCCGTCCGCGGCGCTGCGTGCCCGACTTCGTGAACGCGGCGTTCGGGCGCGCCGTGGAGGCCAGCTCCACGTGCGGGGCGCGCGCCGCGCAGCGCGTGTGCGACGCCGGCGGCGGGTGCGTGCTGTGCGACGAGGCCACGCCGCGCCGCCGCCACCCGCCCGCCCACCTCACCGACCTCAACAACCCCAGCAACGTCACCTGCTGGCGCTCCGAACCCCTGCCGCCGCCGCGACCCGGCGCCGGTGAGCGCGACTCCGCACTTTTTATCCTTGTTGTAGGGTGGTATGAATAACCAGTGGTGGTACGACAGACCATTCTTTCTCTCGTCATTTCTAAGTTTTTCCGAAATTCGGGGAGTTCAGTGAAAATGAGATCTGCGCCATTCGTTTGAGCGTTTCTTGTTCTATCCGCAGAAAAAAATTTCCTCGTTTTTAATCCTTGTTGTTAGGTTGTATGAATAACCAGTGGTGGTACGACACACCATTCTTTCTCCCGTCATTTCTAAGTTTTTCCGAAATTCGGGGAGTTCAATGAAAATGAGATCTGCGCCATTCGTTTAAGCGTTTCTTGTTCTATCCGTAGAAACAATTTCCTCGTTTTTAATCCTGTTGTAGGGTGGTATGAATAACCAGTGGTGGTACGACAGACCATTCTTTCTTCCGTCATTTCTATGTTTTTCCGAAATTCGGGGAGTTCAGTGAAAATGAGATCTGCGCCATTCGTTTAAGCGTTTCTTGTTCTATCCGTAGAAAAAATTTCCTCGTTTTTAATCCTTGTTGTTAGGTTGTATGAATAACCAGTGGTGGTACGACAGACCATTCTTTCTCCCGTCATTTCTAAGTTTTTCCGAAATTCGGGGAGTTCAATGAAAATGAGATCTGCGCCATTCGTTTAAGCGTTTCTTGTTCTATCCGTACCAGAAATGTCAACATAAAATTTGGGGCGGTTATTTAAGAAAATGCTTTTTTTTGCTGCGAAAAGAACTGTACCTGACGTTTCTTTCAAGATCTGATTTTTTAGAATAGAATTTGTTCAAAACAATCTTCAAATTTGTGGTTTTGGAATTACCAGGTCCCGTAATAAGGGTTTTTCTGTCGAGAATTCGTCGTTTTCCAATGCACGATTACAATAATTTCCCTTGTTATCAAGTAAAAACGGGGAAGTATTCTACAGCAATTGTTCAAGAGTACAAGTTAAAAATACTACTTCTCATGAGCAATTGCTTCGTTTCATGTGAATAAGACGTTTCGCAAATATTGAAGCGTTTAGTTCTCTCTATGAGTAATTGTTCACTAACCTGTCTGTTGCGACTGGGGGATTTTCGTATAGTTTTCGTTATCTACTTTGCACCGCAACGCGTGCTTGTAGACGCAGTCGGTCGTGTTAAATAAAGTGGCTCAATGCATTGTGCATCGTGTTTCGGTATTTCTTGAAAATGAGCAGTTGAGATGAGGAGGCATTGAAATCAGCAACCAGCAGAGGTACGTCATTACGGGAAAGAAACGACATTCTATGACGTATTATGTATTACGATTTGAGTCTCCTACCGAGGTGGCTTCAAATATTCGAAGTACATGCTTCGGCAATACAAGCAAATTCTCGATTTCATTCATACAAAAAGGACACATTTGCTCCATGGTAAAGCGAATGTAGAATTTGCTGCAGGTATTAGGAATTGCTCACGTCCTTTATTCTCAATGTTCGTACCAAGTGCTTTTAAAACTCGAGAAAGAAATAGTACCTCATTTTTATTCACTGCAAAATAAAATATTATTATAAAAAAAATTCATATCATCCATTGTTGGGGTTATACATAGTTGAGTAGACACTTTTCCACTTGTATTATTGGCTCACAATACTCTCCTAATATCATAATTTTAAACTATTTCTACACACGCGGAAGATAATTCTAACAGCAGAGTGTCCGAGAAAATGTTAATAAGCTTTCGAACGGGAATCTTTCGGACGAGAATCTTCTCATCGGGCGAAATTGTAGTGGGTTGCAGAAATTGTTGGAATGATGTCCTATGTGTTTGGAGATGTGTGGTATGTTTAGTTCTTTGTGTAGTTGTTTGTTAGGTATAAACTATGGTGCGTATGTAAGCTAATTGGAGAAACCTGATTTCCATTATTTGGAGCTTCTTTACGCTGGTGACCGATTTGATCTAAACGGGGCATGGGTATATTACGTTCTAATTATTGTTTCATGCAATGTGATGTCAGTTATCTATTGATAGGCACCTTTTGGAGTGCGTGGTTCTTCTCAATGGGATTAAACCAGAAGCGTCCGCGAATCATGATGTAAGGTCAGAACACGCAGTGTATCTGGCACATACCTCTTGTTTTCGCCATTTATCGATGCTTTCATTGTGTTTAAATGAAAAACCGCACAGTAATAACTTTTCGCGTAATATTTAGTTTTAAAATTATTTTACCTCATTAATTTGTCAACTTGGTAGAGGACCTCTCTCATTTTGAGGTATTCTGTCGCCAGGACACACTATCAAAGGCGGTTGTGTACAGCGGCGGTGACGTTTCAGAGTCTACAGAGCTTTCTATGAAAACCAGTGCTGTAATGAGTGACACTGGATTGCTCCAAAATGAACAGGAATTGAATGAATGAAACTAATACATTACACATTCGCTAGAAGATCCCATCTTAGAATTCTGTGAAAATGTCGAATTCTTGGATCTTACAGTTACATTGCTCTCACTGGGATAACCAATAAAGGAACTGTTGCGTGTAAAAACAAATATATAATTAGTAAATTTTAAGAATTATTCTTCAAATACCAATGGTATCACATAGTACGTAATGTCTCTAGAGCAATGGATCAGAATGTATTTATTCCGCGATTCATTTCAATCTATTTTGAAACTAGTTCTTAATAAACCATTGGAATACCTAATGAAGATGTGTCAAATATAAGAATGTAAAGTTTATTAAATAACGAAAAAAACAGTATAATTAACATACCAAAAAGCATACGATGATTATATGCCTATTTGTACAAAAATACTTGAAATTATATAATTTTTAAAATTTGCAATGAAAAGTTAGTAATACTGGCGTATAATTCTATTGGAAACTTTGCTTTACAATCACAATTGGAACATTTAAAAAAGTTATAAACACACAGCTGTGCAAATAAACATGGTAAAATGTTCATTTTTTTATTACAATTTACATAATACTACTAGATCGGTAACCTGGTCAGGTACAAACTTGTTATCTTTTTGCGAAGGGGCCGAGATTCGGATCTCACTACGAGAATGTACATTTTGTTTCTGGTTTATCATGTGTGAAATGTGTTGCGGAGTTCTGCTATCTTCAGATCCAAGCAGGTCGCAAGTGCGATACCTTCTTGAAGCTCTCCGAAAGGTTGTGAAGGGTAACTGGTGTCTGTCATGCTCTGAAAATGACAAAATCTTCTCGTACAATCTCACTGCTTGCGACAAGTAACTAATTGCGAATTAATATAACCATCAACAAACGGTTTTTCTAATATGCCACACGCGTGGAAAGCTGCTGTTAATCTGAAACTTAGTTTCAGTAAAAAAAATAGTTTTTGCTTATTTTCAGTTTGCTAAATCAGATTCAAAATCGCAAAGTTAGCAATTTTAAAAGCTTTTTAAAAGTTTATTTGCAAAACAAAATGTATGAACACAAAAGATTGAACACTGCAGATTTACAGCGGAAAGTAGACCTACTCCTCGGAATATGGTCTTTCGATTTGCAAATTATGAATAATTTTTACACGACAACGTAATACATTATATAAATATACACAAATACGTTAAATAATGACATTCTTTTAAACTGAAGCAATGTTCTGTAGTTAGGTTTAGTCTCACATCGAACTGCAATATACGGAGCATCCTGAATGAAATGTTTGGGTAATAAGAGAGAATGCTCTCAGCACTTCTCTTTATCTCTCTAGTAGTACTCAAACATTTTCGTCGTTATCCTTTACTACTTTGGTGCATTGGTGATAAACATGAATCGTGAAATACTATAACCTCCGAATTGTCTTTGCTCTAACACTCTTGTGGCCTGTAAGAGAGAGTCATTACTGATTTCACGAAATCCTTTAGGATTCGACCGAAGAATCATCTAATTTCTTGAATTCGGAAGTAAATTAAAAGCATTAACCCACAAAATTTCTCAGTGTCGGAAGAGACTCGTAGCAAGCCGGTTCCCTTGTCTCCGCTAGCTGTAGGCCGTCCCCCGGCCCCTTTATTCATAAAAATTTGGGACGTTTGTCAGTAGTATGCTTTACTAGTGGTAAAAAGGACGTGAGAATTATTCTATAAATATATCACATTCTATCTTCCAAGAGCTGACAACAGCAACTCATCGTTTGTGGGTGTCTGGTAGACCAACGTTCAACAGACTTTAGTTGCTAGACAAAAGCGCCGAATAGAGAAAGAAATGAAGAAAGTCAGCTACATTTTAGGGCTCTTCCACGCTTCTTTTAACTATTTTCCTTATAAAATTATCATCTGGGGTAGATAATTCTATTAGCCAATCCGGCCGAGAAACCCCTACATTGCTTTATTTCCTTTTTGTTTACCTGTGCAACATTTTTAGTAACATCCCTGTTCCCCGTGTGGCGTCATATCTGTCGCCAGTACAAACGTACTATATCAGCCACGTGGACAGCGCTGGCGGAAGAGACGCTGGGCTGCACAAAGGCTAGGGAGCCAGGGAAGGGGGCCGTGTCCTGGGTGGCAACGTGGAGACCCCGGACCCGGTGGAATAGAAATTCAATAGAAATAGAATACGGTCAATAGAAATGCGATGTACAGTTGAACGAAATTGATGACTGAAAGGGAGTGTGTTTGACCTACTTGCTGACCTGGAGGTCCTAGGCTTCGAGTCTCGACGGCGGCAGCATTTTCGACTCTAGCCACACAGCTTGGTCGAATTCAGTCGCTGTCTGGAGGAGAATTCCAGCGGCCGGCTGCTCTGATAGGGAGTTTTCATGGTTTCTCCGGTCAATACCAGGAGAATGCCGGAGCAGTACCCTACCAAACGGGCCGCGGACCGCGCGCAATCTTTTCTTCCCATTCCTTGTGCTATCCCTTCCTTACATACCCATACGTTAACATGCACTATATTACCACATACACCACCAAATTAGACATACGCTCGCACCGGTGCTCCGCTGGTGTGAGATACCTGGTGAGGAAAACCCAGTTAGATCGACGCTGGATCTCACCATCCAGCGGGGCAAGATGTCCATCACCTTCCCAGCGAAAACATGCACTACACTTACGGGACTAACAACCTTAGCCGTTGTCGCGCCCAGAATCACTAGATTTAGATTTATATTTATTCATTAAAAAAACCAGTAAAAACTGTATGTGACGTAGGGGGGGGGAAATATTATCTCCGCACGTTTTCTTCAGTCCCAGAATTCATTCCCGTCATTTTATCTGTAAATAGTTGCACTAGCACTAGCAATTAATCAACCAACCAACTTGCGAATAAAAGTCGCAAACCAGTGTCTTTTCGGTACCTGGAGAACACCGGGGGGGGGGGCTGTCAGTGCAGGACCCCAGAATAAATTGCAATATAATTGAAGGGCATTTTTTGTATTTAAGTAAAAAGTCTGTAAACAACTAGCTAACTAAACCGTTTTACTGGTTTTCTCCAAAATTGATACCCCAGAATCCATCTTGCTGATGATGCGGTTCCTTCAATTTGAAATTCCAAATACCTCCAAATTTTAATTTTGGGGGTAGTTTACATGAAGCACCTCAGACACTTTCAAAATGTTTAAGAAAATGGCTCCATCAATTTTGATTAAATTATGTTGTTTATGAGAATGGTGCAGATTTCATGTTCGTTGAAAACCCTGATTTTTCGAAAATTGCAATAATTCAAAACTTTTTCGGTATCTTCCTAGAACTACAATTATGAAGATAGCGATTTTTCTATAATAAAATCTTTTTCTTAAAAGGGATTTTGAAAAAGGTCATATACAGTTTTTCGTAAATGTAAGTAATTTTCGCGTAATTTCGCGTGGAAGAACGGGCGAGAAAGTACTTGCTGATTTAACACCACGAGTTTGAAGAACTAGTTCAGTACTTACTATCTTGCTACGATTGCACCACTGGTCTTCATATCGACCTTAAAATAACATTTTAGCGTGATTGTGGATAGGCCTGGCTATAAGAGAACGCCGGAATTTCCATAGCGACTGTTTCTAATCATCCGATGAACGGTGAAAGTTGAAGCAATCACTGAAGGTTCAAAAAGGTTCTAATACTTCCTAAAAGGTGGAAAGCCCTTATCTAAACAAAGGTTTTGGAAGAAACACTACTCTGGAGTCCAACCCCCCCCCCCGTTGGAATGCGTCTCTTTTTTTTTTTTTTTTTTTCAATTTTATTTATTTCCATTCGGAAGTACATAGTTCAGTTACATCACTTTATCATATGTATTGTATGACTTACAAATATTCTTATTATCAATCTAAAAACTAACTCTAGCTACAGGAGGGGGTAGGAAGCTCAATCTGCACTACTCTTCACAATTGTTGGAAAATATGTTTAGAAGGCTTTAAAGGGTAACGGTTTTTTATTCGTGTTCGAGTATAGTCTGTTGAGGCGAGGTTGTATTGGCTGATGTGTGGTATAGAATTGATATTTGAATAAAAGTTATTGGATAGATGGGCTATGTGTTTGATGATGGGTTTTATATTCAATTCTTTTTGTAGTTGTCTGTTGGATATAAACCATGGTGCGTGAGTTGCTAAACGGAGAAATCTATTTTGTATTATTTGAAGTTTATTTATGGTTGTGGCTGATGCGTTTGTCCATACGGGGGGAATGCGTCTCTTAACTGGCTCGGTTGATAAAGAGGACTAAATGTGAAAGAAGCATACCCGCGTACACATTAACGCGAAAATTCAGCCCAGTGGTACAGGGGAAGATACGGCTTTCGAATGATATTGCTTCAGTAAGGTTCTACGGATTACAGGCTAAGAACAGGCACAAAGTGGCATTTGTCGATGGAAATCAATTGATTTACTTTTTACGCTGATTGATATCTTCAGAGATTGCTCCAAATTTCATTCCGAATGGCGAATCAAACGTACTACGATCTTCTGGTATATACAATATTGACGTTTCAGTAGCTCATCGAAATTTCAGTGGGGTTGCGAAAATGAGAATACCAAAGTATTTTCGTCGATTATACAGCATCACCGTTCTTCGTGTATTTACTCTACCACCTTCGTGACAGTCCCATTGGCAAATTCGTGGAGCAGTATTTTTTACGAGCATATTTTTTTCTCTTTACTGAGTTTGCGGTAATTTTCTGTGAATCTGTTAATCGAATTCGTAGTACTGTAGACTCGAGATTATCAGAGTTCCGGTTAACATACTGTAGGCTCCTTTTCGTGCAGTTTCCTTAATTAATTGAGCAAATACTAAAATAGCCTCTTTTTTATGCTGGATGTCCGGGGAGGAAACGTCGAAACTTCGCAAAGAAACTTTTAAGACAATTTTAAGCATATTTTGTGTAATAAACTACTGAGATATTCCGAATGGTTGAGCCTCAATAAGCACTGCACCCAATTGCAGAAGAATGGAAACACTCTAGAAACATAAATTGCTTATTATTTACAAATGAAAGAAATATATTTGTTCAGAAAGAAAAATTTACCGAGAAATAAAAAAACAGATAAATGTGTTAATTGGGGGATTTTTTATTTCTGCGTTAATTTTTTGTTCTGAACAAATAAATTGTATTCTTTTGTAAGTAATAAACAATTTACATGTTTTGAAGTGTTTCTAAGCTTTTGCAATTCAAATTTTTGCCTAGAAAACATTTTTTCACACCAACGTTTGAGTGCTTGTAGTGCTTAGTCATTGGAAATATCCAAGTAGTTTATTAGACAAAATATGCTTAAAGTAATCCCCAAGAGCTTATTTTCGTATTTCGACGTTTCCTCCCCGGACATCCTGTAGCTCCCCTAAATTCAAGTTTTATTGAGCTTTCATTTTGCAAGTTATGGTAGGGGTAGAGGTGGGAGTGTAGGTTTTAATTTTGCCAGGAATACAATAAAATCAAATATATAAATCGTTTATCAATGCAAATACGTTTCCTGTATTCCCGGAAGCGAAAATAACGTTTTTCAAAGGTTGGTACCCTCGCTTTGTTGGTAAATTTATTCATCACACTCGTAAGAGGATGCTCAGATGTCATACTTCGCCTCGTACGTCACATACAGATTTTACTGATTTTTGTCGAAAATAAATCAAATCAAATAAAACACTGATAGCTCCAACAATGGACTTGCGCACACGGAAGAGCGAACGATGCGCACGTTTTGCATTGCGAAATTAATTATGGCAAAAATGGGTTAAACCGAGGTAGTTCTTCTGGTGCAATCTTTGGAAAATTGAAAATTAAAATATTCGTATATAGTTGCTTATTTTTACAGCTAAATATCAATATTTTAGCTATATTTTCGAAATACTACGAACTTTTATGAAAATCTCTTATTTTATGGTATTGTCTCGGCCACAGCATATTAAATAAGGAATATCTATGTAATGATTATTGACTTGGTACGTTTGCCACGGCTAAATGCTCTTGTGATTTTTAAGGATTTTTGCCTCTGTGTGTCTTTTATGCAGACATTTTCTTACTTGCTAGCACGATTGTCAAATCTTCGCTTTCTGAATATTGCCCGTGCACCACAAATTCCTTTCGTGCTGTTTCTCCATTACACCCACGTTTGATTCCAATCTTTCTTTAGTCCACTTCCCACTTGTTCATTGTCAACGCTCGGCCTTCCTGCCAGGCCGTTAATGGCCTCCCATACGTTCGCTTCCATTTTAATCCGACTTATTTCATTTAATTTCATTCAATGAAAGACAGTTCTCCGTTTCCGCCATGATGAAGTGATTATATGCGCGCCTTTCTCCTTCTGGGAGACAATGTTTACAGTATTAATTAATTAAGACGCGATTGTATTAACTTGAAATACAATGAAATGATTAATTTTCTACAGTTTACACAATCGACTGTACGGTAATTAAAATGACAAATCCGATAACCTGTAAGTATCGTGTTCTTTAAGCCTCATTAAAACGACAAATGAACAGTGAAAGTTCTCTGCGTGAAAACGTTACGATGTCCTCCATAAGCTTTTCCTAATTCATGGATTCGAAGTATAGCCCGTGGAACTCGTCTTTCACCGTGGCTTGAATAGCAAAAAGGCCGTGAAATAACGGATTACTTCCGGGGAAAACGAGAAAATATCTTTCGAAAACACTTACTTGGCACTGTCGGCCGCGGACCGGCACGAGTCCAAGACTTTTTTTGCGTGAAGATCTCACCAAAGAGTAAAGCATAAATGATAATGAAATATTTAATAGGAATATAAATGGACTCTGACAGCTGCAATTACATAAAAATGTATAAATACACGAAAACTGTTTGGGAATTAATTTGATTTATTTCAAAGACTGTTAGCTGTAGAAAATAAACTATCTGTAGAGATTTGCGAGGCAGATGGTTCGCGCACCAACTTACTTACCGGGTTGAATCGTAAATTTGACAATTTTTTCACACCGTGAAATGCGGAAAACCGCTGAAACACCATTTAGAGAACTTCACCATTTCTAATTTTATCTCTCAGCTATTGAATTGTTGATTTCATTCACTTGTTACGGGATGAGAGGTGAAGATACCCGATGACTCTGTACTCTTAAGATTCGTTTCCCGTACGTTCACTAGTACTTAAGAACGTTATTCTGATTCCAAGCACTGTGGAGTGCTAGTGGGAAGTGTGATAAAACCTCCTCACGTTTTTCATTTCCCGCCTTTCGCCTATTATGAGCTATATCAGCTAAAATATATTTTCGGCTTCGATACTGTGTAATACCCTAACAAAAGCAACATCAGTATTTTTTTGTAACGAAAATCCTCGTACGAAATGAAACATTAGATTGAAATAAAAACTTAAAAAAATATAATGTTGCGCTTCTTGTTTTTTCTATATTCGAAAATAATTTAATTTTATTCTGCAAAAGTAAAAAACAAATCTTCAAAATTTTAAGTCATTAAAATAAATTGGGTTAGTTATCTTGGAAGTTATTTATCGGTCATTTTGAGGTCACCAAGTAATGAGGAAGGTAAATATGGAGCATGAGAGGTGAGCAAATCCTGTTAAAACCTGATGTGATCTCTTTCTACAACAAATTACTCTTGGAGAAGTAATTAATTGAATCTCTGGTATCATTCCTAAAGAAGTGGTGCAAGCGTGCAAATGTTTGCGGCATGACTTGTCCCACTGGCTTCATTTCACTCTGCCAAGTCATGTATGTTTTGGATCAAACCATAATAGGTCTCTGACCTATTCTCTGGGTGGGTTGTGTGGGAATTCCTGGAAGCAAAAAGAAACACAACTTTAGATACTATGACAACTCTTGAAGAAAAATTGTTTTAATTTTAAGGCGCTTTTCTACGTTCAGTTTAGACGTAGATCGAATATTTAATTTCCTCTTATTTTAATTTTGAAAGGTTTGAAATCCATCTGATATCTTGAATATTTAAAATTATTATTGATATTATGCAATAAAATTAACTACAATACACTTTGGCTCCGTGTAAGAAGAAAACGTTTAAGATAGAAAATTGAAAATACTTTCGATTTCCGGACACGTTTCTTGAAATTCAATCCCTTATCATACCCTTGGGTTCTTAAATTATGTAAAAATATATGAGCGAACTAATGTTACGTATATTACCATCTTGGCTATCCGGGATGAGCCGCGTCTCGATCAATTGTGCTGACGTTTCGGCCATCTTGCCGTGGCTTTCTTCAGAGCTATACTGCCTTCACTGCCACCTATACAGCCACCTATACAGCAGAATAACTCTGAAGAAAGCCACAGCAAGATGGCCGAAACGTCATCACAACTGACCAAGTCGCGGCTCATCCCGGATATCCAAGAATGTATTGACTTCGGCCGAGGAAGCCTATGAACGTTATGTATATTGCTTTGTCAAAGAAAAAAATGAAACACTCTTGTAAGCTCAAAGGAGAGCAGGAGAAGAGGGGTATTTTAAAAGTATATAATCTGAAGTACTCGTTTAGTTTTGGGATTCATCGTTTCACTCTAGACGCTATAGAACTCTCCGGACGTGGCTTTTTGAGTCTTGGCAACGCCCACCTGATGCCGTGTGTTTTGCGCACTATGCATGTACGTGATGTAATTGTGCTGGTGGTAACATCAGCAGTCACTGTTAGAGAACGCTTGGTGATATCATGTTGAACGATGGAGGGCTAGTGAGATCAGTCAACCGATGCTGCTGTGAATTAAAATGTTAACGTATGCACAATGGAAGTTTTTTATCTACGTCGTTCAGCGAGAGAGGTTTCAGGGATTCGGATTTCCGATCCGAAAGTTTTAATAATTTTTATATTTTCATGATTTCTCCTCATAATACGAATCCGTGTAATGTGATGTTGCGTAATGTGGAATAACTGGATCACTCAGGATTTGGCCCGCGATTTTATTCTAAAGGAATCCCGCATGCACTTGGCTGGTAAATCTGCCGGACCAGAGCAGGGGCTCCCACGAAATCCGTCGACGAGGAATGCTCGACTGTAGGATTCTGCGGAGCCGGTTCCTTTTTATGCGTCTGCGCGTCCAACATTCCTGGGGAAATATCCGAGGTTCCAGAAACGCGCCTGCGTCAATCGAAGCCGGCCGCGAGACTGGAATCGGGCGAAAAGTAGGGCAGCGCGCGCGAAGAATTGGAAGGACTGTGCGCAGGGTGAACGCGGCAACTAGCAAGCGAGGAGACTAAGCTGACGTGAGCAGAAGGCATAGAAATGGGCGGATGAATGGCGATGGGCGATTGTTTGTGTTCCTTATGTTGCGACGACATGACTGGCATCATGTAGCGTATAAAATTGCAACAGCGGTCAGTTTAATATTTATCTTCTCCCTCATTCTATCAGGGCTCGTTTGGTCGAGTGTCCAGTTTTGCTCGCGAAGTGTTCGTGCGATTTATTGTATCCTAATCCTGGTGTCATTGTGTGTTTATTGTGCGGTGTGTTGTGTGTTGTGACTATTACAAATAATGGTCCGGAGTGACAGGTCCGCAATGTCCCGAGAAAGGCTTAAACTCAGTATAGATAATACGTAATGTAAATAAATGAGAACCTTCTCGAATGTCGAAAGAACGAAGTTTCTCAGGAAAGCGAAAAATAATTCATCCCAAAATACAAACGGCACTTCCTTCCTACAAAATAATACAGCAAGATGTTATGCAGAGTGATTTATGATTGCAATATTTCCGTCAAAGAAGTGCGTGCCAATAAATGCTCAGCACGGTAGTTAGTCCCGTAAATTTAGTGCATGTTTTATCGTGCGAGGTGGCGGTTATCTCAGCTCGATAGTGATATCCGGCGCAAATCTGCTCGTAGGCTGGCGGGGTTTTCCCCAACCAGGTATTTCCGACAAGTAGAGCTCCTCCCCACCCGGGACAAGCTTTAAGCTCTCAACTGATATCTCGACATGTGCGGTAGTGTAGTGCGTCCAAGTATGTTTGAACAAGGGGTGAGGATAGGACAAGGAAGAGGAAGGAAAGATCGAGCGCGGTCTGATGCCCGTTTGTTAGGGTACTGCTTCGGCATTCGCCTGTTGTTGACAAGAGAATTCACGGAAAACTGCTGGTCAGAGTAGCCGATTACTAGAATTCTCCTCCAGACAGCGGCTGAATCCGCCCTAGCTATCTAGCTAGTGACAATAATGCTGCTATCGTCGGGATTCGAACCCTAGGATCACCCTGTCAGATGCACTGCAGTGACATCAATGCCATCTCAGCCAGATCGACAGAACCTTTTAGACCGCCTGAGCCATTTTAGACGATCTAAAACAGTCTCAGGGTCTGGATTGAAGTGATGGTTGTCTCAGTGCAACAACCTCGCTTCTTATTCATGTATTGTGCAACATACGTGTGTTAACTAAGTGGCAGAAGTTAAAAAAGGATATAGAGTTATTGACATAGGTGACCGCGATAACTATGCGTGTACCGCCAGCCTTTACACTCCTTCAAGTCTGAGGGAGAAGTTATGAAAAAAATGAAGACCATGCATTTCTTGCTTGCATTAAGAATTTAGACTAAATCCTTAACTGATTTGTTAAGAAAGTAACCCATTTAATTTCTTAGATGTTTCTTTTACTATGTTTTCAACTTTTTAAAATATATCAGCAGTTGAGTCGCTCAATAGATATTATTGACTCTCTCCAAACATTTTAAAATTGGTAACGTCTTTGATATTAATGATACGTAATATTGATGCTTGAAGTATAGTTTTGGGTATTTTCTACTTTACTCTTGACTTGTCAATCAGAATTAGTAATTGTGTTGTTCTCCTCTTCACATGAATTTTTCTCTGTTGTGATCTGAGTAATTTCGATTTCCACGATGTATAGTTGAGTGATCGAGTTCCTTAGCTGGTGTCGAAAATCTGCCCACGTATCCTAGAAACATTTTGGGAAAGGCTTTAACAGTAACTCATTCGCCAAATATTAACACCAAGAAAAAAAGGATCAGTGATATAAGACGTTTCTAACCACAGGCGAGGCAGTAAGCTTACCTTCCTTTCCGAGTTCCCTTGTCCTGACAGGTGACCGCAGTAGGGGATTTGCTATTCATTTCCACTGTGTGTGACACGGTAAAGGGAGATGACTTGAATCAAATCATTTCACCCCACCCCGCTTCAAACTGGTGGATCCATGGGAGACCATCCCCCCTCAGGAGGCCTAGTTTTCGTTTAACAAAAATCTCCAATGGCCCTCTCCAAAATCACCGGCTGGATCCACCCCTGCTCCTTCATGATCGTACCAGCAACATAGTGGTTATATGAAAAGTCATCCACGAGGTGCAAACGATGACTTGTCAGAGATTCGAATATCTGGACTGCGGTTTTACGTACTGTAATACTACTTCTAGCCTCTGCGCCGGGGAGTCCGGCGATATGATCAATGGATGAGCCAGTTAACCCGCCCAACACATCAGCTGTGTAACTGAAATTAGCAGTGGTAGATTTGAACGCAAGTTTTACTACCGACGGACTCTGATAGCCAACACCGTTCCTGTAAGACGGCATTAATCACAGAGTAATTTAGAAACGTATTAACAATTGCAGCAGTAATATTACAAGAGTTAATTTTATAACCAGTCAGTTCTATTGTCCTCTTGTAATTTTATTACTACTTCAAGTGGCAGAGGAAAAAAATATACGTTAATGAAGCTTGATTCAAAATTGTGATTTTAATGGATGATGCTGCCAACACTGCTCACTTGTGTAGCCACTTAATTCCAATGACCTTTGAAGCTTGCTCGTAATAATAGACGAGTACATCACATTGATAACATTTGACATAAATGGTAATTGACTTTTTCGATTGGGTTTCTAAAATGACTATTTTACATTACACTTGATCGGATCTTTCTAAAAGTGCGTTTTGACAAAGATAACAATTTTTTTTACTTTCCTTGATGATATGCACTAGAGAGTCAGTCCAAGTAATCGAGGTCGGGATAGTGAAAACTGTTTTCAGGGTCCCCGCCAAAACTTGTTCTAACCGTAGTTTCTTTGTAGATGTATGTGTGTACCTGTCACACGTAACTCGGGCAAGCTACACGCTTTTGAGCTCTCTCTTGATACAATGTCTGCAGTAAGATCTGTTTAAGTTTAAATGATCAGAATGGGGCAGGTTGTGAGATAAAACACACAACTAGGTACCAAAAATCAGTGCAAACGTGTAACAATTGCCACTTAAGCTCAAAGTGCGAGAGTCACGACAATGGGGTAGAATGTTCCCCTCTACCCGTTTTTTGTACTTTTCTTTTGAAACATGGGCTTCTTCAGTTTTAGTTAGACAATGAATGAGCGGAAAATGGGATTAACTGGTGTGTGTGTGTGTGTGGGGGGGGATGACAATATGCGCACCCTGGGTGTCACTGAATCTTAGTACGTCATTATTCACGAATGGCTGAAAATGTTACTGACGTTTGTGAAAAAACTTGAAAAATTAGAACCTATCTGTATTGTTCAATTACCTTGAAATTATTACAATATCCAAATTCTGAATTTTGCGAGGATGACATGTATAATTTTGTTTTGCAAGCCCATCGCAACGGTGTTTCTATGGAACTCTCATGAAAGAGAAACACATGGTCCTTAATTGAATATAAGTCGCAGTCGTAAAACTGTGGAAGTAAGTTCACCAAGTTAATTGCAGTGCTTAAAAACAAAAATTAACACACTAATAAAATGTTAACAAGTAAATCTTACTACCAGTATATGATCAAAAATATATATGTCAGAAACGATGACTATGTAGAGCGATGTATCGCTAGAAACTCACCTTGCTATAATGGTTGAACTATATAGGAAAGGAAAATTGCCTTTCATTGAGATGTGTTTGCAGAGCAGCCAATACGAATTTCAGAGCCCAGTTATGTCCAGAGAAAATAGTGAGATAGTTGAGTGAGATACATGAGCTAAGAGAGCTGTACCATTATTTTTTTCGGGCTTCAAGATACTCGACCCATACAAAGTCACAGATTTCACTTCAAAATACAGGTTCTTTAGGTACTAAAAGCAATACATCCTGAACTTAATATTATGTTATACCATATTATTTGTTTTTGTGTACAACGATACCAATATCGATATTTTTTATGAATTCATGAATAGAATGCGAGTTTTAAATTTTGCTCCCGGGACGTGCAGTTTAGGTTTTATATGAAAATTGTTATTCGTTGTTCCTGAAAATTGTGAAGTAAGTGAGTGCCTATTTGTTTACTATGAAATTTTAAAATTCTTATAAAAAACGTCAATATTTCCGCTTTAAAACACCTAACCTTCACTCATCGTATCTTAATACACGCACACACACGCAACAAAAAGCAGAAGGTGGGAACACAAGCGACGGGCAAGAAGGTTAGCTGCATATGTTCAGTTTCTCAGAGGCAACTCGGCAACAAGACTAGAACTTTTTACACGTTCTGATTGGCAGCTTCCATGAAAACTACTAAAGCGTTCTTGCGTCATACATCTGTCAATTACCAACTTCTTTTTTATCGGACATTATTACGGCTTTTGTTTTTTTCAATGAAGGACTACTCGCGCAGTGTGAGCAGTGGATTGTCTTAGTGACGCAGATGTCATGTAACAGCGTGACAATTCGCGTATTGGCGGACTCACGATGAAACATGTCTACAAAATAAATGTGGGAATCGTACAGCATTCACGCCAGTTTACTCATTCAAAATAAGTACATTAGAGAAGCGACTTTTCGGTGTCATTACAGACGTTTTCGATATTCATATTGGGAGTTTCTCCCAACATGAGTTTATTGATTATATGTTCATGGTAGATATGTGGGACATGTTGAGGAGGTTGGTCACATTGGCTATTGGCTATGTTCCGCAGGTTGGAGTCACTGGCTAGGTTGAGAACGCTAGACATGTTGAGTAGTTGAACGCATTAGTCCAATCTTTTCGCGCATATCCGAACAACGCAAGCCGTTTACCCTATCGCTTACCCTCTCCAGAGCGATCAATTATTTGAGTTCCGTGTAGCTGTGTGCGTGGGGCCAACACGCGTTCGCTTCTGCGGCAGGTCCGGACAACGTGACGCTCACCCTGTCCCTGGGCAAGAAGTACGAGATCACGTACGTGAGCATCCAGTTCTGCCCGCGCTCGCCGCCGCCCGAGTCGCTGGCCATCTACAAGAGCGTGGACTTCGGGGAGACGTGGCAGCCCTTCCAGTTCTACTCGGCCGAGTGCCGCAAGGTGTATGGACGGCCGAACCGCGCCTCCATCACCAAGGCCAACGAGCAGGTAAAGATGCCGCGGAGTGAACCGCATCGGTGGGGTGGAACCGCAGTTTTTCCACATTGATTATATCATAGAAACCAATATACATGGGCAATCTGAAAGGGTGTAGAAGGATACTATTGTAGATCGTTTCGCATTTACGGGGAAAAAAAGAGTATTTCAAGTACTTACGGTAGTTTCCTAGACAGGAGGGACACATTTAATTGTACAAAAATGCATTAAGTTGATACAGGCATGATGTTAAAAACTCTTAAATAATATTTTTATTTTAATATGTAATAAATCAAAAGCATATATATATATATATATATACATTATACTCTATATATATATATATTGAGATAATAAGTTATTTTTGAAATTACTGTGAGAAAACTATTGTAGAAAATATCGTAACAAAGATTTCTTAAGTATTAATTATTAAACATTAAAAAAATGAATACGCATTTTCGAAAGAAAGGCAGTACGTTACGATAAGAGTAGTAATTAGTACTATTAAAAGCCATGATATTTTGTATTTCCATTTGTTAGGAAGCCACAAATTGAAACCGTAATGATAACCACCTACCCCAAGCCAGTTATTAGCGTAATGTTACACGATGTTATCACTGACAAATTGACACTTCTTCCCTATATAGCCCCACATTTCCACACGAAGTTTCATGAAGACACGTTACTATTGATACGGTATTCACCATTGCTCGAATTGAACTAGAAAAAGAATGATGAAGTGTTATAAGTGTGCGAAGAATAATAATATATTAATTATATATATATATATATATATATATATATAATATAATATTTTATATAATTGTCATTTTTTCCATTGTTTTAGAAACCACAAAAATAAAAAACAACGCTAATTGATACTTTACGCACGTACCCAAACACCATATTATCTAAACCACACCATCATTCTTTTCTATTTGAATTAGCATGAGTGAAGTGGGAACATGGTAACGTGGTTGATGGGGGGATTGGCGTTGCGCAGGAGGGCGCTGTGCACGGACGCGCACCGCCTAACGCGGGGGTGGCGTTGGCGGCGGGCGCGGGGCGGCGGCGCGCGCGTCGCCTTCTCCAGCCTGGAGGGCCCGCCTATCGCCGCCGACTCGACCACCAGCCCCGTGCTGCAGGACTGGTCACCGCCACGACTTCAAGGTGAGGCTCTCGACGTTCAGCTGTGCAGCAAGGGCTAGTGCATGTTTATCATGGAAGGTCGCTGCGTTTTGAGATCCGGCGGCTCACCTAACGTCGGTAGCCGAATTTCCCTACTTCCCACCACGGGCACGGCCTCCTTGAGACAAACTCGAGACTCCGATGAATGTAGTGAAATGGGTGTAAGAAAAGGCGAAGTAGGCAAGGAGGAGAAGGAAAGATCGCGTGCAGGACTCCAAGTTCATTACTGCCGCCATTGGCCTAGTGTGAAAAAAGCAATCGGAAACCTATCGACCAGCGAGACAACGAATTCTCCTCCAGGCTGACCCTCGACGCCACCACTATGTAGCTGAGGTTTCCAAAAACTCTACACACAGAGTCGAACTTTTGCGATTCCAGGTCAGGGCGCTGCCTGACATTATGGTCCTGAGCCACGTAAGCCCAATGTGCCGCTATATAAGAGGCGGAAAGGAGAGGGGAATAATGGGAATTGAATTTTTAATAAAATGCAATGGCTTCAAGGTGCATTCCTCTGATGTTTTTAGGAGGATATTTATAATTGATATCAGCTTGCATTAATGCTGATTTACGAGTTACAATTTAACGGTGCGTCTATGTGAAAAATAAGAAAATATTATGCAAGAATACTGATTCAAAATATGTTAAACAACAATTTTTAAATTCTGCTCTGTTCATGTGTTTAAAGTAACAAACCTTACTAGCCTCTTCCATTTCAATAAGCCTGTATCTATATTAAATTGATGTTCAGAAGAGAGAAAGGTATTGCGCGTTAAAAATGTATTATATTAGCATTTTTTCTACGTGCCCGCTTCAAATTCACGCTTTCTTCGAGCATAATACAGTTAAAAGAAAAAAGCAAACGAGCTTTGAGGTCTATTAGCGATGTTTTGAGGTCAATGTGCGCGCCTTAGCTCATTCTCATAAGCGAGGTTCTGATGTAGGATTCAGGCTAAGTGAGAGGGAAACTAGAAAAAGAGATACGATATGTGATTAAGTGATACGAGATTAGGCATCCGAATTAATGCGATGCAGGTTAAGGGATACAGATTAAGCGAGCGGATACGAGCTTAAGGGGAGTCGAGATAGGCCATACGAGTTAAGGCGATACGAGAATTAAGGGATACGAGATGAGGATACGAGATGAAGGGGATAACGAGATGAAGGGATACGAGTGAAGGATACGAATGAATGGATACGAGATAAGGATACAGATGAAGGGATACGAGATGAAGGGATACGAATAAGTAATTTCCAATTATGGTTCGAGATAAAGAGATACGATATTAAGAATACGGATAGGATGCTAGTTACAGGACCACTATTCTTTTGTGTATGAATTTGCAGAGCGCCTAGCTCCAATAAGATTCCCATGTGACGCGCCGCTGTCGAGGTGTGTTCACGGCTGCACCTGCCGCGACGTTCGAGGACCCCGACGTGCTGCGTGGCGCGGCGGCGGCCGGCACGGCGAGGGCGGACGCGGCCGCGTGCCGGTGGCGCGCCAGCATCCAGGCGGCCGCCGGTCAACGGCAACGGCTGCCGCCCCCGTCGGTGCGGCCGCCACCACCCCTTGGCGTGGCCTCCTGCTTCCGGCGCCGCCCCCCCGCCGCCCGCGTGAGCCACCAATCGCCCCAAGACCTACCACGCCCCGGCCGTCGCCTCCGGCCCGCCCTACCACCGCCGCCGGCGCGGGCCTGCCGGCTATGCACTACGCCGTGTCCGACCTGGCCGTGGGCGGGCGCTGCAAGTGCAACGGCCACGCCGCCCGGTGCGTGGCCGGCGCCAACGGCCAGCTGCAGTGCGACTGCCGCCACAACACGGCCGGCCGCGACTGCGAGCGCTGCCGCCCCTTCCACTTCGACCGGCCCTGGGGCCGCGCCACCGCCCGCGACGCCCACGAGTGCAAAGGTAGGCCTCCAGAGACACCGCTCTGCCCAAGCGTGTTGATTGGAGTCGACTGAATTGTTGCTACTTATTAATAACTACTAAAAATTACATGTTAATTGTTACTTCAACTGAGTTGTTAAATGTACCTTCTTAAGTATAAACAACTGAATAATAAGTTCACACAATTGCATACAATCGACTTATGATACTCAAATGAAGCAACTGAAATGGATAATACGAAGTTGATTATAATCAACTGAATAAATTATTATTCACGAGTGCGATAGAGCCAGTGTATAACTAAGGAGTACATAATGGGCTTTTAGCCGCGTGTAATATACTTTTTACCTCATCCAATAACCATTTCAACATTTTAACGTCTTTTTGAACTGTTGGTCAGCGCGTGGTATTAGTTACAAAGAAATGAAAGAGAATTAGTAATCGATTACCAACGCAACGATGCGATTTGTTGGAAGCAAAACAGGTATTAAGAATGCATAACAAAACTTGAAAGGCGATATTTGTATAACTTTTGTTACTCACATCATAGCTCAATCACTTTCTGTCATTATAGTATATGAAACATAGGCGGTCCGATATTAATTTTCGGAGTAATTATTTTCCTTTGCCTTCCTCTCCGTATAAATTACAAGATGGATGCCTACACATTGCCCAAGAGTTTCAAATTTTCTGATAATTGTTTCAGTGCGACAGCATTTTTCTGTTCATAAGTCCCGTTGCGTCATATTCTTCAGAAGTCAGTTATTTCTGCTTGCATATTCTCCATCTCTCGCAACGTTTTGACTACTTTTGTATCATTTATATATATTCTTCGTTTAAAGTAGGACAAATGTGGTGTTCTACTCACTCATCTCACTCACTCACGCGGACCACTGACGGGTTCCGTGAGATTAACAATAGTAACTTCTTTAAAATTAATATGATACCAGTCGGTACGCGGAAGGAAGCAGTATTCATTTTCATATTAAAAAAATAAATTAAGCACTGCCCGTGCGTGAATAATGGTACGTTATTGATTCTTTAGATTTTTCGTGAGAAAAAGAAAAACAGTTATAAGAAAGAGAGCAATACTATTTTTTTGATTTTTTGATTTTTTTTCCTTTTGATGTTTCTCACGCCTGGATGTTCTTTCATACGGCGAAAACCAGTCAGCACAGCTTTTTGTGACTCCATGTGCCTGTTCCTAACTGCCAGCAGGGCATTACAGAAGCAAAGAGTCGTTACAACGCCCCATCGTCGCTGAAGTGACGTACGAGGGAGCCGTCCGGAAGAGGCGGGCGCCGGCTTAACGAATCTCGCCGAGGGAGTCGAACCGGGGCCCTGCCCGACTGCGAGGCGCCGACCCGCGAGCTTTCTGCTAATTGCTCCAGGGCGACGGGTTTTGCGGTTCGCACGTCCCGTTCCATCACACTCTCCTCCTGAGTTCGTTATTCCTGTTTTCCTCGATCTCTCGCAACGTTTTGACCACTTTCGGGTCGTTTATATGCATTCGTTGTACCGATTAATTATGCACCTTCTTTAATGGACATGTAATAGCCGTTCGTTTCGGTTAAAAATTCGCGTATATTCGATATGCAAAACGTGTTAGTGTTAATTAGTTCGTAGAATATTCGCATTTTGTTTCGTGATTCTTTTTCATTAATGGTGTCGCGTTTTTGCGCCAAGCTCACCTTCGTATTCTTACAACATCTGAAAACTGAACAATTTTAGACATCTGTAATAAACAACAAAGGAGTTTGCATCTTGGCTGTCCGGGTGACGCCGCGTCGAAGGCTGTGTTGCCGACGTTTCGACCATCTTGTCGTGGTCTTCCTCAGGGCTTGTATGCCATGGGCATACTAGCCCTGTATGTATGGGCATACCAGCCCTGAGGAAGACCACGACAAGATGGTCGAAACGTCGGCAACACAGCCTTCAACGCAGCGCCACCCGGACAGCCAAGATCATTCACAAGACTCCGGGCGCGGAAGCCTACGACTTCAACAAAGTATTTTTATGGCAGCTAAAACATAAATAATTAAAATGTATCGATTTATTTTATATCTCCCTGTAAATTTTTGATAAATAAGATACATGCATTTTTTAAATTCTTGCCAGAGACCACAAATCTAAATAGTGAACAATGTTCATCGATAAATATCATATTTGAGGTATTTTCAAACAAACTATAGTGAGTGAGATTAAAATTATGTCAATCCTTTATTTATGTCTTTAAATGGAATTGCTGTGCGACAAGCTACCTCTTGATCATCTAAAGGTGGTAAACATTCTTAAATTCAGTCTTCTGTATACTCAGAGCGCTGTTACATGCATTCCTCGTGGCAGCGCAGGCAGGTTTGTCGTGTGTAACGAGCCTTGTTTCTATTTTGTTCATTACTTAAAATTGGGTTTAAAAATATTATGCATGAAGATGAAGATAATTTATCTACTCGATATAAATACCTCATTCACTTCCATCCTCTCGTACGTAAAGTATTCTTTACCATTTTGTAAAATATTATAATTTATTTATTTATTTATTGAATGTTATCCAACTCATCAAAAATCTGTGTGATGTACAGGAGAGAAATATCAATATTTAGCGTGTTTTTGAGAGCCGGAACGGGCGTACTCTTTCATTGCAGTGAATTGAAATATGAATAAATATAGCAAATAGTGTTTATTTAAAAATGTGACGACAAGAAATATTTTCTTCTGTGTAATGAAAATTACTTGTAACGGCGAACTGTTACATATTTTGGCTCTAATCTTTTATCGTGGCCCATGTTAAGCTACCGCGAGAACATGGAAGTAGGTTAAGATAGTACTACTGACGGTTTTATTCCCTAAATGTATATTTAAAAGTATTTAGTTATTAAATGTATTAAAAAATTACGTTTTTGTCAAACCATAAACATTTTTATTTGATAATGTTTTTTAAGATGTTTCGTACAAATCATTAAATTCTCGGATTATATCTTTTTGGAGAAATAGTAATCGCGTAAATGATTCAAATTGTTTGACCATTGCAAGACAAAGAGTTTCGTGTTGCGATCATGTGAATCTGTTACGTAATGAAACATTTCACACACTCTTTCTTTTCTGTAACGAACGGCATTGAACTACGTAACTGAGTCTCTGTAGTCATTTTTTTAATCAAGTCTTTTTTAATTTTTTAACGAGGCTTGCTCCCTTCACGTTAACTCCTGCCGGCTTTGCCAGCAAATGACTATAAGCCTGCTTTAGAAGCTCGGAGCGTCCACGTGCACAAGTGCCTGCGTGCACGCGCTCGTTGCGCCTACGTGCCTCTCCGAATCACCCGGTTTAGCCTGGCAAGGCTAGTTTTCTGGAATTTGCGTGGGGTGTTAAGTACCCGGCATCGTGTGTGTCCCTTTTTTATTACGCTGATCTGTTCGCTTTTCCAGAGTACTGAAATGTTGGTCGCCACGGCGTGTGGGTTACGGGGCCGGGCGGAATTACTCGCGGGGGCACTTTTAGCTCGCTTATTTAGTACTTAATGATTCTCGGGTTTTGTAGTCTCTCTGCGGTGGGAGTCAAGGTGCTAAGAATTGCTCAACTTTGACAGGATGTGAGTAAGAAACATGCGAAATGTATGAAACAGACCTGTTTTAAACAATAGGTTCGCAACTTCTCTGGGATATATTGCGTACCAACATTATTTGCCGTTAACAGTCAAATGTCACTTGGTGACGCTGTCAGTGCTGACCTAGCGAGGTGCAATGGCAGCAGGTTTGCGGATGACGATATCCACCTTGTTGCGTCCGTCTGCTGGTGCACAAATGAAGGAAATGATGCGAAATAGTAATTGTAATCGATGTAATGATTAACTCCTTTGTTTGTTTCATCACAGTTTTGCAATCGTTAATTTTTTTTCCTAATATATTTTGACCGGTAGCTGATGTTTGCACCGAAAGCACAGAACATGTGACAAAGGCGTTAAATGCGACAATGCTCTCACGAGCAGTCAAGCACGAAGAAATTTGGTTTTGGTGTAGTCTATAAAATTAAGGGAGTTAATGTTATCACAAAAATTTAATTTTTTTAAAAGAAGGTAATGACAGTTAACAGTTACTTTTAAAATAAGTATATTGTAAAACATTACACAACGGTGTAGGAGAATTTTCTACATGAAAACTGCTATAAACATGAAAGCTATGCTACAACATTTATGCTATAACATAAAATTTCCTATGATTACATCCAGAGGTTTTCCAAGGGCTCTGACCCTTACGAGTAGTTTCGACGTAGCCCCCAGTGTAAAGCATGTGTCATGCTTAAAAACATTTGGAAGGGCGGAGCTGGACCCGCCCGGAATCTCCATGAGCCTACGGCCTTGTTTGTTCTGTGGCGTCGATGCAACAGAATGCCGCTCGTCCGCTGGGAGCAGTCGCGGCGACGCCCACTGTTGTTTCTCGCCCATTCGCTTGTCAGCCAGGCGGTGAAACATTACAAATTAATAATAGACTGCGCCCGTCAAAGAGAGACTCCGGTTGCAGTAAGAATTAGGTTGGCAGCATGCATGCCTGTTCTCAAATGTGAACAGAACAACAAAAGTATATATTGGCAAGAAAAGAAAACAACATTATTTAAACTTGAACTTGGTGGTGAAGGTTTGCTAAATTTTTTTAAAATTCTTAATGTTATTTCAAGATTATGTGCCTTTTATTCATGATTTTATTTTCTTTAAAAATATTTATGTACGAGTAAGGGACAGTTAAATGATTCCAATAACGAATTCAATTATTTGTGTACGTGACACCACATATCACGTCGTTCTCGTACGCTGAGATAATTTTGCACTGTCCAGCCTTGGGTATGGATTACATGATTACTTAAAAAAGTATTTTGAATCTCGAGTTACTCACACCTGGCCTTGCGATGGAAACATACAACGTCGTAGTCAGATTGTTTTTGGGAGGTGCTAGACAGGAGAACATTTGTCACAAAAATAGTCAAGATCAAATTGAAGGTAATTTTTTCTATAAATATTTCAGGTAAACCGGTTATGAAATTTTAACACAATTTTATCTCAAGATATATCAGAAAATTGATATAACTTTCTTTCGATATTTTATATGAACTCGGTCCTAGATGCCTTACGAGGGATTCCGACATATGCAATTAGATTACCTTTATTAACGTTTCAAATTTGCAAACATTGAACTGCAATATTGAACTGATCGCACAACATTAAACGAGATTACTTTTCGTTTCAGAAGGGTTTTCCTCTTACTCGTTACCTTTTTTTGACTACTTAAATTATCCCACGTCGACCCGCTCAACGTGTCTCGGCTAGATTGCTAGATCAAATTCAGCCAAAGTCTGGAGGAGAATTCTAGCGGCCGGCTAATGTAATCATTAATTTTTCGTGGTTTGTCCGATCAACACCAGGTGAATTCCCCAGCAGAGCCTACCAAACGGGCTATGGATCGCGCACTTCCTCTTCCTTCTTCTATCCTCACCCCTTACACACACACACACACCACATGCACACGCACACACACATACACGCTCACACACTAACATGCCCTATAGTACCCTACATTTCAGGATATTTGTCGGAAGCATAGAGCTTGTCCCGGCAGGCGCATTGACAGACTAGTAGGGAATACCTGGCTGGGGAAAACTATAGAAGCAGACGTCTAGATCAACCCCAGATCAGCACCATTTAAGCGAAAGATCACAGCCACCTTTCGTTATCAAACATGGACAACACATACGAGACAAATGATCGTAGCTGTTAACCTACCCGAAAGTACGAGCTAATTAATCAATCAATCAATGTGTCTCGTCAATCTCGTACACATCATCCCGATCTCCGACTCTTGATGGAGATTTTCTCGGTGAATGGGAAAGTAGGAGTCGAAGACATATCAGATGGCGAACCCGTCTATCGTTCGGCTTTAATAATAGAAACGAATAAATGGGGAAGAAAGGATCACACATGGTCTGTGACCTGTTCCGGCATCCACCTGAAATTGATGAGAGGAAATCACTGAAACGAACGATCGGAGCACCCAAATTCTAGCCAGACAGTGGTCACCAGGGCCTTGCAACTCTCCATCAAAACCGGGGACAAAGCTCGAGGGTGCTAGTCTAGGAGGCGCTAGTGTCACCAGGTACAGCTACAGGCTAGGCTCGCCAACTTCCGCACATAAAAAATTGGCTTATTTGTGAGGAATGGGAAAATGTCTTTTAAATGTTGAATTATTCATAATATACAGATGTAAGAAACCTCTGAAGAAGGCGCGAACATCGGCGCTATCTTATATAACATTATGAGCCTGCTGGCGACCCGCGAACTCCCGCCGCAGCCACGCACGCGTGTTTCAGATCCTGTAAGAAGGTGCTGCAGCAGAGCGCGCCACCGTGATGGTTTCC
>BOPP01000149.1:3000578-3011235 GCA_017312745.1 Gryllus bimaculatus | reverse complement strand
AGGAAAGCGTCGTCGTTTCTGCAAAGGCGCGCTGCAGCGGAAGCGCGGCGGTTCAGCTGTGCAGAACAGGAAGCGGGAAGCAGCCAGCAACAGAAAAGGGCGTTTGAACCGCGCGCGGCGCCGGCAGAATGGCGGGGACGCGGGGCGTGGGGGCGGGGGGGGGCGGGGGGCGGGGCGGGGGCGATGGCGGTGCGTGGCGGGGGGCGGGCAGTTGCGGGTGGCGGCCGCCGGTCAGATGCAGTGGGTGCGGCAGTTAGGAGGCGAGGTAGCGAGGCGGCGGCGGACGGCGGCGTGGCGAAACACGCGACCTTGGGGCGCTTCAGCCACTTATGCGGCTTTCGATGTTTTAAATTGGCTTCAGAAGGCAAACGGGGCACGGCAGGGCCACGGCAGGGCGCGGTGCGCCCGCGGACTCCTCTCGCTCTCCTCCACCCTTCGCCCCTCGCCGTGCCCTGCCCAGCCCTCGCTCCTTCCCTCCTCGGCGCAAGCGCGCCTTTGGCCCGCGCAACTAAGCCAATTATTATTTTTAACTTTTTCAGTCATGCAAGCGCGAAACGGCGGAAGAATACCGGCATTTTCGCTTTTGCATGCCGCATCTCCGAGGCCCTCCGAATACATACTTTCTCTTTGTGAATGTCATCGTGCGAATACGGGGCGTTCCCGAACGCTGCTTAAGCCCCATTATTTGCAATTTCCTCGATGTAATATAATGAAATTTTGAGAAACAGGACGCTCCTATAAAGTGCTACTTTTTGTATTAAATGCGATTAATCTTGAATCCTAATGTAATAATACAAAATAGCATTGTAATAAGTAACAATGAATCTTAAATATTCAATTTGTATTTTTTATTTGCGAATGTTTTGAGTCGAGAAATTGCATATCTATTTCTGCATTTTTTTTTCTTCACACGAAATATGACGTTCAGTGTCCAAGGAGAAGGAAAATCTCTAAGATAAAATACCACAGAAATAAAATCTGCATGAAGCTAGACGTTAATATAGGCAACGTTTCAAAAATATATTTTAGAGTAACTATATCAAAACATTAGGTATTCACAGTTGCCTAATTCTAGACGATTGTTAGACTTGAAACAGTAACCAACGGTATATCGTTTTCCCGTTTATACACCTGTAATCTTTTGGAATATTAAGAGCAAGCTTTTATACAAAATGCGGAGTTTTGTTGTAACGATCTCCTATAATAGTTGGTTTTCGACATTACTGTTTCTAACATTAACGAGAAAGCACACGCTTCACGCCGATGGCCAGATATAGAATATGCTCTCGTTCACAAATATATAGATCGAGAGATATATATAATTATATAGATATTAAAGTGTTGGAGATGACAACACGCACTTTATTGAAGTGCATGAATATCGCAAATATATGTATTTTTCTCAGTTTGTTTTGTATGTTCGAGCGAATCCTGTGCTACGAGGCAAGCACTTGCGCAAAACGAGATACACCTGAATCTGACAGAGCATCGAATACTGACCAAAAGCTAAGCATTTTCTTTCGCGACGAAAACCTGAGCTCGTGCATTTTAAATAGATCGTATATAAAGGTCAAAATGATCATGTGAGAAACGTGAGTTTTCAAATGGCACACACACAATAGCGAAATCTTAATCATTTATCCCAGAGTAATGTATAATTGAAGAGGCGTGCTATATGTTGTCTGGTTTGTTTGGTTTTCTATATAAGTAAATTTATTCCTCTCAAAATTTTATTTCAAATGGTGCTAAGTGCATGGTTTGTTAAAATATGCGTTATGTTTTCTGTTATAACGCGTCAAAGTAATATGTTATTTAAATTTCATTTCATTTTGTAAGCATTTTGAAAAAAGTTTATTCTGAAATATAGGTTGTCCACTACATGAATCTTGTCAAGTGTGTTAGTCCCTATGCGAGTTGCTCAGGGGGAAATATGTGAAACCATACAGGAGCTGTCAGTCTCCAGAGTACGTCGTCTAGCAGTGAACTGCTCGCACGCGAAATAACGTGAGTAACCAGATAAGTCGGGTCATTCGAATATTATGGATTGTGAAAAACGCGTGTAAGATGCGTTTTTCGTTCATATCGCAGCCAACAACCGAGGAGATTTGTCCAGACACACACGAAATTTTGCAAAGCGCAAGGGTTACTGTCAGCCCAGGAAACAGAAGACAGGTCCTTCCGCTTCTTGACAATGAAATAATTTAATGTCACCTAGACACGTTGAATTTACACTTTCAACAAAACTCGTCGGATTTTAAATTCGATGTTAATTGTCACGTCGAGATG
Source organism: Gryllus bimaculatus (assembly GCA_017312745.1). Taxonomy (NCBI): domain Eukaryota; kingdom Metazoa; phylum Arthropoda; class Insecta; order Orthoptera; family Gryllidae; genus Gryllus; species Gryllus bimaculatus. The sequence continues at coordinate 3,008,949 of BOPP01000149.1, read as the reverse complement.
AATAGGTTGCAAAACTCATGTCATGAGGCCTATAAATAATTGAGACAGCACGCGGTTGAGAGCTTGGTAGGCGCGAAAAACCAGTACACTCTTGTACATGTACGAGGTACGTGCCATGTAGCCATCCATCGTTCCCCCACGATAAGAAAGCATTTTTACCTTTGAACTATAGCCTTTTAGCAGTTATACGCGCCTGGAATGGCGTTCCTTCTCTATCTGACCCCATCACTTCTTCGACTATACGTACGAGTCGGATGTACCTTTATTTATTTACGTCCAGAAAACACTTAAAAACTGGTGTGCACTTGCTAAGGGAGAAGTTAATTTGATGTTACCTTTATGTTTCAGAAAGCAAAACAAGGGGTCTCCCTCAGCATTAGTCAAAAATCGGGAAACTGGACAAAATCTGATCGAGATGTGGTCATTGGACCCAGGAAACTGAAGTACAATAATGATACAGGTTCTTTAGAGTTATATAATCCAATATGGTAAAAAAAAAATGTCGTTGTTAAAATTATATTCTTTCTTTTGGATCTCGGTATATTTTCTATATTGTATAGAAACAGTTTGTGCAACAGAACGATTTTACTAGGCTACTTAAACTTTTGTATCGTTAGTTTATAATCTTTTAATGTCGTCGGGCCTTTTGTTCTGCGTTTTTATCGGTTTAATGACAAGGTAAAAATACATGTACTGAATTTTTGTATTGTGCCCTGTTGATACTGTCAACTGATGCATAGATTCTAACGACGAGTGTTGTAGTTATAGCAAACTTGGCGTTTGCTGAAAATATATTCCGCTCGTAAAATTCATTTCTGACAAAATTAGCACAGAGAGAGCGAGGTAATCGATAAAATTACCTATATTAATAGAGGCTTATACAAAATCAAGTGGGCTGGGATTTGCATATTATTCGCCCAATTGTTTTGGTAATCTAAAAGTCTGGGACTATAAGTGTATTTCCCCAGAACATTATGCATGTATCACGGGACTGCACATACGCGAAGATATACTACACATGGCAGATATGAAGTAAGTAATTCGAAAAGAATCTAAAAGCGTAGCAACAACACTCTTGACAAGGCTCATTTAAATGGACGGTTGTTATTACAGCGTATGGTAATTGACAAGACCTAGAATTTTGGATCCGATTAATCAGTCAGATGGCACACTGTTGCAAAGTGTACACAGATATAATTGCAGAAAGCTAGCCATTAAACAGTCTTCTTTTCCATTGACTATTAATTGTTATTACGTAACCAATTTGAATATCTGACTCATTGTACTCATTTACGGTTTTCTTTATTGCAAACAATATTCGTAAATCATTCGCAAAGAGAACTGTTCTTCCATTTTAATCGTCCGAGCAATATCGTTTAAAAATAAACAAAATACAAATAATAAAAAAAAAGCAAATAAAAAAAATAAAAAAAACAAACAATAAAATAAAAAAAAAGGTATAACATGCAAAATGTAAAAAAAAACAAAATAAAAAAAAAAAAACAAAAAATAAAATAAAAAAGAAAGACAAAGAAAAAACAAACAATACAGTAATGAGAAAAGGTGCACCGAGTAGTAGCTACTGAAGCTGCTGGTGAGATCTGAAGGATAGGAGGAACTGGGCTGTGTGTAGAATCAAGGGATATGAATGACGTGGGTTTTCGGTAGGAGACTGCGAGTGCGATCGTAGTTGCGCGGGACAGACGCGGGAGGATCTGTATGGTTCACCTGCTAGGCAGTGGAGCAGTGCGTCGACTTGAGCGGCAGTGTATCGTTACGGCGAGGACTCGGCGACGGATATGTGGATATGGCAACAGATTTAGTGTTGGGGACATAAGTCGGATCCTGAAACTTCAGAATAGTCCATAGGGCATATGAATAGTATTGATGTCGTCGAAGTTTAGTAGGAAAGAGTTTCGTGTAGTTAATGGCCTACAATTCGATCCCTGTGGGACCCACATGCATTGTAAGAGAATCGGAAAGGTGTGTCATATGTTCCATTATTCAGTAAAGTTATTCTACTACTCTGAGATCGTTGTTGCACGGTAGAAATAACCAGTCTAGAGCAATACAAAATTTCCATACGAAGGTAATTTGAAAGAACGTTTGAGGTCGTTGATGACATGTGGGTTCTAACACAGTACCATTGTTTTTATAATGCCTCCTTTTCCCCTCAGGATTGGCGGTAGACAATGTGAGTTCGCAGATGTCCAACCTGAACCGCATGATAATGATGAAAAGACGATGAGATTAAAAAATCGCAGGTATTGATGATAATTAAGTAACAAAATTAAACATGAAATTTCCAACGTCATAAGTTCATTTCAATCACAATATAATTGTTGCGTAATATTATCGACACTACCCCTTTTAAGGCGTTTACAGCTTCCGGGGCGCCGAGCGTTATCGAGCGAAAAACCGAGGAGTATTCTTTGCCATCTTTCACTGTTGCCCCCGCTCTTTGGTTCCGTCACGAGGAGCTTCTCGCATCCTTAGGCGTTAAGCAGCAAGCTTTACTTTGTAACTTTTATTCATCCCTGAAGATCGGGCGTGGGAGTTACAGATGGTCCTGTTACAGATGCCACAGACGCGTTTAAGACCTCTGCCATGCTACAACATTTATTTGGATTAAACATTCACGATACTAGGCGAGCATTTTTTCATTAAGATTTGCATTGTTTACGTTGACTGGGAAACCGCGGATAGACGTCCCCACTATTATTATATTATTATTATTATTATTATTATTATTATTATTATTATTATTGTCTTACATTAATTCACAGCTAATTACTGGTCCGGTATGTAACGCACCCACAGGTATTGATGACCAGGTGTGTGGTTGCTTTACTGAATGGTTCAGATGGCTTCTGACAATACGGCATGTTAATTCAAAATTACTCTCTTTTGGCATATTATCATACATTCCTGTATCCAGTGAAGACCTCCAGTTGCCCGCAGTGTCAATTTTTCGGGATCACTCCCGTTAGCTGAATTTATTATAGGCACAGTCGGTCACTTTTCGGAAGTTCCACTGAGTTTGCGTATTCAATAGGCGAGATTGTATACTTCTGGATGCTTCGTCCTGATATTTTTCCCGATATGTTGTGGGTATTGGGTATGATATATGATAAGTGCAAACCTGCTGTTGGTTTCTATCATGTTACGTTATATGTCCTATTGCGCCGACATGTCTTGTCAGTGGATAATGGAACGATCCCAGTACGACGTGTGTGCTCACCTACTTTCAAGCACATTCTGAGCGCACATATTTATAATAGGACGGAAGTGGCGAGTAAAGCCCGTTCTCAACGCTAATAATTGGTGTACCCTGCTTCGCCACTTCATCATGCCTTTTTGTATTCCACCTGTGCGTGGCTGCGTACATCCACTTTAACGTGTTGGGAGTAGTTCTGCAGCCGTCACATCTTCTACACGAGTGGCAATGAACTGGTAGAATTCTCTCAGTAATGTGTTTTCCCTGTAGTTCAATTGTTGGTACCACTTGTCTGGATAGTAATCATGAAGGCTTCTGTCCTCGGAAAGCAGCTGTCCGTGCTTGGAGCCATTGGGTGCGACGCAGATATGTTCGACTTCTGGTTTTACCTCAGCTCGTGAGGGTACCTTCCATGCAGTGCCTTTGCCTTTCCATAAGGTTATCTTCTCTTCGTTTCAAATGAATTGGTTGAACCAGGCGGATCAAGCTTTTTTGCCAAGTTCAGAGGACTAAGTTCTATTCGGAGCAACTGCGCTCACTGCTGCTGAACTCTCCACAATGTTCCAGAGTATCTTCTGAGTGAAGAATTTGAGACTGTTGTAGATCTATGAGATCTACAATACCTCGCCCTCCTGCACCTTGGAAGGGTAAAACGCTCAGTACTTGAATGGGGATGAAGTTTCGGTTGTTGAGTCCATAGCGGTTGAATTGTTCCTCTGAATGTTGTCGGAGGTCGGTATTGACTTCCTTTTAATAACGCCAAAGGATATGTCGAGCACTGGAATAACAATGAATGATGGCCTGCACAAGGTTTCCTAGTCAGAGAGTTTGAGTTTTTAAGAGGCATGCAATCGTTTTACAACACTCTCAATTTGTTAGTATTATTCTTCTCGACGTCTTCTTCCGTGTCTCTGCTTACTTTGGGGAATGCTTGCTGCCTCTCCGCTGTCTCACCGTCGCTCTGACTGTCATCCCCAGTTACTGCCACCTCTGTTGCTCCGTACTGTCTCTTCGCCCTCCCCTTCTTCGCATCTCTTTTGTCCCCTCAGCGTCTTCGTCGACGCTGTCGCGTGTCCCCTATTTCAGCCGCTTCTTCACTATTCCCGCCTCACGTGTGTCGCAGTCCCTCGCCTCAGCTTTCCGCTCACCCCGGCGCCTTGGGCTCCCTCGTCCCTCTTCTGATACAGCTCGTTTCTGCTCTCCCTGCTCTTCCTCACTCTTCCTGTCATTTTCCCACTTTCCCCATCAGTTTTCATGTCTCCCCGCTAGTTCTGTAATCTCCCTGTTCTCTCTCCGCTCCCCCGCGATTCTCCACTCTCCCGGCCATTTCTTCACTCTCCCCGCTATTTTTTTTGCTTTTCCCCGCCATTTCTTACCTCTCCTCACATTTCTTAGCTCATCTCGCCAATACGATAGCCCACTCTCCCTGCCATTCGCCCACTCTTCCTTTATTCTTTACTGTCCTCGCCATTTCTCCATGCCTCCCTCCATTTCTCTGCTCTCCCATCCGTTCGTCCTCTCTCCCTGCTCTTCTCCGCTCTCCCCGCCTCTGTTTCTCTCTGCACTTGCTCATCTTGCCCAATGTAACTTGCCAGATTCTTCTTTCATGGGACTGCCGTAGGATCGCAGGGAGTACCGTAAGTAGTGAAGTTAGAAAGCCCTGTTTACCCAGCCAAAAAGCATGGGCATAAGAAATTCTGAATTTGCTTTGAATGAAAGGTAGTGGGCCCCAGATATATATTCGCTCTCTATTCATGGGCATACACACTAAATTTTAATAAAATCGTTAAATTAATAGAATTAATAGAACATAATCTCCTGTCATTTGCTCATTGCGTCATTTTTCAGACCAACAACAGTACAAATACAAGGATATCATTGCACCATTAGGTTATAGTTGACTAAGCGAAGATTGTGAGTATTTCGAGTTCGAAGATTGTTTATAACTGCAAAGGTTAGTGAACACAATGTTCAGCAACCGACAGTCACGTATGTCACTTGTTACAATTGTAAGTGATGCACTACACTTTTAGGGGAAGTTTATCAGCAGGATTTCCTGAAATAGTCCACTAACATTATTCATGAACAGATATTTCAATTACATTTCCAAAAATCTCTAAACCTCTATGTTCACAAATAACTGTGCCTGTATTGTTCGAGAATTCATAAACCTCCCTACAGTAGCGGAACGAAGTGAGTACGGGCTCGCCCGCAAACCTTTATTCGGACCCTCATTGTTAAAGTGTATGGCAAATACAAGCTGTGTTAGTATCATAAATAATAAAAATAATCTTTAAAAAATTCGAATTCCCCGGTATATGATTTATCACCAATAGTAGAAAAATGTTTCTTTATTATTTAATTTTATGAAATTAGGACTGTTATAAAACTAAATGAATTGCTAACCTTAATTGATTTGGAAACACGATTACATAAACTACCGAAGTGGAAAATAATCGTTCTTCTATCAACTATCCCAAAATATCAGAAAAAGCATCAAGTAATTAATATTTCTTACAAACGCAAAATCTTCATATAAGTAGTTTTGAATAATAATAACGAAATGAAACAATAGTTTGCTTTTTTTTCGATTTTCTATGTAGTGATATGTAACACTTTTCGGTTGAAACGTTTTTACAGTTCTTCGTTTTGAGCGACGTATTAGCATGTATTCAGCTAGTTATTATTAAAATGACATAAAAGCGGATATATCCGAGTTTTCGAGCACTCAAAAACCATTGAGGATTCCGATTTGAAAAACTTTAGAGGTTATTCCACTTGCGGTTAAATATTTTTTTTATTCTCACGGACGCGGACAGCGCGGTCGTCACTACGTCGAGGCAATCCTGTTGCAGTCCTAACAAGCAACGTGTGAGCCATGTGAGGCTCTGTACCCCGTGGGGTCGGGTTTCGTGAAACAATTGGGCCCGAGCCTCCAAATCCCCGCGCCAGCACATACAAAAGGAAACGCTGACAGAGACGGATGCATCCTGGAGTTTACGTTCCGTGACGTTGGCCGCCTTGTTACTCGGGTCGTCTCGTCGCTCTCCGCGCGCGTCGAGGTTATGTAGTGTGTCTGCGCCGGCGAGCCCTCCAGATCTCCGGGAAAGAGCGTTTGTTTGAAGAACTGGTGTCCTTTGCTTGGTCTCGGGTGATTGGCCCGGATTCACTTGTGCGGGCCTTACGACGCAGCTGGCGGGGGAAATGGGGTCAGAATCTTGTTGGAAGTACCAGGAATACACAATGTCATAAGGACTTTTCAAGAAAGTAATGTATGCTTTCCGAAATGCGTCACATCCTCTGTTTAGTTTTATTGCAGTCGTAACATATTTTTCGTTTATTATTATTATTATTATTATTATTATTATTATTATTATTATTATTATTATTTTTGACGCAAAATCGGCCATCATGGGGCCACGCGATATTATTATTATTATTATTATTATTATTATTATTAATGATAATATTATTAATCATTTTTTTAACGAAAAATAATTTTTTTATTACCAACTATTCGAAGTGTGTTTGTTACGTACTAGAGCATATCTATTAATTTCAGTTTATAGGTTTATTTTCTATTTAAAATTAATTTAGTATTGGTGTGAGAGATGATATTTTAAATAAATAAGTGATAGATAAACATGAAGATGGGTAAATAAATAAGTCACATACAGAAAGAAAATAAGAAAATTTACCCTCGGGTGAGAAACATAATTCCCAACATCTTTAATAAAATTTTCTTTCGAAGATGCACTGAAATTTTATTAGTGCTCTTATGTTGATGTTTTCGTACGTTTTATTACAAAACATGTGCTAAGAAGCTAAGAATGTACTAGCTTCATTAATACCATTTTCATATTGTAATGTATTGACTTAGGCAAACAGTATCGAAAAACGCTCTTTCCAAGGATTTTAAGTCCACCGTTCATTAAGAAGAAAATATACAAATGGGTTGTAGCTAAAGATGGCGTATGGGCATTTCCAGAAAAGGTATTTCTTATTTACATGACCCTTTTCTAATGAGGTGATTATACGGAAAATATTAAGCGGGACACTGCCGTCACTTACAACTTTACTGTAATAAAGCAGTGGGATCAAATAAATCAGTGTGATCAGTATCTGAAATTTTGAATATTATTGTGCATATAATAACCGATCAGTTATGTTGCTGAAAAAAATGAACGTTCACCATTATGGCTTTCACACGTCATTTACTCGCTCGGTTTCACTCTAGGGATCATTCAAGTAGTTTAATTGCAAAACTCCGTTCGCCCGTTCGCCAGTTTCAACTGGATATCTAAATATCTGAGCTGAGAAACAACCCTCTCTGCAGTCTGATGAAAGAGCATTCAAGCGACAGCCCTGAGCTCCTGCACTTCGAAATTGCTGTGTTTTGTGACCACTCTATTATTTTAGCTCGCTAATCACCTAAAGCGACGAGTGAGGTCCAGTGAGCCCACTTTTCACCGGAGAGTACCAAGATTCAGTACCTTTCATCCCGGTATCCTCAGCTTGTCCACAGTAACCCTCCGCAAGTCATCTTATTTCCTCATTATTATTCACTCCATTTTAATTATTCACAGTAAATTATGTACTTGCTATTTCATGTACAATCTTCGATAACGGCACATTCGGCGGCCGAGATTCGTGCAATTTCTTCTCAGATGCACGACCTTCTCCTGAGACGAGTACGGATGTTCCTGTGACGTATGTGACCTGTGAAGTATTCTACTCCTATTCAAACGTTCCAGATGACTACACCAATTCTTTTTATTATCACAAATCTTCTTCTCCAGGCTAATTATCTGTAACTCATCGCATACGTCTTCACTTGTAACCTTGTTCTCTAAAGAGCTCCAGTGGAAATATATACGATCTGTAAGTACATATAGAAAACTTTTTATGTTGCTCTCATTAAAGGTGGCGACAAATACGATTTCGTGGGAATCAAAGAATGCGAAGCCAACTCTCCTGTACGCAAAATAGAAAGAAAACAGGAACGTCAAAAGCGAACTTTGTAAAAATTAGACAATTGAATTGAAGCTCGTGCACGTTTCCACTACCGACTTGGGAAGGAAATGAGCGCCGTTTTAAGAGGTTGCGCTGTCTTCGCTCCGCCCCAAGCCTGCTCGCCGCGGACTCTACCCCGCC
>BOPP01000149.1:2979432-2992629 GCA_017312745.1 Gryllus bimaculatus | reverse complement strand
AAATGTATTTTATTACAGTGGTAAATTTTCATTGAAAGCAATAAATTGTAGTATAGATGCCAATTTACTTTCAGTGCGTGGGCAACATTATTACGTTACCGGTGAAATGGAGTATTGATGTTTCGTACTGCCTTTAGGCAGAGAAACTTGATCAGTATGAAACTTGCCGTTGTAGTATGAAGTACGGTGGTTTATGAACAAACGACATTTATTTTCGGATGTACAGGTTTCGACTGTAATATGTGTTTTATCGCCCTTTTGGTGCATTTTCAGCCCTTCGGTTGCGGCTGATATAATTTACTAAAATAAACGTATGTTTGCTTGTTTCTATTGCGTAACACGATAATATATTTTCCTCAGTTCTTTCAAATAAATTTGAATAGTTGAAAGTGAAGTGAAATGACAACTGGTTGCCGTTATATCCACATTATTCTACTTTAGAGGTGCTTTTGAGACTTAACACCCGCTCGTCGTAACGTCCGTTGACGAGCAGAACAAGGCATTCAGAAATGAAGTTTACAGTAGGCTTTGCCGGCCTTTCTCCAGGGTTTGGATACGATTTAAAAGTCATATGTGAGCCATGCCGTAGAAACACCTTTGAAAACCAAATTCCACAAACGAGTGCTCGACTGTGAGGGCTCAGTGACAACATCCGTTGCTGTTACAGCATCTCTGACTGGGAGGTTCTAGGGTTGGAAGTTTACGACTCTAGCTGTATAGCGAGATAGAATGGAGGAGAATTCTAGTGGTCGGCTGGTCTGATCAGCGTAACGTAGTTTCTCCGATTAATACCAGACAGCATTACGCAGTGCTTACATACGCTGCGCTAAGAAAACGGCCCGCAGACCGCGCGCAATCTTTCCTTCCCCATCCTTTTGCCCTCCTCTTCATTTCCACTCTCCCCTTCAATTGCAGTGACTTGCACTTCACTCCCACACACGTCAAGAGGCCGGTCGGAAGTTTAGAGCTCCCAGTTGGAGCGGTGCAGCGTAGTGAGAGATACCTGGAGGGGAAAACCCCGCTGGTCGGTGCCGGATCGCGCGCTCCGACAGGAGAGAAACACCAGCTCCTCCCGACAATTAAATCTCTCTCTTGAGTTTGAAGGTCCTCTCTAGAGCAACTTCGACAGGAGAGCATTTTGAATGGTTAGAGGCAAAAATAAAGTAAAATAGAGTAACAAATATTTGTAAGAATGTAAATGAAACCATGTCATTTGGTTTGTAGAAAGGTTTCTACGAGTCCAAAAGGAACCTTTGTTTATATGTTATAGATCTCAAAGTAGATTGTTCAAATATTCGAAACATCTTTTTGGGCAAAACTCTTAAATGAAACTTTTTCAGTCTGAGCACGCGTTAGGTCAGAATTTCACGATTTCATCCTCCCAGTGTCATCTGTAAGGAGTAATATTTGATTAAACACTTTTATTATCACTCCAGTAATTAAATTTAAGTAACAACTTAATTCTAATTTTCTTTATTGGTATAGATTGAAATACGTGTATATGTATGAATAAAGATTACAGTTCGTATAAAAGTGATTGTAAGTAGGAGGCAATTTTCCATCATCGCCATGAATGACAACGAAATACATTCCATCCAGTTAAACATTTTTGACACTGTATTTCTCCTTTACAAGGGCCCGAATCTAGGACTCACGTCACGAAACACACCAGTCGTTATCTCAAGTGACAAAGCAGGAAGAGCCCTTGACGATTCGACCCTCCCAAATCGGCGTGACAGTGCGCGGAGAGTGGGGGCGGCGGTTGCTTGCTTGCTTGATCATCCGGTGTTCCCGCGTCAGCCGCAATGGTGTCGCAAGTGCATATTGTGTTTTAGGAAGTTGCAGTGTCTGTTGTGGCGTCGTTAACACGAGGGCCAGAACCGTTAGGTTGGTGAAAGTACGCTGCGGGGGAGGAAGGGGTTAGCCTTGAACATCCGGATGTTTGCGCTCGGAGCGGTTGACTCAGTAGTGCCGCACAGAGCCAAAAATTACGAGGCCTGTAAACTCCTGGGATGCTTAAGCTAGCGAGCCTCGACCGGAAAGCAGGCGACCAACCCATGAAACAGTGTGGGGCGTTAAGACCAAGGCTGGCCTGCGAGCCTCGTCGCCAGCCGGCGAGCCTATCTATGGAACGTGGTGTGGCGTGCAGCCTCATACTATTTAAAACCGGCGTATTCTGCGCCCCCTGCGTTCCTCCATTCCATAGTTGCAGTCGGTAGCTTGTACGTGTATGTAACATAGGAGGTGTAGGAGTGAGGGCCGAGATGTCCGGAGAGTGAGGGCCAGACATCTCGCGTGCTTAGGCACACGAGTTCCGCCACGAACCGGGTTAACTTTTGGGCGTCAGGGCCATGTGACGTTAATTGGGTCACGGGACAGAGGTCCGACGGGCCGCGCATCACAGCGGGCTGTAATTTGTTCCTGCGGTAAAAGCAGTGTTCCGAAAGGAAAAGGTTGCCGGAGTGTTTTAAATATTAGCAATTACTGGTAACTTGTACAATAATCTTTTAATATATTATTTTTATTTTGTATTGAAATTTATTTCTTATTTCACTACGTCCACTGGTCTTTGCTGGATTTTAGAGATCCTACGTCGACTCCTCCACAAACGTTCTTGGACTTTTGGGGGTTTCCTAGGAAACTCCGTCCACAGGGAGTCACCCCGGCCGGAAAGAACTGGAAACTCCCGAGAGATGCTTCCATAAACGCGGTGATTAGTAGCTTGTAAGTGTTATTGTGAAGGGGAGAAAATAAAGGCAAAGGATGAGGAAGGGGTGAACGGCGGACCCGTGCCCTGTTCCTTAAGGCTACCGGACTCGATGCGATATGATTATATTTCTTTTCTCGACGAATCAACTGCTTGGACATATGCTCCCGTAGTGTAGTGCATAGTTGTAAGCTCGGGAGATGGGGTGTTACTTCCTGCCGCTGGATGGCGGGACCTAGCGTGGACCTAACACGCCGCGGTTGGCAGGGTTTCCCACAATAAGTTAGTCTCTCTTTCATGGAGCAGCACCAAGCTCTCAGACAGTGTGTGGAAATCTAAGTGTACGTGTGTGTAAGGTAACGGGTGACGATAGGATACAAGTAAGCGGAAGGAACACATAGAGGATACGTTCGAGTATCCCATTTTTTCGCGTACTACTCCGTACGCTCTGAAATGCGCTGGATGTGTTCTGGAGAAACCACAGGAAATCACTCGGATCCGAGCAGCAGCCAGACAGAATCCCAGACAGCGGGTGGAATCGACGTGGCTGCGCCAGCTAGTGTCAAAAAATTCCTGCCAGCGTTCGGTGTACTGCAACCCTGGATACGTCCCGATCCAAGAAAATGGGAAATGGTTGTTCGCCCTGAGCGCTCTCGGCGGGCGCGGGGGGGAGGCGGGGCGGCGGCGCTGAAATGGAGTGGCGCGGCGTGCCCATTCCGTCGGAGATTTCGCCCTCATTCCGCCGCAGGTGAGCGGGGCCGGGGGGGTGGGGGAGCGAGGCGTCGCGCGCCGCTGCGCCCCCTGGGTGGCCCAAGGGCGCCCCGCCCACCTGCCCCGAAAGGAGCGCCGTGGAGCCCGACGCCTTCGGGCGAATGAAAAGCACGGCGCGTGTGCCACCAGCGCTCTCGGCTTCCCCCAAATGCATAATGCGAGGATCAGCACTTTGCTAAAGAATTGAATTGAAATGAATTAATGCCTTATTTTAAGTGGCGAGACTGGGACTGGGATTTTCGAGAAGCTCTGCTTAGGTCATTTCTGCTGGCGTCAATTCCCTGCCAACTGACAGGATAGACAATTTTGCTCCTCTTAAGATTGTTTATTTTCGTCGCTCGCTCTTTTAGGAAAGTATGTCCCTTTTTTTTGGTCTTACCGATCTTACGACACTGACAATCTTGTGTTCTGCTCTGTGGTACCTGTCGCTAGCTTCTCAAGTATGAAAGTATGTAGTACGCTTGACATGTATGTCGGACGCTCCGATGTTTGAAGCTTTCTCAGATGATAGAGCATTATGGAATGCGCGTATAATAACGGTAATCGCTCCAAATTTTCACTCCTTTCGCTTGAGATGATACCGAATATGCTGTGGAGGTAACGTAAGGCCTTTCGTGTGATATGATATGCATTTAAGAAAACGATTTTGTGTATGCAAGGAAGAGAGGTCATATATTAGATGCGTTTAGAAAAAAAATAATTCAGAATTTTATAGTAAAACTAGCAATGAAAAAAAAACTTCAGCCTTGTGTCGTATGTAGAAAAAAATAAGACATAAAGAGCTTTCAAAAAAAAAAAAATTATAAAGTGTTTACATTTTCTGGACGTGTTGCTGTGATAATCAACACTTTTAAAGAAAAATGTTTGTGGCCTACGACTACAATGATAATAATATTAATAGTAATTATACTGGCCTGCATTTTTAAAACTAGTGGTACTAATTCGACTTTAGTAATAGTTATGAGATACTATTTATATCCCAGTTTCTCTCCGAATTAAATTATCTGACATTCTTTCTTGTAAAACTCATTAAAAATCTACATTTGGTGCAAAAACTAAATATTTTTCAGAAAATATTAACAAAAATTTGTCAATTGTAACTGCTTTATATAATTCACGTGTTGTCCATGTTCAACACGGAATTTCGCAAAAAACACTCAAAGTTTTGAAAAAATTAGCTTGACATTATTTTTAGATCTGCTTTCATGAACACATTTCATTAAGAAAAAAAAATGTAATTCTTCATAATTGTAGTTGCAGGAAGCAGCCGAAAAAATTACGTCACCATGTATTAGAGGATTATTTTCCAAATTAAGCGTCTGAATTTGACCACTTTTTCGTTGTCAGGACCATGCAATAAATAGTTTTTCAGCCGAAAATTCGTCATTTTTTCGCGCAGCATTACATAATTTCCTCTCTACCGCGGTAGTGGTAGTGAGAAAGTAAAAAGTTTATTATGTTTAAATTTTTTCAAAGGTTATATATATAGTTGACCACGCTGAACTCAAAAATAATATTAGTTTTCCTCAATCACGTCTAGTTTTTGAGCTAGGGCTACTTTGTTGTTGCTATGGCTCCTACGCAAACTGTTTGTACTTTCCCGTATACGTACATATATATACGTAGTATAGTAATGCTGCGGAAAATCGACTTCGAGATTTCAACGGAAATACACGTTTTGGGGTCCCCTGATAGCAAAAAAGTGTTTGTTTTTTTTGAAAACGTCCTTCCGTCCGTATTTCAGTCTGTGAACACCACCAGGGCCTAAATCATACGTTTGATTGTTTCCAAAATGGATGTTCCGTGGTCGATCTGGCCCACTCGAGGCATCGCGATTTTGAAAAACCTATTTAGTAGAAAATTAGTAGAAATAGTAAACTTTCTAGGATTGTGATATAAGTAGTTATATAAATTAAAATATACTTAAAATAAAAATAAATAATAAAAGTGTTAGAAAATGACTGATAAAGAAAACTTTAATTTACTTTCTAACTTCGATATCGGGTTGCATCAATCAAGTGTCAAATATGCACTAATGTATAGCGTACCCAGTCCAATAACAGAGAATCGTATTCCAGTTTTATGAATGACTCACTGAAAACATCCGGGAAAGACAAGCCGACTGTGGAAAGTTCTTAATGAGGCAAGAAAAAATGATGATTATTACTTTCTCTTATGAGCTGTGTGTGATGAATGTCATTTAACAAAATCATATTTCTTACTTTCGGGCGTTATATTAATTTTCTGAATAAAAATGATGTTGGTTGATCTGTGGCAATGTGTCTTGCATAACGCAGAGACTGTGTTATAACCTTTTTTACATTACGTGAAAATTTTGTTTATGCTGTGCAATGCCTTTTCATTAGGGGGTTGTGCAGGGGCGAGTAACAGTGGCCGCCTTGTGAACACACAGTGCGCCCACATCTGTTACTTCCTCCCGACATTTTTTCGCAAAACCAGCGATCTCTCTGGCTTTGAGGTATTGGGAGTAGTTGTTTTTTATCACTGAGTCAGCTGATCCTGTTCTTTGTGAAAGAGGAAGGAGGTTATTAAATTACTCATAAGAAGCCACATTATAGATACATTAATTTTATTGACACGTTATTGCTTGTTATTTTATTGTTTTTGATACGGCGTTCGATATACATCGCATAACCTGGATCGAGAGGATCGAGGTTACGAGGAAAATATGAAAACAGTTGAATGGGGTTGTATGTTCTCCTATGGAGGGAAATACGAAAAGACAAACCGAGTCAAGTCAACAACTAGTTAATTAATAATTTAGTAAATTTGAATAATTAAAATTACTTAAAAATGAAAATCATGAGTGTACAATGGGCGTAAACTGGTTCTAATGATCTCAGGCAACAAAAAGTCCAAGTATCTTTGACCCTCATCCTTTTTGTTGTCGCTCGATCATTAGAACCTTTATAAAGTCCTTGGTGCGTAAATAACTATTCTTTCAGTATTTGCTCGTTTTGTATGTCACTATTGCATGTAAATAATAGTGCATTGGAAAGTCTTCGGAGAACTTTGTGTGGAAAATATTGTATGGTGTTAAGTTTGCTAGACACAGTTTATCCAAATTGATTAGGCATGTTAATGGGAATGAGTTTATGCTTTTGTAAAAAAGTAATTTGGTTTCAGTTGTGGAGAGGATGATGAATTGATGTGTGGAGACTCAGTTAAATCAACTGAGAAAGTCTCATTTCAAAGTCTTTCATTTCAAGTCTCTCTATTAGAATACCAAAATATTTGATAGATATGGATTTGTTAAAGACTAAAAAAATTTCGTACACCTGCCTTGAGAGGTGAAATAAAGCGGTCTGTCCCGTGTTGCAGATTTACTGCAAATAAAATATCCCAAAGCCTAAAAAAGCTGTGAGCTAAATTGTAATTGCCTGTTTCGTCGCCCGCGTGATACGTGCTTCCTCTGGTAGAATGCAAAAGAAGCGTTACGAAATTTGCGTGGTCAGGGGGAAGAGCAGGACTGATGACTCGCCACGTTAAGGCATCACAGATTCATTCTTTGACCTGCGAAGTTGGGGGTTATTCATTGAGTGATCAAACTTTGGACGTACATTGCCAGTCTCTGCCAACTCTCTGCTGCGAAGGCGCAAACTTCCTCGTACCAGGGCGCTGCCCCTGTGAAAGCCGTGATGGTGACACTCGTAGCGTTGAATGCGCGCCTGTCCGAGTTTCAAAATCTCGTTCGCATTATCGTGTGCTGTGCATCTGAAGTGTCAAACGTTGTACCTTCTGCATACATTACCGTGCGGCAAACAAAACACAGCTTGTTATAGTGCACGATGCAAGTCTAGCGTAAGGCTTTTTCATGAGCCTCAGATTCTTTGTATTGACAGAATAATGTTATTTCTTAGTCATTTCAAAGCAACGGCGATTTTTACGTTTCTTGTTCCAGAAATGGCGTCATCGTAGATAAAAGAAGTCCACTTCGCGGATTGGACGGCAATGTTCAATCGCTCGATACTTTTGTGCTTCGTGTCGTCAGAGCATTGAACTAGAATACTGCCAAAATATGTTCATAATCATGGATAAGTTTAAACACAATGTATTGAATTCTTTCTCAGTTGAGAAGAATATGTCATTATGTCACCAATTATGATTAGCGTTTGAAGGTGGCAGGGAATCCAAAGGCGGGAGATTTTAAATGCTGAAAAATAAAGAAAAGGTGAAAAGACGAATAGAATTCCCCTTTGTGTTCAACCCGCTATAAGTGGATATTTGCCCTAAAGGTTTTATTGAAAAGGAATGTGCTATTTACTAAAAATGTGTGCCTCTTTATAAAAGTTTTGTTAATGAAAACTCATTATGAATATTGATTTAACGCTACTGGTAATTTTAGAGACATAGTATTGAATTTGACGGCATATTGTGAATGTGCAAGATTATTCCAATATATTGAGATATTTGTATTGATGGAGTAATACAATTTATTTCTCAAAGGTTCACTCGTGGGTTGCTTTGTTGAATTTATAAATTAATTTACTGCTTACTGCATGAGCAGAACAACGTTGCACGTGGTAGAAGCATCCTGTTTGCCAGGAATTCAGCTGCATTTTCGCATCTCAGCGCTTTTCTTTATTCACACCGCAACGCGCAAAGCTCGTTAAATAATGCATGGGATGAGGGAGATGCAGTGATTACGCATTCAGCGCTAGTTGTAGAATGAGAATTACGTCAAAGTCTACGTTTTAATGACAGCCGCGCTTACTCATCATTGACACGTGACTTTCCGTGTTGTGCAAGTATATAAACAGCACCTTCCACAAAGCGTGTTCCTGCAGTCTGTGCCAGCAAGTTGTATAGGAAGGTCTTCTAAGTTTCACTCCTTTCATTTTATTTTTTTTATTTATCCCCATCTCTTACTTTTTTCTTGTAGTATGCCTGAAATTATTTAGATGTTTTACACATTTTATTTCATATCAGTATATTTTGTTTAAAGAGTCTTTATGTCTGTGAACATCTGAAGTATTGACAAGCATTTCTTTGCGGACATTCAACACATTGTGCGAAAGATTCTACAAGACGAGTTCAGGTTTGGAAAAATTCTACCTTGTTTGTAGAATATATGCACACAGTTGTCTAATAATTGTAATAGTAGGAGAAAGGGACAAAAACGGTGAGCCATTAACGTCTTGTTATATTGACTTCTCACGGCGACAATATTGATGATGGGCAAATGTTCGAGAAGTGCTTTGTTTGTGCACAGCACGTCGGACAGATACTTCTGAGTTACCAAACCTGCTAAAAATGTTTGATTCACTTACATTCCAAATGAACTGCCAATCCAATTTCACTTCGCATGCCAATTTACAGGCCGTAAATAAATTACGAAAAGCAAATTTGGAGAATTTTAAATACCCCCTCTCATCCTGAAACGCGTCCTTTATCTTCATTGTAATATTACGTAACTCTTCCCATAAGCCTAGCCCCTAATTACAATAAATAAAAATCAGTTATGAAGCAGAAAACGAAGTTGCATTTGTATTTGTGTCATTTTTTAAAATTCATGATAATTCAAGTTAGAAATAGTTGGCGATGCGGATTACACATAACAATAAGACTTAAAACGATTATTGAATGAAGGACGCGCAGGCGAGAAGGTCTGACTAGCCATACACGCGCCGCAGTGCATGATACACGGGCCCCGAGTCTACTGCGATAATTTAATTGTATTCGAGAATATACTAAAGATTAGTTTTGAATATTTTCTTCTTAATCTAACAGATTTAATCAATACATTATTAATAAAATAATATTTACATTTATTGTAACAATTTATGCATCATACTTTTTTAAATTTATTGTATTCTTTAATTTGTTAATATGTTAATGTATTTTAGAATAAGACTGACTAAAAGCGTTTTTCAAGCAAATGTTGAAAAATGTTAAAAAGCAATATCAGCGTTACGTAACAACTGAACTATGACTCCCTACCTAAACCTATGTAACGCAGCGTACGCTACCTCAAACGCCGCCTCCCCCTTTAGCGTTCACGTAATTTATGACGCCCCTTATCTCGCCCCACCGCCGTCCGCCGTCACGCAGAAGGGCACGATTCGAGTCCGGTCGGCAGCGGTGCGGGCCGGCGCCGACACGCGAAGCCGCGTGCCCAGCGAGAGCGTCGGCCCGCGCCTGGTGAATGCGGGGCCCCCGCCCCCGCCCCGCCCCCCCCGCGACACCGACGGCGCCGCCCGAGCGCGACGCCCGCGCCCGCGCCGCGCCCGGGAGTCGAGGGTGCGTGAGGCGGGGAGGGGTGCGGAGCGGAGCGGGAGGGCAAGTGGCGCGGCGCAGGCGGGGAGGTGAGTGACAAAGGAGCAGATGAGGACTGAGGATAGTGTCGACGCAGGGACGCAAGCGAGGACAGGGAGGAAGGGAGATGAAAGGGGTTAAGAGGATGAGCGGGCGAGCGAGCGGAGGTGGGATGACGGATGTTGGATGTGAGCGGAGGTGGAGTGAGCGGAGTGGGTGGAGCGGCAGTGGAGTGGAGCGGAGGTGAGAGCGGACGGAGCGGTGTGGACGAGCGGTGGCGGAGCGACCACGGCGAGCGCAGCGGACGGGCGGAGTCGAGCGACGATCGGAGCGGGCGGAGCGGAGCGTAGGCTGAAGAGCGTGTGGAGCGCGGAGGCGGAGCGACGGGGGCGGAGCGGACGGAGGTTGGAGCGGAGCGGAGCGGTGGCGAGCGAGCGGTGGTGGAGCCGGCGGTGGCGGAGCGAAGCGGGGCGGAGCGGAGCGAGCGGGGATGACGCGGAGAGGGTGGTGGAGCGGAACGGAGTGGACGACGATGAGCAAGTACTCGTGGAGCAAGGGCATAGGATTGAAGAAGAGAGAGGCAACGATCCACAGGCGGGGGCGAGTAGCAACCAGGTGAGAAGAGAAAGCGGGAGGAACGGGGGAGTCGGCGAGGTTGCGGTTGATGATGAAGAAGAGGGCAAGGCGTTGCGTGGCGACGGCAGAGGCTGAGCAGAGCCAAGCGAACGTTGGAGGCGGCGGGCGGGGCGGCGCCAGTGATGCTGACGTTGTCGGGCAATCGGCATCCGCGCGCCCGCTGCGATCTATCGCCCGCGCCTCCGCCGGCGGCGCCCACCGCGCTCCGCGCTGCCCGACTGTTGTAACCGCCCCGTGCGCACCGCCGCCGGGCCCTCGCCGTGCCCTCTCCGCAGCCGCTGCCGCCTTCGGCGAATCACCGACCTTCCGACGCCTCACTAGCCCACCGGTGTCATCTGGATAACAGTAGGGAGCATCTATTAGCCCCCCCCCCCCCCCCCCCCCCCGGCGTGGCGGCGATGTTGAAACGGTTAGCGTACCGGACTGTTGTATCCAAGTAGGCGGGTTCAAACCTGATCGAAGCCGTGGTTTTTTGAGGGCTAAAAAATCCTTCGTACGCCTTCCTTCGGAGGGGCAGTAAAGCCGGCTGTCCCATGTTAGTAGATTTACTTCATGTAAAAGATACTCCACCCTAAATGACGCCTCTGAGCTAAATTCAAATCGCCAGTTTCTCGCCCAAGAAATACCTCCTTTCTCTGCTAGATTTTGAAAGGAGCGTAGCGTAATTTGCGTGGTCAGACGGAGGAGCGGGCCTGATGGCCCGAGTCTCGCCACGTAAAATAAGGCATTAATTCAGTTCAATTCAATTCATAGTAGCGAGTTTGTGCCACCACGAACGTTAAACTACTATCAAGCTGCTGCGCATGCGCAGTTCAAGTTTCGCATCACTAGTGCATCTGCGCTTGCGCAGAAGTGCGCGATAGTGCTTTCCGCTATGGCGTGTAAAAACTCCCTATTATCACTGCATGATAACCGAGAGTTTTCGGGACGTCTAATAAGCACGGCGTAGCGTTACAGCAATCGTCAGTAATATCGACCTTCTCGTTGGTGTCCTCTAACGTACATAATATTGTTTTACGACGCGCTATGTTTGTGAGACTAATGTCACCTTTAAACTTCCCGATGGCTCTTGCAGTGTGTTCATTTTTCATGTAAATATATCGATCGGATCGCAGGCTGTCGTTCAGACGTACAGACAAAAGAGTAGATGTTCCCACGAAATCTCCAGGAAAGAAGGTTCAATAGAGCTCCTATCCGACAGTGCCGAAATCAGGAGTTTAAGATCAAATGTATAAGTTTAACATACAGACGAAACAGGCTCTGTGTATTTCCGCTTACTTACTGAAGCACTGCCCTCCAGTATTTTATTTGTTGTGGTTGTTTGGAAATACTTGTAAGTGCAGTATGAAAAATATTGAAATATTTTTCATACTGCACTTATTGAATATTCTGGAAACGAGGAGTTCGTGAGTTTTTTCTTACTTTCTCGCCTTCTACTAGTAGTAACGAGAAAATATTGTAATCATGCTGCGGAAATCGACAGAAACTTTTTGTCAGGACCTGGTATCAAAAATTTGATAAAGCTGTTTGCTACATGTACTAACATTTCGGATAGTTAGAATCAATGCTTTGTGGGTCCTTGGAACGGAAAAATTGATTGAAGGGACAAAACGTCTGCTCGAGGCTGCCTTGCATTCTTCGGGTTGAATGAACTGTATACTCTGGATGAATTGCAAAGCTGTCTCGAATACTCTGTGATAGGTCGTGCAGGGTGCGTTTCGGTTTAAGTTAGAAACAGACGAATTGCACAATAACATGTTTATTCATCTTAATATGTGATGATTGACACAACACACAATTACAGTTTTGACAGTTCACTTTCAATTTAACACGCGAGATACTTCTTTGTCGCCGAGAGCAAAACATATTTTCCCAGCAGACACTTCTTGATGTTGAGAGACGAATCTATCTTTGGAGCCGTTTGTATATTTACAAATATAGCGTTTGTTGGACTGAAAAACGATGTAGTAAGTTTGTAATTCATTCAATAAAAGTGAAGAGTGTGTCGCACACGTTCAAGAGGAACTCGAATCCAGAACACTTTAAGTAAAAGCAGTTTTCCCCCTCAGTCACTACTGACACTTGAGTCTAACATGACTATTTCATAGTTTCTAGAGTTTTTATTTTGTGTAATAATTCTTATAAGGTACTCCTGCAGACTAGTTTTGATCCATCTGGTAATTGCCTTTCCCTTTACTCAATTTGCATTTTCTTTGTTATTTTCTTTTAATTTCTTTAGTAATTAGTTGTTGATATATCGGTGTATAGTAGGAGAGTATGGAAAATGGGGAATGGAAATAAATTAACAAAAAACTGAATATATAGTGGTGGGAGGTATGTTCCATGATTTAGAGACTAGTATAGGAATAATTATAGGTAAACCACAATATAAGTATTTGGGAGTCGCACTAACAGCAGATGGTAGAGACGAACAGGATGTGAAAAATAAAAATATAAGAGGAAAAATATCGGGATAAAAAAGGGATAAATAGGCATGAAAATTGAGATGCAGAAAACGGCCATGGCTGTGAAAAAACGCTAAATAGGTAGATGGAGATTATCGGTGTTTTGTTTCTCGCTCTGTTGTAGTTGTTACTTAATTCGTTTTTCGTTTCCTCTGAATTGCGAAATGATTTCTCAACAAACCCCCTTTCGAGTTGGAAATGAAGGTTCTGGGATAGCAAGGAATTTAAATATTTGTGGAATATTTGTCCATGATGAATTATTCCTTTGATTTTTTATTTTCATTTGTCCTCCCCTTCTTGAGATTCTTGTTCCCTGTGGTTGTTTCAAATGTGACAATGATA
>BOPP01000149.1:2955415-2967220 GCA_017312745.1 Gryllus bimaculatus | reverse complement strand
TTATTATTATTATTATTATTATTATTATTATTATGTACCAACATATTGCAGTGATACCGCGCTAGAAAGCTGATGAAAGCTATCTGGATCAAGAGAAAAATGTAACTAGTTTGGTCTGAACTTGGCGCGATAGCCCACGAACGGGCCAGGGCCTAGCAGCAGCGTCCCGGCCTCGCGGCCATGGGTTAACGGGTACATGTGATTAGCACGAAGACAGCCCTACGCCGTCCTCTGGTCTTCTCAATCTCAGAACGGAGTTTTCTCACCGTCACTCAGCAAATTATACTGGGACCGGGAATCGAAACTGTGGTCGCGTCGTGGAAACCCCCTCACCAATGAGCTAAACGGCGAGGGCATTAACTAGTTAGAATGTATATAAAACTCCTTTTTGTTCTTTATTGACTGATTTCTGATGGATAGATATATAATATTTATTAAATATTCAGCTGTAATATGGGTTGATTTGATATCTTTGTAGATTTTTAAATTGTATTTTGGATTTTTTCATCTGGTATATTTAACTACTAAAATTGAAGTTTTTCGAGAGTAAACGCTGATCATACACATAGATACATAGTATAATGGACCTCATTCATTAAAAGTGAACAAACCTAGGAACTACATGGCACTTTTATTTCACGATCATTTGAGGTACTCGTATAGCCATTACATATTCACTTTAATGCTTCACTGCTGTAAACAGGTAATGATGTCTAATAATGATATTAGCTGATATCTGATCTAGGATGTGCAGATGTGATAAAAATAACTTAAGCAGAATACGAAGTAACCTAGGATTTTTTCTTAAGTTATTCTTTTAAAAATAACTCAAATATCTCTGTTTTTTGTCTTCACGGAAGATACTAGTCTGATCATCTGTCAGTATGAGTTCGACATTGAATTGTGATGGTGATTCACGTATATCTCGGTGTTGAAGCTTCAAATGAAAAGACATCTTGTGAGAGAAATTCTTGATTAAGAGGTCTATTACAGTCTGAGACGTATCATTGGTCACGTTCACTCTAAAGCATTGCCTTTCCCCCTGACATGCATTAAATCCACTCTATAATCTGCGCATACAAAAAATAATGCATTTGTCTACTTACGAAATGAAAAAGAAAAAAAAATAATTTGCAAGAATCAATACAATTTTTAATTTGGAAAAAGGCAAATTTAAATTTCGAATATCAGTGACAAATATTCGGAATGTGCATCAGATTAATTCGTTCTCTTCTAGCAGGTATTATGTATTTGATTTACGAAATTAGCATACATATTCATAGTTCTTTGGTTTTCAATTGGTATTTAACAATTTCATGTTTCCAAAAATTTTATCATCTTTTCCCTAAGCTTGTGTCCAGACACACTAAGTTACCATAATAGTGAGTCCATTTATATATAAAAATATGTTTTTCAGTGCATGGGAAAAATGTACTAATCATCTTAATGCAGTTTTCAATCAGCAAGCCCCACGATTTAAAATTGCACTCACATTTTGAAGTTCGTGAGGTAAAATACAGACATTAAATTGTGTACAAACGAACGAATGTTTCATGTCAACTATAATGTGTTAAAATGTCTGAATCGTAAAGAAGGTTAGGAAAACTGTGCAGGTGACATGTTTGTATAATGTGACAATTGTATTTTTTATTTGACTCTTACGTAAATACCTATTAATTATCTTTAGATTATTACATTAATGTTACATTGTTATACTACATTATCCATATATTCATGGCATACATTTTATCACAACTTTCTTAATATACGAGTATTACTTACCTACAGGCGACGTATTTCATAGCATGGACGCCATTTAAACCTTCTAAGAAGACAAAAATGTACCCTTTGCTAAGTCCATTTCAATAACGACGCATAGTGTTCGTTAATGAACACTAATTTGTGTAAGTTAATGATAACTAATTTGTGTAAGTTAATGAGCGTAGTTTAGAAACATTCGGGAGTGAACTGGCTTGGCTGAAAACTCATCACCGGCTTAATGATGGATATTTTGGGGATTGTAAGAAAAATACATATTTTGCATTCATCATTCAATAATAGTTCATCGGGGTATTTCATGAATCGTGAAACAGATCATCTCCAAATTTGTGCTTATTTTTGAGAATTTTTTAAAATGAAAATTTATGTTATTACGTAATTATTTCCTTGCGTTCCCTTTCGTGTTTGCATCGAACACGCAATTGCTTCTCTTAGTTAGTGATTTCTATTGCTTAATAAAGACACATGCCTCTGTCAATAACATGTTCGTCTGAACGAAAATCTAAGAAGGTCGTTACACGTACCAGCAGCAACACTCTCCAATATTTCGTGGAACTAGTGAGTTTGTTTGCGTTTGAAACCTTCAACATCTGAGTGCATTATTGCTTGCGTGCTGCGAAAATACTTAGCTGCGCATGATCACATCACTTCCCGTTGTTGCGTCTTACGATTATTATTCATTGTCGCTGTTATATTATGTCCTATCTCCATTTATGAATATCCTCCTTTAATTATTTCTCCTGAAATGGCATAGAAGACATTCCATTTACATATAATGATATTGGCAATTCATTTCATTATTTCTTTATTGAACATATCTACGTTCTTCGATTATTTTCAAGCCTCTTTTGTACACTCTCAGTTGAACTTCTGCATCTTCTTCATTCTCCTTATTCTGTTTTTCCAATGTCATCAATTATTATTTATTATAGGTTTAGAAATTCAAATATGTAACTTAAGTGATTTGTTAAAATAAAAATTAATGGTTTTATAATATTGTGATTGTGTCGGATACAATAGTATATATTACATATTGATTCCTGTTTATTCTTCATATTCATAAGTGAACTTTGCTATACTTGAAGAATTAAAAAAAAAACAAAAAAAAAAACATGGGGACCGCAGGAACATTAACAAGGCCACAGGCTACTGGCTCAGTCGCAAGCAAGTGACTATAATTTCGTACGAAAGACATTGTGCAATTACCAAAGTCATCATAAATCATTTTCTCCAAATTAAAAAAGGCTATTTTATAGAACAAATGTTTATGAAATGAATTAAATATCTAATATTGTGGAAGAGATTGCATTAACAAAGGCATTTGTTGCATCAATATTAAATAATAAACACGTTAATTAAATTTAACTTTTGCTTTTTTCAAACTTCTCGAGATACTAATGAAAAGAGGATCTAGGATAAAGCAAATAGGATATATTCAAACAAATTATGCTCTACTATTACGCATCCACTCAATGAAAAAATCAAATTCAAATTCGGGAGGCAACGACATCAGCGTGATCTATTGAGAAATACTTGCGTAATTTTGGTGAAAATCCTGTGTACTGTTTAGGAGCGAGTGCTGTTCACTGACGAACAGCCAGATAGATTGCCGAATACCCATTTTCCGTATCAAGAAACCACAAAATGTGGAGTGTGTATACATTAAGTGTTCCAGTAAGTAAGTTTCTAGACATAATATAATTTTTTAAAAAATCACATATTTGTTAACAGGGAAGCAAAAAAGGAGATTTCTCTGTCAAATTAACAGTTTTGCTTGCATTTCTACAAAACGTTCTATTTACTATTACGAGTAGAGTACGAGAAAGTATATAAATAATATTTCAAAATAGTTTGTTTAACATTACATCATAAATGAGCTTCCATCCCGATATGTGATGTGAAAAGACTGAAAAGCTGGCGTTCCCAATAATTGACCGGCTTTCAGCTGTCGTCGCTGCGGTCAATCCGTGTCGCTACCGCGAGCAAAGTGCGGTCCCACGGAACGGACGGCGGGCGCAGGCGTGAGGGCGGTGGGGCGCGGGGCCGGCCGGGCCATAAAGCGTCTGTGAGGCGTGGCGCGCGCCGCGCAGCGGCCAGAAGAGGGGGGGCGGGGAAGGGGGAGGAGAGCGCCGAGCCGAGCAGGTAGCGGAGCGCACCTGCCGCGCCGCCGCCCCACGCGCCGACGCGCCGCGCCGCTCCCACTCGCGGCCGCGCCACCACCGCCCGGCGACCACGGGATTCATAAACGCGCCAATGGACGCCCCCTGGCCCCTTCGCCCTCCCCACACCCCGCGGCCCAGCCCCTACGCCTTCACCGGCGGGCCCGCGGCCAAGGCGCCAATATTATCAGCGGACGCGCTTCTTTATTTTTTCCTTTTTTTTACCGTTTCTCTTTGCTTCTTTTTTCGTCTTGACACATTCTCTATTCCACTCTTGGTCTTTCCTTCTCTCTGCCTCCTTTCGTCTCCCGTTTCTTGCTTTTCTCTCTTTTTTCCACTTCGGCATGTTAAATGTATTAATTGATAATATTTTATGCTGCCAAGGCGTCTATTAACAATAACAGTAATAATAATATTAACAATAACCTTGCGATTTTATTGTATTCTCTTGTACTGCTATATTTAAAATCAGAAGTATAGGTTACTGCTTCATATTCTCAGTAAACCACTGATATGTTCTTTCCTTCGATTCATTTTACGTATTGTTCGTATTTCATGAATACAATTTTTCGTTTCCGATATTACAAACCTCCTCATTCTCGTATAATAATCTGCTGGTTTTTTATCTTCTACCTCGTGTTTCCTTTATTTACATTTAAAATAAACTTGGCGTTGCTATGGGATTAAATTCGAGGTGGAACGATGAATCTCTGAAGCACACGCTCCTAAGTAATAGAGCGTTCTTACCAAACATTTCTTTCTAAAAGGATACAGTTGAATTTCGTTGAGTGTATTAGAAGTATGTTATAGATACATCTCTGCAATGTTACATAAAAATGTGTGGAAGATTAATCTTTAATCATGGCTTGAATCTATTCTGACGCTGTTGGCATTTAAGACAAACGTAACTAACAATCGACTGCAACAACAATGACGTAAAATGTTACAAAAGAACGAATATTAAGTTACATTTGGACCTTTAGCACATTCAATTATATTTGTGTGTACCACAAAAGACGCTTTGTACTTCTATTTTTTTAATAGCACACGAATATGGGTGAAGTGGTGAATGTGGGGGACGTATCGAATGCGTTTTTGTTCATTAGAAAAAAGATGAGACAATTGCAACTCTATCAGCCAGTAAGAGTCTTCTTTCGTAGTTTGTAAATAATGTTTTAGTAGCTCATGTATTGTGGTCTTAGACACCTCCCAGTGAAAAATGTTTATGTGGATTGCATTCCTAATAAACACTGAATGAAATGTGAATGAAACGCTGGTATCTGATAAAATGTATGGGAACAAGTATTTCTCTGTCCCTACGCTGTGAATCATTCGTACAGATCCCGCACGTCTGTAACGTATGCATTTGTTATTCAAATGCGTACCGAGAAATTACGACCAGCATCTAATGAAAGTTTATGGAGCCAAATACTTATATGGATCTCCGCTGTTAGCACACTTCCACCCCTTCGTGTCGCAGTTTGTCGCCACTTCCTGCGCACACCCATCTGTGTTTGACGTCAGTGGGCATTTGTCGGCTAGACCTACTTCTTCTCCGTTCTTCTGGCCTTAATCGCATTTACTCATCTTTATTATTTATTTAATGAATTTTCTCATTTTATCTATTTTATTATTTTACTTGTTTATGTCATCTGATTTTTCGTATTTCATCATTTCATTGCTTCGTAACAGTTATTTGCACTAATCTTTACAAATTTGCCCATGCTCGTATCAAGTTCTATTTATTTGTTCTCTTTTACTTCTTGTTTCTCTTATTTCCGCTAGTGTTTCTGCCCTCCCTCCCTCCCTCCCTCCCCCTCTCTCTCACCCTGTTTGCAATTCTATTCTCTTTCTTATCAATTTTTTTCTCACATTTTTATTCACGTTCCTTTTCTCTCTCCTCTTCTGTCCTTTCCGCCCGTTTTGTCCGATTTCTCATATTTTCTTCGCAGTATTTTGAGGCCTGCGATTCCTTTTGGGTACGTACGTGTTGCGAAAGGAAAACATCGTCATAAAGTTACAGCGTTTGACACAATCAATGTGATCAATTCAACAGCCACAAATTGCAAATGGATTTTCTTCCTGAAAGTGTATGTCCTCCGAATAAAAACACGTTTGTGCGGAGGGATTTATTTATTTATTTATTTTGTTGATCGCAGCCTGAAATTTTTTGGGCGGTCATGTGGGCGGGTCCCCGTGTGTGCCGACCTTCGCCCCGTCGTGTGGCGACCCGCCCCCTTCCGCGCGGCGCGAGCAGAGGAGGCTGGGCGCGTGGGAGGCGAGCGACGGAGGCGAGCAGTGGGGCGGAGGCGCGAAGAGCTGCTACCAACGGAAAAGCTGGCGACCGCAATAAATGTGGAGAAACTACTGAACAACAGACGCAATTCTTTTGTCTTCTGACGTACGTCTGTTATATTCCTTTAATATATTAAAAATTGATCAAATCTAACAGAAAATAAATATTATATTATTGCAATATAATACACACCCAATAAATATATTATATATGTACAGTAAATGTAATATATCAATTATATTATCTGTTGGATTTTGTCAAATTTTAATACAATCATTCTATTGTGTGAGAATCTATTATATACAAATGTATGTATGTATGTTCCACAAACTGAATCATTTCATAGATTTTTCCCAAATTTACAAAAAAAAATGAGTGGTCGAGAAAAACCATTAAGGGAGGGGGAGCGGTTCGATAAAAATTATAACACAAAATGTATTTTTTTTTCAAAATATAGTTTATTGCAAGCCTGTGCATTCTTACGGCATTATTGCAGGATGAACTCAGCTGGAAGGACGGACGCAGGTAATCAGCTGATGGAGAATGAAACGTCCCGGGTGGCTCATTCTTAACGTGCTCGAATCCAGAATGCCGCCGAGAGAAAGAGGAACTGCAGCTTCAGCAAAATTGACGTAGTTGCTAGGGCAGCAGGGAAGCTGCTAGATATAGTGGTGCTAGCAATGGCAAGTGGAAAGCAGCGACAGCGGAAATTATTGGAAATACCCACGATCACGGGGGCCATCGGGAGCATACTCTGTTGCGGGACGGAAGTTTATTGGATACGTAACAGGCGGAAACAGGCCGTACCAACACTTTTATGAACGGCGCTGATTCAATGAATAACGACGATGATTACTCTATTTCATTTATTGGCCCGCGTGTTCTCATGACGTGCCCCACTGCGGTGTGGGGCGGCGGGGCGGGCCCCGCCGCCCGCGAAAGGAGCGTGCCTTAACGGGTCCCGCTAATTCCTCGCGTGCTGGCCGTCGCCCGTCCGCCCGCCGTAAAGACGCGCGGCGCATGCTAAGCGCGGGGGCGCCCTCTAATGAAGAGCTTTGCTTTTATTTCGAGCTTTTGCGTCGCTCGCGCGGCCGCCTTTATTTGCGAGTGGCGTGGCGCGGGCCATGAGGCCTGTACAGCTCGGTGCTGGGCGGTGGAAGACGGTCCCTCGTGCCGTGTTCTCGGCTGTAATTTGTTCGCTCCCGAGGCGAGTTCGCGATGTTGTTGTCCGTGTAATTGCGAAGAAGACGACCGGACCGGTTTCTTTCTCTGTTGTTTCTGGTCTTCTGTGCTGTTTGTTTCCCTCGTTTGTATCCGTTCGCTCGTTTTTTTGTACCACTTGCGTTGCCTTGAAGTGTCGTTATTTTGCTTATTCATGACGATTTTTGTTGTTTGCTTTTGTTTATGTGGTCTCCTCTTTACTTACGCCGATGATGAGTTTGTTGCCCAACTTTTCTTAATGGCATGACTTTATTATTTTTTTTCACTTTTCTCTAATTTCTAGATTTAGGTTGTGTGGTTTTTATGTTTCGAGCTATAATTTGTTAACTGCATTAAGAGGTCGCAAAATGCTCTTACGTGAAGAAAGCATCCAGACTAACTTTTTCTCTTCTTCATTTTAACGTTGTCGTTTTCTATTTTTTATTTTATTTTATTTTATTTTATTTTATTTCATTTTATTTCATTTTATTTCATTTTATTTCATTTTATTTCATTTCATTTCATTTCACATTTGGTACACCTGTGCAATTTATTCGCCTAGAATATTAATAATTAGTTTAATTACACATACATCTCTTAACAGGGTGAGTAGTTTCGAGAAACGCCGGATTAGCAAAATGTAATAGATTGTCCAAGCTCTACAATTAGGTGCACAGCACTTGTAAACCACAGTAAAAGGGTAAATGAACGATTGCATTACACGCATGAAAAACAATGTTCATTGGTATCAAACAACTATTAATACATCTAGTTGTTCCTACGAGAGCGAAACGTGAATTAAAGGTTATGCAAATAGACCTCAGTCGGCACAAACTACGGTGTACACAGGAAACATAAACATAAGATGGAGGAATTTAAGCCTTATAAACGTGACGTCACCAACAAAGATGAATTCCAGCTCCAAGGCTTGTAATATAGGTGGTATTGGAGAATATCGATAAGCGGCGGCCCAGCAAAAATGTATTAATGTCTAATATCTCATTCTCTGTAGATTATGGTGTTAGAAACGTTCATTTGAGACCTTCAGTATCAATATTTCTAATTTTAAGGCTCTAGAATGCTTCGTATAAGGGGTATTTAAGTATAAAGGATTTTACAATTTACCGAGTGATGCGGGTTGCATTTGAGTCAAAGTAATATTCGTCATGTCTCCGTTAACTTCTATTTTTTAGAGACATCTTTTATAAGATTGGTTGCATGTGAGAGCCGCAAAAGCTATCTACACTCTGAAATAATATTGGAGACGATAATAAAATGATCTAAAGAAATGTTGGCAAATAAATTATGACAGAAATTATAGCAACGAAATGTACCCAAAAGGTATGACGTTCACCTCCCGAGAACTGTTGCACTTCATGAGAATTTCGCTGTCTGAAAATGAAAAGCTTGTACAGCAGTGTGAGGACATTTTACAATTTAGTACTTTGAAAGTTTAGAGGTGTGTAATGAAGATATATTAATAGCGAATGGAACTAGGCCTATTGCCGTTTTAATTAATTATTTGACTTAGTGAATCTGGACGCGTTAATTGCTACGGTCAAGAGTCCCGGAAGTGTATTGCATTTTTATCATAGGAGGTGGCGGTGATTTCTCTTCGCTTGCTGGCGAGAACCGGCCCCCTAACTACGTCAGCCTGCGGGGATTTTTTCTAAATAGGTATCTCCCACCAGCGGTGTACCGTCCCAGCCGGGACAAGCTCCAAGCTCCTGACAAGTGGTAGTGTAGTGCATGTGTGTGTACATGTGTATAAGTAAGGGGTGAGGAAAGGGCAAAGTAGAGGAAGGAAGGATTGCGCGTGATCCGTGGCCCGGTTGTTAGGGAACTGCTCCGGCATTCGCCTGGTATTGATCGGAGAAACCACAGAAAACAACTGATCAGAAGAGCCGGTCATTGGAATTCGCCTACAGATACTAGTTCAATTTGACCTAGCTTTGTAGGCAATATGGAAAATCCTGCTACCTTTGGGACTCACTTCCTAGGAACTTCCCGTCAGAGGCACTGTAATGGCATCACCTCTCCGGATGAAAACTGTTTCCATATGTTGTAGATATGACAATAGAGTAATCAAACGTGCAAAACATCGCTCTCCCCAAAAGGGTCAAATAAAACCTTGACATTCCGAAGCGGCTCTCTTTACTTCTCTCTTTGTGGATTCTCGAATGTGGACCACTTCTCCGACGAGTAATTTTGTAATACGTTATTACCTTCTTTTTCATGCGCGTGGCGCATCTGCATGTGGAGAGGCGCGCTGCATAAACGCTCTTAATTTTTCCCTCCGAGGGCCAGACTTCCACTAAATTGCCGCTCCTAAACGCTCGGGGCTCTGGGTAGAGAAAGTCCTCTGAGGTCCCGAAGGCATTCATTTCAGTGTGGGGGCGCTCCGTAAATCACGTCACACTGATTCCAGCTATTTTGAAACCTCCCCCGGGCTTCGTCATGGATCATCACGTTTGGGGAGAGGTGACGTGGAGATGCCGGTGCGTGAGATGTTAGCCTTCTTCACAAACAACCAGGGACGTTCTGTTTACACACTTCGTATTTTTGTATCGTTTTGAATAAACCTGACCCGGCGTTACCTGCAGCTACATCCAAAGATGCGCGTGACTATTGAAATGTGGTTGGAATAACGGAAGTAAACATTTACTTATTGGATGTTGAACATATTAGGTTAAATTGTGGTTAAAATACTAACAGTGATGTAATAAATGGTGATACTAACCTAGCCTAGAACATAACGTGTTCGAATAATTATAATTCTGCGGTTGAATGATAGGTTTAGCCAACGCACGTTGAAATCTCTTCCAATTTACGATCGTATTATGCGATGTTTTGGAGTACTCACTACCCTCCTCCTCGGCCAAAATTCTCTCGATTTAGTATTGACTGTTGGCTATTTACTTATATTTTGCTAAAAACTTGCACTTGGAAAAAATTATTTGCTTGAATATTTATGTTCATTTACCTGAATATAAGAAACAAATTAACACTTGTATTGAAAAACTCTGGCCGATGGTTTTCCTGGACTATGAAACCACGAAGTGATTTAATCTTATTTTCGAAAAGTGTTTAAAAATTGAATTTACATTGAAGTGTTTTTTACCAAGAATTACGAAAAGGCTTTAAAATTTTAGCAGCCATTGATCAAGCAAAGAGTCGGAGCAACATTCAAGAACGCAACGTCTGGCAGGTGAATGCTTTTTAAAGGGACCCAGACTCTCAAACGGGCCTCTCAAACTTCACTGCGCCGATTGTAAGTCTGTCTTAGCCGCGTTGTTCTGCATTGTCCCATTTGAAGGTGCAAGGCTCTTCACGTATCACTTATTTTTCACACGATTCGCTCTTTAGACTCTGCTGTGCTCATTATGTGGATGTGGTGTGGTTGATTCTTCACACTTGCTAGACCTAAATCCCATCATCCCTTACATAATCATGTATCTATGAACATTCAGCTCTTCTTATCTCTCTGTGTTTAATACACTGGCAGAAATGTCTGCATTATTTATGTACATTAAAGTAATCATCAAAAACTCAGATTAAATTTATTACACTGGCATGACATGTCTGCATTATATATGTACATTAAAGTAATTATCAAGAACTCAGATTAAATTTAATGTACACATGTACATTAGAATGCAAGTGTCTAATGTTTATGGTGGTATCTCGAATGAATGAATGATCTTAATAGACTTCTGTTCATGAACATATGATGTGAATGATGAGAGACAGGCGATTCGGGATAACCAGTACATTAAATATTCATTGATTTTAATTTAAGCATTAAGTTTAATGTGCAAATATATTAAGCTCTTTTTACAACGTACATTAAGTTCCTTACATTAATCCTCTTAAAATTGACAGACATTTCTGACAGTGCACAGCGCATAGAGACATTGTGATCACCGGAATGAAACGGAGGGAAAAAGCGAAAGTCCCCCGATACACACCTACGCTCAGAAATGAATGCCACTTATCGCATTAAACATTCCACTCCTATAGTATCGAGAAAAAACCCTTGTTTGAAATGAGAAAAATTCTTGTGTACAGTCAGCACATTCCTTCACGTTGCATACACGCAGTTACTGCGAAACGATTCCAACAGGCATCCAGTATGAGTATGCTATACAGCGCGGACGATTATTTCATTGCTGCACACTCACAATTCACTTAATCAGGAATCAGTTCAGTCTAGTATTTCCCCTTTTTTAGATACAAACACATTGATTCCAACTCCGCAATCGTTGTTGTGAGTTATACTTTCCCCGGCGCTTTCGTTGGACTTGTAGCGTTGCCCGGCGAGTCCGCTCCCAGTGAATGGAGCAGTCACCTCCGGGGCGGCGGAGGCGCGCT
>BOPP01000149.1:2875842-2951339 GCA_017312745.1 Gryllus bimaculatus | reverse complement strand
AACATTTATTTTTATTAAGAGCTTTCAAATCTGACAAATAAAATTGTTTCGCATGAAAATACCCGCCGAAAAAGACACACTTGGCTAATTCGTGTCAGTTGATTGTGAAGTGTAATTGTAGCCTGTCTATCCTTCGATTCTGGCAGACCCTATCTATAGACTCTTGAACACATGAGGTGGGTCGACACTGATAATCACTACGAGGCACAATAGTACATGCGAAGCAACTAGCCTCAATGAGATTCAAGAGGCGACCTTTCGGACGTGATGCTGATTCGGAACGTGCTTTACGTAAACTCTCTGGGTTGGTCGTACGCCATTTAACAAGGCTCGTACGCCGCTAACAAAGGATATTTGTTGGTAATGCCCGTGCACTTAAGTTGACCAATATGCTCACCCCCGAAATGGCCCGAAATTGCGCGATTTTTTAATTAGTACCATGTAAGCTCTCAGCGTTGAAGGTACATTTCCTCGACCGTGTTCGTCGCCAGGGAGTAAAAAAGGCTTGCAGTAATATTTATGCCGTTTTGGAGGTGCTTCCCGTTTCAGGGAATATGCGATTTCACTAGGAAGGAAATTGCCAGTTTTTAATTCTTTTACTTGGTTTTAGCAGTTTAATTCTTTTACATGCCATAAGTACAAGGTGGTCACATTTGTCGGCCCTTCCAAAATAGAATCTCCGTCGGACCCGCTCTGGGGACTTGAGAGACCAGTAACACACGTAGAATATTGTTAATATTGCTGCCAGAGAGAGCGTATAAAGTTTTGAGGCGGTAATCGATACTTCAAGTGAGAAGGAATTAGTTAAGAAACTTTTAACTCGACCACAGTCTGGATACAAATTTTACTGACTAACTTTGTTGACTAACTAGCTCTTTTTGATTATTTTCGTACTTTCTTGTTATCAGAAAGTTTCAAGTAGATGCAGAAAGCGTCCCCTAAACAACGGGACATACACCGTGCTGGTTTCCTTAATCCAGGTATCTCCCCCCAGAGGCACCACCCCAGTCGGTACGAACTTCAATGCCCCGACTGGACTCCCAACACGTGTGATAGTGTAGTATTGTAGTATATTTCAGTGCGACTGAAGTGAAGCGAAGACGGAAGAGGAAGGAAAGATCACGCGCGCTCCATATCTTGTTTGCGGAGTACTGCTACGGCATTCGCCTGGAGTGATGGCAGGAAAAACCGCGTAAAACAGTCGATCAGAGCGGATCAGAGCGTTGGAATTCTCCATACAAAGGCTAAATTTGAGTCACTTACGTACTACACGGGCAAGTTTTTTTGATATTCCGCAGCGGGGGGGTGCGGGGAGAGGAAGGCTTTAGCTACGTCACGACTTAAAAGGGCGAACCAACTGTGGGCATGAACTTTACGCCTCAAAGCGTGTCACGAGAAATACAATTGTTTTGAAGGTACGATGTGGTTGTTGCAAGCATTGTAATTTGGTACGTGCCGTTCCGAATTGAACTTAACTATTTCAACGGGTCGTGCTATTTAGCGCTGGGGAGGACTAGGGAGCTCGTGTATCAAGAAAACTTGCTCTGTAATACTATAATGTAGGTGACTCAGGTACTGATGTCGAAGTCTGAGGCTCCTGCCGAAGGCTCTAGCCTTCGAGTCAACGATGCCACTGGAGAATCGTGAAGGAACGGGGCGGGGCTGCAGCCGCGGGCTCGCGTATACAACGCGTAGCCACGCAGCGCGACGTCCCCACGCAGTCTGCGCGACGCGGGCGTGTCGGCACGGCACCGCACGGCGCGGCGCGGCAGAGGAGCAACGACCCCCGTGCGGCCTTGCCCCGTGCGCGGCCTTGGCGGCGACGCGGAGACAATGGCAGGGCGGCACGGCGCGTCGGCCGGCAGGTGGCCGGTGTAGCACGGCGCGGGCCGCCTTCGGGGAACTAATTGTTCCCCATCGGGCCGTCAACGCCGCCTGCACGAGGTGCTCGCCCCGACCGCCGCCCGGGATCGGCGCACGCACTTTCTCTCATGGAACGGGTTTTACGGTGAACGTTTCCCGGTGGTTGAAGACGTTTGAACGTTTTGCGTTTGTTGACGTCGCCTGGCTGCTTGGAATATTAGCTGAACGGCCTACGCATGAGATGACACCATCGCTGGAAATATCTGCGTTGCTTCCGGTGACACCCAACTCTTTCGTATGCATTGGCACGTTTCGCTCCTCAAACATGCCAGCCTCTTTTCACTTAATGTTATTCTTATTTATTACTTTTATTAATATTTTTTTGCAATTAATTATTACTTTGACTATGAATATACTTCGTATTCAAGGATTTTCTGGTGTGCTTGTATAATAGTGGGCTATATTAAAAAAAAAACGTGTAATACAAACTAGTAATACTGTAATACTTCGCGATAAGTATTTAGATGACAAGTTTGCGAGCTGCTTTTATAACTCCAGCATTTACTTTTTGGTTATTTTTCGAAAACTTTTTTACTTAAATTACTGTGCTTATGATCACAAAGAGCGCAAAATGTTTGTTTCGATTTCGAAAAGGATTACCAGCCTACCTGTACAAAGTGAGTCTTTGTCTACCTCAAATTCGTTTAATAAAACGTTGGAAAAGAATAAAGGACATCTCTCTTATACATCCTTGTTTCTAATTTCTTTTTATTAAAAATAATTATGCATTAAACTATGTGACTTATTGCCTAAATAAATAGACGTGAGGGGTCCATCTATGACCTTGCGATTGATCGTTGTCTCTGTAACGTCTCCATTATTTTTATTTCATAATTAATATTTAACTTTCGAATATACATATGATTAGAGGTTGTTGCTTTGATAAAAGTTTTAATCTTCCAGTTAAAATATTCCGCCTGACCTATTTTGTTTTATAAATTAGGAAGGATTCTCGTATTTATAATAAGTCGTTCGAGATACAGAAAGCATATCAAATTTTGCAGAACGATTTTTGATGAAGTGATTGAGATCATTTTCGATCTGATATTTTGAGACTTGAAATAAGATCTCGTTGACTTCAATCTGCGAACAAGCTGTGCGGCATCG
Organism: Gryllus bimaculatus; assembly: GCA_017312745.1. Taxonomy (NCBI): domain Eukaryota; kingdom Metazoa; phylum Arthropoda; class Insecta; order Orthoptera; family Gryllidae; genus Gryllus; species Gryllus bimaculatus. The sequence continues at coordinate 2,948,309 of BOPP01000149.1, read as the reverse complement.
ATATCTTCGGATCTTCTTGCATTTCACTGAAGTTTACATTACCAGTTTCTTGGCAATCCTGCAAAAATGCTATTTGAAGTTCCTGAGAGAATTTGTATGGATCGTAATTTCATGGGAAGGAATTTTAGTTTTGCAAGAAATGTTGGAGAAACAATCTTCCACACATTTTCCTGGAATGGTGTTGCAGAATATTGATTAAAGAATGAAATAATTAAAATTAACATTATTACTGCCGCCAACAATATCTGCTGTAAGCAAGATTCTGTTAGAGCTGCAAATGTAAATTGTATTCTCGTCGAATTCGTCCAATTTGTGTTCTAACTGCTTTTATACGAGGCGGGAAATAAGGACGTAACCCATAACTAGTCGTCGTTACTAAAACAGAATATTTACAAAAAAATATGAAATAATGTTAATATTAAATGTTAAATTAATGTTCATATGAAATAAAGTCTCTATGATGGCTCGTGGGCAACGTACTAATTTCCCTTGGTGTGTTCCCAGGTTCGATTCCTGGTCGCACTAGAGCTTACGCTTAAAGGTGGTTCCGGCTGGGACGGCGCTCCGCTCTTCGGGGATAGCTAGTTGGGGACCGCCTCCCCCGCAAGTTGACATGTAGGTCGGCGCTGGGTCTCACAATCCAGCGGCGTTTACAGGCACCGGCACTTACCGTGGTAAAAAATGTCCTACGCTTGCGGGAATAAGGACAGTTACAGTTGACGCACACGCGAACAAAGTAAACAATGAATCCAAAATGTTCTCGGCGATCGTTGCGCTAAGCGTGCGTGCGTGCCAGAGCGTGTGCGGGGATGGCCGGCAAGCAGTAGGAACTCCTTGTGTGTGTGATGACGGCACCTGACACTCCATTTGTTACTCGCAGGGAGTGGCCGGAAGCGCCGCCCAAGGTCACTTCTTCGGCTGCTTACGCTAATTATTGCAGCGCAGCGCGTTTGCGCAAACGACCACTATTCGCTCTGATGTCACGGGAAAGCAATTATGTAAATGCGTTTTCTGTATTTAAGGGCTCATTTAAAATTTTCAGTTGGGTTTGGGAACGAAATGGATTTTATGAAAATCAATTCGTTTTGATATAGAAGTCAAACCTCTGAGAATATCTGCCTTCAAAGTAACGTGTACTGAACAGCCGATGGCAACCCGTGTGTAAGGTAGAGGCCTTTTAAGATACCTCTGAGCATCAGCAATAGTAGAATTAAGTGTTACCAAATTATGAACTTGCTTTAAGAAAAATGATCACCTGAGGTAAGATACACTATATGATCAAAAGTATCCCGACACGTGGCTGAAAATGACTTACCAGTTCGTGGCGCTCTCCATTGGTAATGCTGGAATTCAATAGGGACTTACTCTTAGCCTTGATGGCAGTTTCCACTCTCGACAGCATACTTTCAATGAGATGCTGGAAGGTGTCTTGGGGAATGGCAGCCCATTCTTCACGGAGTGCTGCACTGAGAAGAGGTATCCATGTAGGTCGGAGAGGCCTGGCACGAAGTCAGCGTTCCAAAACATCTCAAAGGTGTTCGATAGTATTCAAGTCCGGACTCTGTGCAGGCCAATCCATTACATAGATGTTATTGTCGTGTAACCTCACGGCCACAGGCCATGCAGTATGAACAGGTGCTCGATCGTGTTGAAAGATACAATCGTCATCTCTCTATTGCTCTTCAACAGTGGGAAGCAAGAAAGCGTTTAAAACATCAACGTAAGCCTGTGCCGTGATAGTGCCACACAAAACAACACGAGGAGCAAGCCTCCTCCATGAAAACATGACCACACCATAACACAAGTGTACGTTCTTATTTATACAAATAAATGTAAAGTATTTGAGATATTCGGAGATTTCAAAATGACAGATTATACGTCATTTAGCTCTATATTGCTGACATAATTTCAATGAATTTAGTAAATCATGTCATTACAATATAATCTAGTCGATCCTTCTAGAAACATCGCGTTCTTAAGCCTCAACGTGTTGATCGAAAACTTATGCTATGCACCGTTACACATGTCGGAAGCTTGGGACTTATCCCTGCTGGGTCTGTCCCGCTGGCAGGAGAAACCGAGTGTAGGACGGCGCCGGATCTCACCATCCATGTAGGGTAGAACACCACCATCTGCCCCACACATACGGGATTAATGACCATAGCAATTGGCGCGCCCGGAAACACGAAGTAACTATTGAACGGAAGGGGCGATAAGAGGGACTGGAAGCCAACGGTTTGAATCTGGTATCTACCTCATAAAGGTACTTTTTTAAGTCGAACATTACTTGTGCATGCTGTAAGTAGGCATTTGTTACTTCGGAATTAATCGCGAGACACGATCAAGAGAACGCGCCAACGAGCGCTCCGATTGCGGCGACTGCTACCGAGAGCGCCGGGGTTCAGACCCCGTCATACAAATCGGGCCGAACAATCGCGGAAGACGGGAGCAGCGGCGGCAGCGGCGGAGCGGTCAGCGAAAGCGGCGCGGCGGCGGTGCGGCAGTGGCGGGCCTTATAAGGCCTCGCGCAGCCGCGACCTGGCAGCGGCGGCGGCGGCTGCGCGTGCTGCGCCCCTGCGCCCTCGATGGCCCAAACGGGCGCAGTCGCCGCCGCCGCGATCCTCCAGCCGGCAGTCAATCAAACTACTCGAGAGGTTTTGCAAACGAAACATCTCAGCACGTTTAGCGTTAAGATTAAGCGTTAAGGTTAAGCGTTAAGATGAGAGGCTTTGCGCAGATTAACGGGAGGTATTGAATTGAATTAATGCCTTATTGTACGTGGCGAGACTCAGGCCATGAGGCCTGCTCTTCCGTCTGAGCTTTTCGCTAAGCTCCTTTCACCAACTATCAGAGAAAGGAGGTATTTCTTGGGCGAGAAGCAGGCGATTTCAATTTAGCTCTGAGACGTCATTTAGGCTTGAGAATCTTTTACATGCAAGTAGATTTACTACTAACATGGGACAGCCAGCTTTACTTCCCCTCCAAAGGAAGGAGTACGAAGGATTTTTTCGCTCTTAAAAATCCGCAGCTTCGATCGGGTTTGAACCCGCCAACTTGGGTAAAACATAAAATAATTAAAGACGTTGTCATTGCCAACAATATTATATTTTTAACCAACAATATTATTTGCATTAAATAATATTGTTGGCAATGACAACGTCTTTAATTATTTTATGAAAAATGCCAAAGATATCACACCACAATACCTATATTGGGTACAACAGTTCGGTTCGCTAACCGTCGCCGTGCGCGAGGTGTACACATTGCCAGGTATCGTACATGACGCGGCTAAAGATCGAAATACGGCCAAAGGCGGCTCCACACATTCGTTATTCGGCCATTAAGCATGGATAGCGAGCAACCGCTCAACAAATCCCACGTAGTGCTTGCTAACTCCCGAGTGACGAACATTCGGTGCTCGCCCTACCCACCGCGAGTCGGTCGCTCGGACACATCAAAGGAAGCGAACATTCGCCGAGCACATCAGCTGTTCGGGATTGGGCGAGCAGTTGCGCGCTGGCTCGCTGCTCGGCGAATGCCAAATACAGGGAGCCGCCTTAATATTATAAGTAAGTGGTTAATTCGTGCATTAACAAGACGATGTGGATAAAGCGGCATAAATACCGATGAATGGATCTTTACGCACTTCATTCGGCTAATGCTAACATTAACCATAGAGCGCTGGCTAAAGTGAGCTCATTGTCCGAATGCAAGACATATTGTGTGAATGTAGGCAATGTTTTGGCACACAAATGCATTGAAATGACGCGTTTCGTAGGCATAAACATTTACGTAAATCCTGAAGACCACGACTACCAACACGGAAATGCGTATCACAATGTCAACAGATGTCTATAGTGAGATACGTTTTGGTTAGGCGGTATCGTGTAAATTCAAATTTACAGGTGTGGAACTTAAAACGACACAACTTGTCTTCCACTAGCCGTAGACACATTCTGCCAGCAGCCCTGTTTATCGAATATTATCGACTATTCCTCGTCTCTGTATCGTTCTTCCTCTACCCAGCCATCTCATGATGGCTATTATTCCTCAGTCTAAATACCGAAGTTGTCTTCAAAGCTGTCACTTCTCCGGACTTTATCCATCCACTTTGGATAATGTAAAAGAGTGCCTGAGTTTATTCCCTCAGTGCTGTAAACACACCCACCAACAACGAAAACACTTCGTCACGGGACGGAAAACCAACATAAACGTGCAATAAATCTCCCGCGAGAGCGTAGACGCGGTCTGTGCAGACCGCTAGGCGACCTGTGGGCAGCCACACCCCAGTCTCTACCTACCTCTTGACTCCGTCCATTGTTCCCCCGGCGCCCCCTGGGTTTCTTTCCTGTGAGCGCGGGCCGGCGAGCCGCTCTCTCGTGTTTATGAACGTTTCTTAAGCGTTGAGACCGGTCGGTCTTGGTGCGAACCGGGTTCAGTGTAAGCAGTGTGAATGTTGTGTAGTGTGCCGAACGTTGAATGCCCAAGTGGTTTACGGAAATAAGTGCGAATGCAAGAGTCTACATGCGAAAGGAGAAAAAAAAAACATTGGAAAGAAAAATTGTAGAAAGTTCAAGGCCATTTTTGATACATCACAGAAAGTTTAGGATCATGGAATTTTGTCGGGTCGGATCACTTTTTGTGAAAAAAAATCATGACATATAACGTACGCTCTATTAATAATTTTCATTAATCATTCTATGCGTGTTTTGTCCGTTTGTATTATTAGCAATAACGTAAATTAATTTATAGTACGTATGCAATGGATTGTAAAATGCAAGAAATACGTGTGACTTTTGTATGTTTGGTAATTAAACATAAAGGGTCGCTTTCAGGACTGTGTATTTTCTGTACGTACTGAGGGGCTCCGAAAAGCTCATACAGTTTTCACGTGAATTCCATACGGACACTGTACCGCAACAATCAAGTTTCAGTACGCCAATGAAACCGAAATTGAAAATTTTGAACAAATGAAATTTTAAGGTTGGTGTGGGGAAATATATTTCATTGTATTTCATTGGCAGTTTTATCGGTTTTCATCGCGTACCGCGTGCATGCACACACACACTCACACATGTGATATATATATATATAGTTTTTACCGATCTTGTAGCTTATTGGTAAGGAATTAAAAACTCCACATCAATTTTACAATTTTATTTTACAACTTTGCCTCTTAATTTGACTTGAACATAGTTTGAATATACACGTGTCTACCTTCGGAATAATATCCATAAATAATTCCATTTCCTGCTCCTCGACTTATTGGAAATTTCATTGAAGATTTTTAGTGAACTTCTTATATTTTAAAGTCTTACTTTGGAGAAATAAATGAAATATAACATCTTATTTTATTCATTTCTTTGACGAGATTTCATTTATCTTCTGAATCTTGAAATGGTTATATGGTAATTTGTAGTGTTTTATATTTTCTCCATGATACTGTCTTCTATACTGGATTACTGAATTAAACGATGATAAATCTTAATGTTCACCTGAAATTCAAACTTTCTCATTTCCCCAACTTTCTCAAGTCCACATCTCTTACTACGAAAGTCGTAGTGCCCTTGCAAGAGGTTTTTATGATGTGACCTCCGATGTAGAGGCAGAGCTTAAATGCGCACTGCTGTGAATTTAAACTTAGAATATGAACAGGTGTCATTGGCATGTATGTACATTCAAGCTAAAAAAAATCATGCTGTCCTTTGTATTATTAATCCACGATAGAGCCAAATGAACTGAATTTGAATTGAAAAGAACAAGAGCCAATTTGTTGCTTTCATTTCGAAGAAGCCGAGGATGATTATTTTCCGTTTCCGCTCAGAGATGTTTGGCAATCTGTCTAAAACTAGACAAATACCGTCTGTACAGAACATGGCACCATAAATGTACAGAAGGTAATTTAAGATATTCAAGAATTCTTCTAGTGTTTCTAACGATTGAAAAATTTCAGAATGTGGATAACCATGAAAATTAATTTATGAATAGTAGTGTTCAAGTGCTACGCCTTCATTCAACACATTACCAATAAATTCATGCACTCTAAAACTGTACATCATCACTGTGAGTGTATTATGCATTTCAAAAATCTTTAAAGCCCTTCAAAACACAGCAGATTGCTTCTTGTGTGGCTTCACAGAATTCTTCGGTTGCTTGTCTTCTTGTTGCCCCGAACCCTTCATTTTCTCGTGTACACATACTTACTCGTGCCGGGCCGTCTGACGTGTTTTTGCTTGTGTTTACAGGTGAGTGGTTGAGGCCATGCCGCCAGGGCAGACATTTGCAGCGGAGCACGCGACCGTGAGTACAAAAGAAACCGCTGTCTGCGCGCAACTCTTTGCCAGCGCGAGTCCTCTTGCAGTCAGTGGTGCCAATTTACTGCTTTTCTCCCTAAATTTAGGGATTTGAATTAGTGATGAGATACCAAAGTCCCCATATATTTAGCGTTAGATTTGAATGAATTGGAGTGGCGAGGTACAAGTATGACTTTCCCTATCCCTCTAGACTTTGGCGACAAGTGGAAAAATGAAGTCAGCTTGCCGTCGCCTCACTCTAGGCTTTGAGTGAGATTTGAATTAAAGAGGATAGATGCGAGGGTATTTTTCTATCACTCTGTGTGTGACAACAAATAACTCTGTGTAGTCACGAAACAGACTATACCCCTCTCGTGAGGTTTGCAAATTCTTGTTTTACTTCGAAAACGCAATTGCGAGAATCAAACGAGACAAGAGTGAAAAATTCGATATGATTGTTGGTTATATTAATAAATCGTGTTCTAAACGCTTTTTATTTATTATAAAAACCTTGAATAATATTGATTATTAAACTATTTATATTAGTTTTATTATTGACTTAAAATATTTTCATTGCTTCTTCAATGCATATTGTCATTGTGTATCGCATGGGAAATACATGTACCTTTATTACATTTTTAACACGTGCGTGATACAAGTTAATTGTGTTTATTTTCTGATCCTTTCTTTGAATTAGTGTTGTTATTCTTTCGAGAGAGAATCTAAAGGAAACGTATTTGTGTGTGCTTTTAACTTCTATTATTTTTATTCATCACTTGTGGTTGGTTTATAGAGACGAAAAAAATCATGTATAAATTGTTGATATCGATGCGGAACACACTTTAAATAATGGTGTAGCATCTTTTTTGAATTATTTATTTTGTAATTGATTACTTCAGCTTGGAATTTATTTGCCTTAAGAGTTTAGATTTTCCCCATTAAAATTAATATGATGATAGCAGTGGTTATTGCAAATTTTACTGTAAAACTAAAAAATAATTATTTTCGAAAAAGGGTTAAGCATTCAAATTATAATGTTCCCTGATTTAAAATACAATATATTCCTGTAATGTGAGTTTTCCAGTAAAATATTTTGGAAAATATTGTTACACACTTAGTTTAACGTTAATATCGCCAATACAAATAACTACAAAAACATCACATTTTGAATGGGGAATATGTGTCATTGATTCATTGTTAGCAACTTCAATCAACTATTAAAAAAGGTGAGAGAAATTCTGAGAGAAAATTATGAACACGTTGGGGGATTTGCGACGAAGAAGTTGGCAACATTGCTTGCAGAGCTTTGACGTGCAGCGCGCTTCTTTTTTCGTGGCCCCGCCGGGCGGTGTTTGCTTTTCTGGAGCTTTGCTGTGCGTTTCGTGACGTTTGTATGTGATTGTTTCGAATCCGAGTCTCTCTTCTTTCGGGATGAATAAGTAGTTGTCCACGAAACTGAAAACACACGACAAAGATTAGTATTTCATAAGAGGTAGTCATTGTAGCAAACGAAGTGTTTAATTTAGCAGTTTATATTCAGACGTCAAGTTGGCAAGCGCATAACACTAGTATATATGAGCCAAATGTTGTATGCCAAGGGTTTATGTAGTTCATTACAAATATAATTTCTTAACCTCTTACCGTAACGAAGGATGAACTGACAAACAAAAAAATTATTTCTTAAGAAATATGAAAATCGGTAAAAAAATAAAACGGATGCCACATATTAGTGGAATTGAGCCTAACAATGGATAACTTAGCCGTTACTTTAATTTTAACATGTAAAATATATTATGTTTCATGGCATTTTGCAATCACGTAGGTCAAACTAATACTGAAAATCGAAATTCTATGCAACTTGAAGCACTTTCTTGAGAAGAAAAGTCTTCAGAAAACGCGGGGTAACGCTCGGTGATATAACTGACATTACCTTTCTGCAACCTTTCATCTGTTTGATGAAGATTGATGTTCGTTGGTATTCCAAAAAAGGTGGAGATGTCTTATGACTAGTAAACAACGAACGGTAATTTTGTGAGTTGCCAGAAGCTGAGTACTTCAATGCAAAAAGCAAAAAAGTGCAACACGTATGCATGCATGAAGGAGGAGAACAATTTCGCCAACCATTACACATTGTTACCTTCAATGAAATGCAAAGCTTCACTGGCAGAGTGCGAATTTTATGCGTAATTTTATTGCCCACGAGAAAATGGTTACACAAAAGCAAAGCAACGATGTGAATTTATACTTTATTCTTATACTTTTTCTAAGACGCGTTGAAAAAAAAAATAGGTATTCTAACCAACCTTTTGAATATGTTTGAAAGCTTAGTCATCATTGTGAGATATATTTGAGTGATATTGGGCTTTTTTTAGTGCGTCTCTTTTCCAGGCGTTTCAGTACTCGTCTTAAACATGCTTGTTTAATAAGTATACTTTTGTTGGTCCTAAATAAACTCAAGTTTACCTCACTAGCTCTGGTAGGAAGTAAGTTAACTTCTAAAGCATCTTGCGCTATGTTCGATTTCTCGAGTTTTGCTGTCAAATACTCTCTCTTCAAAACATATTTGCGTGTTAGCAGCGTATTTCGAACATGAAATAATGTGTTTCATGCTTCTACAATGGGGGGACCCGATTTTTATTGAATCGTTTTAATGAAATTATTATATCATTATTCGCACAATTAATCATTGAACGGCAGTATTCATGAAATTATCGTTTATGCAAATTTTTCAACGTTGAAAATTAGAAACAATGGACTGAAAATTCAAATTATTTTTTAATGAAACAATTAAGAATAATAAAAATATTTATTATAAAAATAAATATTTATTATAAAAATAAATATTTTGTGGAACAATGAAATAAAGTGCTAAAATTACTTAAAACAAATAGTACCTTAGAGTACATAACTGAGTAGAGTTTTCCAACGGAAAAACTCAACAATAAATTACGCCAGTATTTAAGTTTGCCAACATTTCGAGAAGGTACTTCGAGGGTGAATTCACGCAAGCCGACGTGAAAGTCGGCAATGAATCTTACTTCCAGCGGGGGACGAAGACCTCCACCTCTCGGAATACATGCACTACATTTACGGAACGAATCATATAGCAATAAGCACAACCGGGAACACTACATAATCAAACATTCGGAAATTGATTACGTCAACCCCGAAACAAGTTGGTACAGTCTGACTTATTTGGTCCGTGATAAGAATCAAATGAAGCGCCGTCAGCGGCGCGCAGGGCGGGGACGGCGTGCGGGTGCGTCGGCAGGCGCGACCTCCAAAGCCAGCTCCGCGCCCGCGGTCTCCTCCCGCCAGGTACCTAATCGCCCGCGCCCGCCATGTCCCCGCGCGATGACGACTCAGATATGCAGAAATGTCGCCGGCCGCCGCGGGCGCGCGCTCCGGGAATTTTAAAGCCCTAAAATCAATATTGGAAGTGCGCGCCGGGCGGGGCGGGTGAGTGCCGGCGGTGAGTGCCTCCTTTACGAGGCCGCGCCGCGGGTGACGGGGCCCCGCCCTGCACCTGCCGCGCCACCGGGAGTCGACTCCGCGCCGAGCCGGGCCGACGCGCGCCCAGTGCTCCCGAGCTGCTGTCGGCCGGGACGAAAGGGTTTGCTGGATCGATTTCTAATATGGACCCTGGTCGCCACGGACTTAAGACTGACCGAAGTAGCTCAGGGCGTAGCGCGCTGACGTCCCACTCGGGAGGCCCTAGTTCAATCCCCGGGCCAGCCATGCTGAGTGGGGTTTTCGTGGTTTCCCTCGGTCATCCGGACGAATGCTGGAATGGTTCTACTGAAAGGCCACGACCGCAAAACCAGCGTCGCTACCTGACTTCAATATCTACGTGAAGTCACGAAGGTTAAGCGAATTTCAGACATCGCGGGTTTCTGGTTGGGTGATTGACTAAGAACCGCGGGATCTAATAGAGCCAAGACCAATTGCCCTTTACGGACCGTATAATGGCTAAGTACAATTTTTTAAAAATGGACATTAGCCCTGTTAACTTCGGAACAAGTTATATTCTAGGTGATGGCAGTGTTCTTGCCGTGCTTGAACTTGAGGTCCAGCTGTTATCGGAATTTCCCTTCCAGAAGGGACACCGCCATCATCTCCAGTGGGACACCGCCATAGCTCTACTCTTCCGTCCGACAAGAGTGGGGGCGGAGTGCATGAACCTCCAATTGCGTTAAGGTAGAGGAGGGGGACAACGATGAGGAAGGAAAGATCGCGTGCGGTCCATGACCTGTTTGTTAGAGTACTGATCTGGTATACTGATGTATTATTGCCCGAAAAAAAAAAAACACGGAAAACTACCAATTAGGGCAGCCAGTCGCTAGAATTCTCTTCCAGACAGAGGCTGCATTTCACCAAACCATCTATGTAATGTCGAAAATTCTGCGTTCTCGGGACTCGAAACGCAGAACCTCCTGGTCAGAGACACTTGTTTTCCCGAGTCATCTCTGCTGGACACACTGCTCGGTCCGTTGACGCCCCGCTTGGGGCCAGAAGGAGTTGCAGAGGATGAGAAGCCGCCGAAATCGTTCACGTGACGAGAATGTGCTATTGCGTGTAATTTGGAGTTGCTCTCGGCGGTCGCTCGTCTCCTGCAGAGCAAAGAGCTTTTACCGCGTCCTGTTCTCCAATTTGCGGCGCGGCGCGGCGGCCATAACTACTCCATGCCGCTGCGATGCGAATCGGCGTTGTGCAAAGATATGCTAATGTCCATCTGCATAAACTGTTTGGACATCGTGTCATATGTAGTTTCATCGTAATAACTGCTATGTTTATGCCGCGTGACGCGTAACAGCTTCTTCTGTATCCTCAAACTCAAAGCCCCATAGACTTCAGTATAAATGGCTCTCAAACACTAGTCCATAAACCTATTTGTATACAAATTCACTTCATCATTCCAAATGTACTTGTAACTTTTAGAATGCTCAATAGTTCTATCTAGAATTTGATTTTTTAAATAAATATTATCCTTCCTACTTATTATATTTCAACTAAAAGATTTAATACATTTTTTGCTAGAAGTATTTCATGGAAAATATTTGCTAATCTTTGTTTAAAGCGTTGTACATTAATAATTTAGTAATCTTTAAACACTTTAATAATCTAAAATCAAACTATACGAAACTCAGAACACTTTCGGAACCAACAGTTAATAAAATACAAAAGTATTTTATTAATCCTTGGCTCATTACAAACAGCTATGACAGGTTTCGCAATAAAAATCATTAGAACACAAGAGTTCTACTAACACATGACCTCATATTGACATATCAGCGTAAGACTTCCACCTGGATGAATTGTGAAATTTAATCGAGAAGTATCGTACATTCGAAATTTTACAAAGTGGATAAGTCGTATGATATTCGTTTGTATTATAAAACATAATACACAATCGATTGGATGCAATCGCCTTTTTTTTCCCAATTTTGTATTATAATAATTTGCTTTAGGATTCTCATTTCGTTAATAACTGTTCTTGAATTTTTCCTTCCTCATCTTGCCTTTCAATTTGTAAAGTTCTGGACTAAAAGAAACAAATAAACCACCTATAAATTGAAACTCGTGGTCCCGAGGTTTACCAGTTTTCCAAGAATTTTTAAAGACAAAAAATCAAGTGTTGCACATGGCAAGTTCTGGCACATGAATATAAAAACAATCCATGCTCTTTTGTCAGTTCAAGGCGTCATATCATTAGTCAAATTAGCTATAGAATTTGAACTTAATAATTTAATAGTATTCAAGTCCAATTTTGTTCAATATTATAAACGGTTTCTCAAGATCTTTAATAAAAAATAAATTACAACGATATTTACTAATCTAGTTTTTCCGGAAATTGGGAGTAAAGCGGGAAATACATTGCATCGATATACTGTCATTTCGAAATTTGTTCGGAAATAATTTTAAACTACTTCAGCAACATGTTCCGTGTGGAATGCGTTCAATATTGTATTGCATGTATTGAATTAGAAGTAATACAGATTTTAAGAACGAAAAACTGTATATATGAGATTGCTGATATCCATGAATATAAGTATATATAATGAGGTGCAGTAGAAATAAAATTGTATTTTGTTTCCTATAATCTTTATATTCTTAATTGTAGGAACTCTGTACTCAGAATGTTACAATCGTTTCTTGGCACAGATGTAAATTGCCCAACATTAATTTGTTTCAAAATTTACACTTCAGTGTCACTCAGTAGGAAACATTAGATTGAAACCTGCTTTAGTTAACGTTTAGACTACATAATTTTGTTTTTATGACCTCCCCTACGCCGTGCCGAGAGTGTGAATTAGAGTGTGTTATAACGATCTTTCTCTGTTACGGCCTATTTTTATTCCCGTCCTTCGTGTGCTGAGTGACTAGCACTTAATACGCTTCGTGTTCGGGAAGTTGTCTGAACTGGCTGACCTTCGAGGGGTATTTGGAAGTTTCTCTCACTGCTGAGCCAGCGGCTGGACCGGTACTTCGGAGGTACACCTTCAGGCACTCGCTGGGCGACTCACGTTGTTCTCCCTCATCCCCTTCCCCGTCCCCTTCCGCACTGATCACACACACACACACACACTCACACGCGCGCTTCCTGAATGTGCAGGCGTCGTCGTGGGTCCATATGCCACACGATCTCCCTCGTCGCTCCTTATAAGTCTGACTATCTCCCAAGAGAAAATGGAGGCAATGTAGTTGATCCTTGAACCGGGAACTTGCAACGTTCCCAGTAGGAGGAAGTTTGACTCATCACATTTCATTGAGTTTTTGAGAAGACGCAGGTAGATTATTTATTTCGGATGATCGTAGAATTCTCATTCTTTATTATTATTATTATTATTATTATTATTATTATTATTATTATTATCATAATCCATTATATTATTTTATTATTATTTGACGGGCCGCTATTGTTAAAGAGAAATAACAATGTATTTCCATACTATTTATGATTGGTACGCGAAAGCAAGTCCAGAATTGAGATAAGTCATTCTTTCTCTCTCTTTCTCTCGATCTCCTTTCATCTATCTCTCTTCTCTTCTCCATGCTCTCTATCTCCTTCTCTCTCTCTCTCTCTCTCTCTCTCTCTCTCTCTCTGTCTCTGTCTCTGTCTCTGATTTTCTTCTCTTTCTCCTCCTTTTCATGTTTTTCTCCTTGCTCCCACTATTATTAATGAGACTTCGCAATTGCTGCGGTTGGTTCAACACGCAGCGTGTAACTCCTAAATGTCAAGCAGGGTCATAGAGATTCAAAGTGCTCATCTAAAATTGATTATATCGATTATGACACCGCCTATGATATGGTATGTAGAAGCTATTAGTCCGGAAGTGGAGCTTTGTTGACTCGGACAAATCTTGGTTGGTGGCCAGAGTTTCGAGCAGTGCAATAGCTCGACTGTGGTCCGCTATTGCATTTTAGAGGTCGGCTGATCTGATAGGTCGTTCCCATGTTTCCGTGTGATCAATTCCAGGCGGATACCCTAGCCAAGGCATTACGGACCGCGTGTGATCCTTCCTTCTCTCTCTCTGTCTCTCTCTGCCTCTCTCTGCCTCTCTCTGTCTCTCTCTGTCTCTCTCTGTCTCTCTCTTTCTCTCTCTGTCTCTCTCTGTCTCTCTCTGTCTCTCTCTTTCTCTCTCTGTCTCTCTCTGACTCTCTCTCTCTGTCTGTCTCTCTGTCTCTCTCTCTGTCTGTCTCTCCGTCTCTCTCGCCGTTATTGTCTTAGGGACGAACGATGGGCCAATCCCCCATCCTAGAATGACCCGACTCCATTGCTACTAGAAAATCTCCACCTAGCCTCGGAGATCCGAGAAGTAGCTAAGAATTGGAACACCCTCCCAAGATAATAAATATGCTTCATAGTCAAACCTGAAGTGATGTTGGATTGGTGATTATATTGACGTAAAAGTGGCGATGAGGGAATGGAGCGAGGCAGAGGAAACCGGACAACCCCGAGATACCTTGCCGCCAACCCGCTTTGTCCGTGACAAATTCCAGATGGATCGACCGGATGTGAAGCCCTGAACCCAGAGAAGAACGGCGTCGAAGTGACAAAGCCCTTAACACCGGAACACAATAGGGGAGAGAGATCAACGACGGACCTCAGCTTGGTTTTTTTTTTTCCTTTCATATCTTTGGTTCGGTAAGGGATTTCTTACATCGCCTTTTACAGGCGCAAAGCGGCCTACAGCAGCAAAAATGCTGGTGAAGAAAATCACAGACAATGGTTTCCCAAAAAATAGCAGGCACACCCTTGTCAAGAACAGTAAATAAAATACTCGCCTACAGCACTTCAATAAATTTAATATTTTACAAAAACTTTCTCCACGAATACTGCAATAACCTAGTATGGTATATGATACAGGGCCACAATTCTTTACATACCAACTATATCAAAAACGTTTCTCTTGCATAACACGTGATGTTATCAGCAAATGACGAGAGGATTCTTTTCAATCGAAATCGAAGCTGTTCCATTGTTTTTGATTTTTTTTCGATTTCATGGGTATCATTTAAACTATAGACACCTTTTACATGATTAAAGACTGCGTAGTTTTCTTTCAACTTTTTCGCTTATTTATTATTATAGCTAGATTATAACAATTTTTCTGGAGATAGACCTTAGAGATAGTTTTGCCTTTCAATGCTTATTGGATATTTACACAAAAATTCGGAAACGTCGCCACGAGTAATCGCTTCGTAGACACTCCGGGCTTCTTTTACAGCGGTATATAATCACATTAAAAATTTTTATATTGTCTGTAGACGAAGAATACTGTTGTACAATCGGGAAAACTTTGTGAATGTTGTTAGTTCTTCAATAATGGACATTGTTCTGTGTTCATAAGTAAAAAGGACTACTAGTACAAAAGTATTCAAAATAAATTTGCCCTTGCTATATCTCTAAAATTGAAATTTTTTCTAACAAATGTGCAGAAAAATGATTGTAGTATATTGCAAAATTCATTTATTATGAGTTATTAAATATATGCACTTTTGCTTTAATTTTATGGGAAATTTTGTCTGCTGTCCGGTTTGAATATTGGTACGCGACCGTTAATAGAATCCTCCTTATTGTTATTATTACTGTTACTATTATCATCACTCTCTCTGAGCGAGGCTTTCTACAGTAATCACTGCCTCTTTTCGAAGCGAAATTTACCATGTATTCTAAAGGGAGAGGGGGGGGGGAGAAATTCGAACCCGAAGTCTAACAACCTGTGAAGACTGAAGAAAGTCGCCGCTTAACATCGTCTCATATCAACTCGTCTTATTTCTCTCACATATCAATGCCTCTCTAAAACGCATGTTGTATTACAAAATAATAGTTCTGTTGTTTGAATCTCAGTACTATCGATCATTGATAATCTCGAATCAATAAAAAATTTGAAAGAATTTGCATCTCGAAAAAATTTGTTCTACTAAGTTTTGAATGTAAGGCGAGGGGGTTTGAATAATTCACGCAAACGAACGTTCCATAACTCCTGACTTCGAACCCCAATTTAGTTGAATGTTGTCTAATTGATGTATTATATTGCCCTACATTTTGTATATGATTTTACATAAAAATAACGTTCATTTCAGGTCGTCCTCTATGTCTGAAAAACACAAGTCATCCCTCTCTCTCCAGCGAACCACGCGAGAAAAGAGCGTATATTCACAATTGCTAGACTTCCAATTTGAAGGCACTTCGGAGCTAATTAGAGAAGTTGTCCAAAATGCAGCTCTTCACTGCCATTTCCCCGTCGTTTATCTCCTCAGAAGTTCGCCCCGCGCGACTGCCAGCCGACGAGCTCTCCTCAGCTTTTGAACCTTCGGCGCAATTGGAAGGGCTCTGAAAGGGCGGGCCCTTGTGGACGACTGCGGCGCACAAGAGGCGTAAATGACGCTAATAGCTCTGCGTTCGGGGGAAGCTTATGTCGTTTTGACCACGATGTTTTTTTCTTCTTTTTTCGAATTTAAAACTGCCACTGCAGCGAAAGTAGCCGGCCTCAGATGAGTAGGGACGAGAAGCAGCGGCCAAGAATTTGATGCTACCGACGTTGAATACGAATCCCATTTCATGGGTGAGGTATAGGTGTTTTCACCACGAGGTTCTCACGTGATTGGCTTCTCACGCCACTTCGTAATGCATCATACTACATAGAACCTAAAATGCACAGTATAGAATCTGGACGCTCAATTTACCCCCTCAAATGATCCTTGATTTTCTTCATTTGTATTCAGTTTTAGGAAAATGTTTTATTAAAACAATATTTTGGAAAATTGAATTATCATTTCATTTCTTTAACAAATGAAGCATTCGAGTTCCTGGTCATTGTCTCTGAGATAGTTTTGTTACTTAAATTCAATATTCTAGCTATTTTTAATATGATAGTCCAAACCTTTCGCAGCTCATAGATTGCACATAACAAATCTCAAAAAATGTATGGAGAAAACTCAGTATACCATTAATTTTCCACTAAAAAAACAGCAAATCATACCGACTGAAATATAAAAAAAACATCTTTAAAAAGTCAATGTGACGCAGTACTGCAAACCGCGAAAAGCATGCATAATTCTTTTATCATAACATGAATCACTTTTAACTTCACATAATTTGTTATTAAGAAGAATAACTAGTAACATTGGTAACAATGAAGTTCAAAGACATATGCCTTAAACCAATGGAAAAATATTCAAAAATGAAATTGGCTGTAATAATGAAATCAAGCACTATATACAACTAATGAAACAGCCACCTCCATTAAGCGGTCACTTATAACGGCCACTTTTCCGTACAGCCGCTTGATTTACCCGTAAAACACATGTAAATATTTCCCTATTCAGCGGACCCCTGATTGTCGGTCAGTGATCATACACATTTTGTAGATTAACCTCTATTAGATGGCCACAGCTTCCCGACGAATTTGCGTCTTCGATCTGTAATGCTATACGAAGCTGAAGATCGGTGGAAATTACTGTAGAATCACAATCTTCCTGCATCAGAACACAGCCGCAGATTACTTGGGACAGTGCTTATCTAATTACGTGGTACAGTTGTTTATCTCATAGGGGCGTTTATTACTGTTTCATAACAATGATATTTATACATAAACTGAAATTTTCTCAGAGTGTGCATTACAGCTTTTTTTATTAATTCTGTTTATTTACAATTTATTTCTACAGAAATACGGTTTATAATAATAATATTTACAAGGGTGGAAATATTTCTCAACAGTTGCATTCCTATTTCAAGACATCGGTACGTTATATCTAGCGGTTGATGGCCCAGTAATCTTCTTGGTTCTTCACTATTTCTACTAGATGATTTGAACGATTTTCCAATCATGTGTGGTATTTCTGACTCGTGGGTGATGGTGTCGATTTGAAAGTCGTTGCGGAGTACTTCATTGCTGACATAACAGTGTGCGTTTGCTGCTGATCGAAGATATTTGGGCCGGAATTGCTGAAGAATTTCGATATTGGAGACAGTGATAGTTGGGAGTGTTTCTCGATTAGCCATTGATAGTTTTTGATGCTTTTATTTTTTATAAGGACCTACCACGTTATTTTCTATCCAAATAAACACCTATGTAGGGATCAGTTTATTGTCTATTTATATTGTTTGACTGTCGCCTGGCAGTCGCAATGCAGCTGGAAATCACTTGTGTTTGGCAAGTCGACGAACAGGAAGAAACAAACAGTGATGTGAAAAAGTGCGAATGCTGGAAATTAAAAGATTTTGCAAATGCGTTTGCAGTGCACTTGTGCGAAAAATCATGCGATTCTTTGTACTTGAAGTTGAATTAAAAATTGTTAACAAAAAGTTCTTAACTTCTTCGCAAACACAATTAGATCATCCGCCCTCTTCCCATCACCCACATTATTCGGCCACATGATGCACGGGCAGGTGGCCGCGTATTAGGGGTGATCAGATATATTTTGGGGGCCGTGTTTTCTGGAACCAGCAATAACTGTTTAAGACAGATTTTGCAATATCTCTTAATAATTAATCTATACATCATTCAGAATTATCCTATATGATTTCATATACTGGAAAGTAATGGGAATCCACCATTGACGTCACCGACCAAAAACAATATTGTTAACACACACGTGGCCTTTCCCCTACTCTCAATAGTGTTTTTGGCTCTTATCATCATCTCATCTACAATTGTGAAATAAATAAAATGAATAAAACTAAAAATATGTACATATAATGAAATCTAAAAATTCACCGGCCTACATAAGTCTGAAATGAATTAATTTCTTTTATTTTTATAATATGCATTACTACAACAATGAATTATTCATTTGAACAATAGGTGCTTTTTTAAGAGGAAATCAATTGAACGAAAATATCTTTATGGACTGTAGCTGCTTCCCATTAACGCCGCGAACGCCAACTTCTAGAAATTGAGTGGCGTCATCGCTGTTGTGTTCTCGAGTAATTGGTGGGAAAACTCCTAATTGGTGCAGCGAGTTACTCAAGAAAGCTAAAAACGACGGCCTCTGATGTCAGCCTTCTCCAGTTTCGAGTAAAATTTAAGAACTTGCTGAAATTGGTGTTAAGACCCTTACCATTTGTACACAAGTTTATGTCGTTACATTCATAAATTTTAATTGAGCTGTGCTTCTGAATATGAAATTACTTGGTTGTGGGTGCGGTTTCTCTTATACGAGGCTTGTTTTCATCCGTTATCGTACACTTCTAATTTAGCAACTCACAGAGGACGTGTTTTTTTTTTGTCTGTGACGGGTCGACTTGGAGTGTTGACTTGCAGTTTTGGTGCTATAAATAACATTGTTGGAAAATCTGACCAAGTTCTCAATTGAACGAGGTCAATGTAAAATTGCATCGTTGAAATACTCGCTCAACGAAAAAGAACCATTTAGATTTCATTGACACTTATGTTAGGAAAATTAAATTTTGAAAATTAAGTACTTTATTTTTGATTTTGCTGTGGAAAAAGTAAGAAATACTGCGTTCTCGAAGATTTTTAATATACATACACTTTTTCTATAAATGGTATCGTATTTTCTCTCTCCGGTTTCGGAGATGGGCAAAAAACGATTTATCCAATAGGTCCGTGTTAATTTAGATTTGTGGTTCATCTGGTATTTGAAATATCAATAATGTATTTCCGATATCGATAGAAATGTTATAGTTGTATTATACCGGGTACCGAAGTAATAATTGAAGTGATATTGGATAAATACGAGCGGTGCATTCCTTCTGGCAAGTTAATTCCGTCTGACAAGTGAATTCAGTATGAAAAATACGGTTAGTATTCAAAGTCGAAATAACTTTACCACAACACTTGCTTACAATATTATACACCTTAAATAAGCTCAAACTTTTTTATAATTAATATTCCGTTAATAATCTAACGACTTTCTGAAGCGTTACAAGTATTATTTTCACTTTCATTGTTTTGTGAGTTAAATTAATATAAGACTACATAAATGGTAATAAGAAAATTCGAAGTGTATATATTTGGTTCTGATGTTGTAATTTACATAATTTATTGATATGAATGGATTATTGAGTTTCCATATTCTCGGCAATTTGATTTTGTTTTCAGTGTACCGAATATTGGTGGGATTGCTTCCAAATAACATTGTGAACAGAAGTGGGGGCGGCCCGCCCCGTGCACCACTTTTAGGGAGAGGCAAAAGCTTATAATATAGAAAAACTTAGAACCATTTCATATTTTTGACGCAACTACGATTCGAACTGATTGTTGTGACCAGGCCTCGCGGATAATGTATGGTGGGTAGCTGCGTTCCTAGGCTTCCGCGGCCGGAGTCAATGCATTCTTGACTATCCGGGATGAGCCGCGTCTCAGTCAATTGTGCTGACGTTTGGTCATCTTGCTGTGGCCTTCTTCAGCGCTACACTGCTCCAGCAAGATGGTTACAGCAAGATGGCCGAAACGTCAGTACAATTGACCGAGACGCGGCTCATACCGGATTGCCAAGAATGCATATGGTGGGTAGCTAAAGCCTGCACGAAAAAATGATAAAATACCCACTCGAAATTTGGAGTGTCAGAAATATTCAATAACCATGAAATTCCAGAAATGAACAAAGATTTTCGGTATTGCGTCGTCTAAAAACGTATATGGGATCAACTATGTTGAAAGATCGGCTCATCAGTATTGCTATTTTTCATTTTTTTGGCGACATGACCTACAAAATATATTTGTAAAAATTTGTTAAATGCAGTTATGTAAAACAAATTGTAAGCGCAGCCCTGTTTTTGCATTGCAAACGTTAACTGCTGAAATTACATAAAATAAACGTGACAACAATTTCATGAGAATTTAATAATAAATATGACAATTCGAAAAGTTTCTGTTATATAATTTTCCCCCAAACACATTTTCGGTGGGAGATGGAGACCCGGGGGGACAACTACCCACTCGGACTCAAAGCCCGCCTTAAGTTTGCCGGCCTTAAGTGTGATCAAGCAATACTTGATCCCTTTATTTTGTGCTAAAGAGAGACTAAAATTCAGCGAAAATGACTTGTATTATTCAAAGAATAGTGCTCGATATTGTATAATAACACCTGCAAATGATATTACAGTACGGGTAAACCCCTTCAGGGAAGTCCGTGGATGATGCTTTGACAATTCAAACATAAATAGTAACAGAGTAATTCTAGTTCTAATTGATGTGTTTTATATTTAATAATAACTTAATTTTGTCGATGGTCAAAATATAATCACAGGTGTTCTGTACATTTTATGTCAATGTAAATGGCATACGTGTAAGAATGTGATATACATTGTATTTGTAACATGTACAATACACAATGATGATTGTTCTTGCCGAAAAGGTCTTTAGAATTACCGTATATTTTAATATTTTAAATTGAAATACCTACATAAGGAGGTGGCGAAATATTTCTCCGCCTCTGGCGGCTGACAACCATGCTATGCCACTGATTTTGAATCGACTTTAGGAGCAGTGATTTGCGAGAAATCGTACCTACTAGTACTTAGGTTTCATTAAAAATTCTTCCAACATCTCAGAAGTTGGGCTGTATGCGCATTGTGATTCGTTTAACTTAAGAATGCAACTGTTCGAGATATTTTTCTCCATTGAGAAACACACCCCTCGGCAGCCTGCCTCGTCTTTGTCGTAACTCTGTATCCGCTTCCGCGGATCGTGGTTCTCACACTGGACTGTGATCGGTTTACAATCGGCCTGATGCCGGTTCGTCCACTCTGGTATGGCATGAGGGGACTCAGGACATCAACTGATTACACATGAGGTGTTGAGTTCGAGGCTGCATGGTTTTCGTACTAGCTAGATACTAGGACGAAAATACCGAAAAGCAACATCCTTGTCTTATTATCTCCCCCTACGCTCACCCTTCCATGCACTGCACTACCACACATGACGGGAGGCCAGGCGGGAGTTAAGAGCTTGTCCCGGCTGGAGCCGTGCTCCGCTGGGGGAGATACCTCACAAATCAAGTGTAAAGCGATGCCTGGCTTTCTTTCTCCATCTAGCGGAGTAACTCTACCTCCCACGATAAAAAAAAATCACTACTTTAGTGCGACTAATGATGATGTCAGTTGTGTCCGGAAACTTCAGTTAGCTGGACCGGGAGAGTTGGCATCAACTGATGACATTGCAGTGCATCTTACCTGGAGATCCCGACGAGTTCCGACGGAAGCAGGATTTTCGACACTAGTTTGTCAGGTAGGTCGAATTTTGTCGGAAGAGCTAGTCGCTGTTTGGACGATATTTCTAGTGTGCGGCTGCTGTGATCGGTAATTCTGTGGTATTTCCCATCAACACTAGGCGAATGCCGTTGCAGTACCATAACAAACGGGCCACTGACCGCGCGCGATCTTTCCTTCCTCGTGTTTGTCCTTTCCTGCCCCTTACTTAAGGTAACATGCACTACCGCACGTTCCGGGAAACCGATCGGGAGCTTAGAGCTTTTCGCAGTTGGGGCGGTGTCCCGCTGTTGTGAGATACCTGATCGGGGAAAACCTCGCTATCTGACGGTAGATCGGCGCCGAATCTCGCCATCCAGCGGTGGACCATTGCCGTCCCCCTTCTGAGAAAAACATGCATTACACTTACTGGACTAATGCCCGTAGTAGTTGACGCGTTCGGAATCACCAACAATCAATCGTCTGAATAAGTGAACTGGTACGTGCAACCTGTCGTGCCCGTGGGTGCCTAGTATTTCTCGTGCGCGTCGTGCGGGCCCACTGTGCGGCGGGGCGCACCCGGCCGTGCGTTGGGGCTCGGGGGCCGCGAGGGGGCGTTCTCGGGACCGTGGCAACGCGGGGGCCGCGCCCCGCGCGGCGCGCGCTCGCCCGGGGCGTCGTCGCGTGCGTGCGCTTCCTGAGTGCGCCCTCCCCCCTTTACCTCGGCTTTCAGCCCCGCCCCCCAACGGCCCCTCTGCGCCGCGTGCGGCGTGAGCGATCACGGCCGCACCTCGGCTTTTGGGTGGCGAACACGCGATTTGCGTGGGTGAAATAGGCCTACTAGAGGTGAAATTGCCGGAATAATTGGCTACCTGACAGTACGACATTCGACTTTTCAAATCAATCTTGAGAAAAAATAAAGATTTTTCCCCCCTTATTTTTTGCTACAATCCATATCTGCAAATTATTTTTAAAATTGTGTATTCTTTCTGCTTCGATTCTTTGAGGGCGCGGGGATTCTATAATTTCTTCACATGCTTTTTTTCGTTAAACGATACGTGAGCATAGGTCCTTTTGTTCTCTTTGCACTTTCAGACCTTTAAAAAATTAAGGGGCTGGCTAACCCCTGCCCCCCCCCCTTTCCGCCTGGAGGCTTGTGCCCACGTGCGTCTCCAACAGCAGCCGCAGCCCACCAGCGGCCACTCGTCCCTTCCTTCGGGCGGCCTTCGCCGCCGCCGCCGCCGCTGCCGCCCCCGCCCCTCCAACTGCCGCTGCCGACGGCGAAAGTGACACTGCTATTAGCACCGCGCTGTATTGACATTGTAGCTGTCACTATTTCCTCCAATGCCAACTTGCATCCTTCTTTCCCAACTGCCGTCCGCCAGCGTAATCCATATTGCCATTCTCACATGCGCCGCTTCAATTACCACGCCCTCTAACATTATTCCTACGAGTTACAGCATATCATTGCGTTGGTCACGTGACTATCTTAGTCCGCGCTTTCAACGCCACATCGCCAGAGGGATGCTGAATTCTGAAAAAGAAAAAAAAATAGAACTAGTTTTGTAGCAACACTTAACAAAAATCACGTTCAGAAATTTAAATCAAAGGTCTTTAAAAATGTAGTTCATAATATTCGTGTATAGTACAACCAAACAAACATAAATTAATCCCAATATTAATTATTATTCATATCAGAATCCACGAATATGATTGTTTCTTTAAAGTTGATATCACTATTAATTCGTGGTGAAACTAGTCGTGAAATGCTTCTCTCCCATCCACCAACAACGTTAACAAAGCCAATCGCCATCATTATCTTTACAACTACAAGAGTAATTAACATAATGACAATAATCATGTCCACAATAACGATATTATTTTCCACCAAACCAGCAACCATACAACCTCCACCCGCACGGACAGCAGCACCTCGGAAAGTCGTACCCTCCTTCCACAATCGCCACTTTTACTGAACTACCAGGAATGCCATCACCATTATTAATAGGCAGTGTTACGTCCCAGCAAACGCAGACAGGAACTATTCATCTCACGAACGGTCTTTCCGGTAGCGCGCCACAAATTCCAACAGACACGCCGCCGGCACTTACTCAGCAGCAGCTGCAACAGATCGTCTCTTTAGTCCAATAACTTCTTGGCCCGAACATATATTTTTGAGAGACATGCTTTTTACGCGAACATACTTGTGTGAAGTCATTTAATCATCTAAAGGAACCCGTGAATGAGATCTTAAAAACATGAAACATATATAAAAAAAAATCTTGTTTAGTTTGTAGATCTCTATGGTTTGTAGATAATTAATAAGTTGTTTTTTTTGTTTTTTTTGTTTGTTTTTTTTAGTAAAAAAGCAGAAAGTTGCATTATAAAAACACTTGTGTTAGAACTAAGTAATAGTAGTTTATGCAATTAGTTTAAATTGTTAAGCTTTATTGCATGAGTACATGTTTTGAAAACGAGCGACTTTAGGAGCGGGTTTTCACATTTGGAGAAATGTAATAAAGCAACATTATAAACGAGTTGCATACTATATTTTTTTTTGTATAACAGCATTAAACATTTATAATAGAATCAAACTTAATTTTGCGAAACAACTTCCCTGTGACGACTGGAGTGTTTGACATCGCGAGTAAACGGTGGTCGGCTGTTTCGTTTAGCTCTACCTCCCCCCGATTCCCTCGCAACGATTGGCTGAATGTGTGATGACGCAATCATTCGTGACATAAAATGTAATACGTCATCATTTGTGCGTAAAATGCCCGATTATGAACGATTTCTTGCAACAGAAAAGGTTCTTTCATAATGCTGGATTATAAAAAAAATGTTTTAACGCATTTTTACTAGCGCATAACCCCACCTTCGTGATTGCTGCACCGCAACCACCGCCCACGTGAGTGCGCTCGTGCGGGCCGCGCCGCCGTCGGCCGCTGCGCCCCGGGGCCGCGGGGCCACAATGGAGGTAAACACCGCCGAGGGGCGACGCGGCGGCGCCTTTGAAGCAGCAGGCGGCGGCGGCGCGCGCAGATGCAGATGTCACCAGCCACGCAGCAGCGCGCCGGGGTGATGGCGGCAGGGGCGGGGGGCGGCGCTCCAATGCACATGGCACATCCAACGCGTGGGGGTTTAATAATAATAATAATGATAATAATAATAATGATAATAATGGTAATAATAATAGTAATAATAATAATAATAATAATAATAATAATAATAAATCTGTTTCTATTAGATGAAAGGCTCAGGCCTTAGAACCGACTACTCCGCCTACCCACTTTGTTGAATATAATTTACACATAGTTGAATATTTAAGAGGGGCTCTGTACTATATTTACCTCTGGTAGTGCGAAGAGAGGAAAAAAAATTGTACAGAAGGGAAGATATATGGCGAGAATGATGTCGTAGGCTACATGAAAATAATGAAGAAAAATACGAAGGAGAAAGAGGGAAATGAGACTAAGACGGTGGGAGGCACGCTGTGCATTTATGACTGGGACGCAAGAGACCAAAAACCTTAAGCGATTGACAAAACCCAGGGGGAAAAACTCAATCAGAATGGCGCCTTTGGAACTGATATTTTTATTTTGGGAGTTACTTTATGTGAAACCTCTACAAATTTTTCAAACTTTTCTCAAAAGTTTCTTATTTTTTTTCCTTAAACTTTGACCTCGGATAGGGAAAATGACGATTAAGAGTATGGGAGTATGGTACAGGTACGGTATAGTACAGGTTCCATTTTCGTTGAATTGATTTTTAGAAAATTACAAAAGTTCAATTTTCTCAGCGTCTTCCTGCAAACGATAATGTTAAATATTGAGATTTTATTCTTAATCAATTTTGTGTTTTCAAGACATCTTGAATTAAGGTCATGCACAATGCGATTAGTATTTTTGGCGTAATTTTGTGAAATATGAGCAAATTGAAATTTTTTATACATTGTTTTCGTAAAAAGCTCCAAATTTTTTCTTTAAAACTTCTTCAAGTATCTATTAAACGAAGGTTAAAATGTTGGCTAATCTCATTTCCGCGAACTTGAGTATGATACGCTAATCGTTACACCATCATCGCCGCCAAATAAATTATATTGGTTAAATAATAATTGTATTGGTTTTCTGACTTTAATAAACGTACACTCAAACTATTTTGTTAAAAAAATATTTCTTGACGTTTTCGACCTTAATTTACATGTTTTTCAAAATTCTATTTGCTGTGGTTTGTTGAAAACTCGTAATAAACAATCAGTAAGCATTTTAATTAAAAAATAGGCAATGTAAAAGTAGTCACTGTCAAAAAATAGTCAAAACACTGGTCAAATGGGTATAGTCACGAACCGCCGGTTGGCGACATCTAGACTGGCCAGATATGGTTCACGACCAGATGAAGAGACATTCTCTAATGTAATACAATATTATCGTGCTTTCTTTTGTATTTCACTGCAGCTAACGATCAACACTTACTTTTCGTATAAATGTTGTATTAACGTTAAACGTTAATACAAAATAACTGTAATAACGTTTGCATGAGTCCTCCATCCGTCATGCAAATCTTTATAGTTCTTCTACAGTCTTGCTCACTTACATATCTGGAGAAATCATCCACTTGAAACCTAGCTTTTGATGCAGTTCTGTCGGCAACTGACTATTTCAATGAGTGAATATAATATTTACGATAAAGTGTGTTATGATTATTATTTTGCCCCAATCTGCAGCTTCTCGATTAGTTACAATCTCTTTGGATTAATGACCCTGCAATCTCGAAAATTGCAGGACGTCAGCGGTGCCCAGTAGCGTTGTTTGGTATGCTAGACTCACATTAAGGTCGGGAAGCTCAGGAGTTTCATTCACCTTCGGTTTCCAGAGTTTTTCCAGCACTATCTGCAAATTAGGGATCCTTGCTGTGTTGCGATCTTCAGTTGGTCCAATCTGGAAACTGACACTGGGATGGACACGTCACCGACCCATGCCTGCTCCTCTTTGACGAAGCCGAGATCTGGTACTCTATAATTCAACCGTTGCTCAGAGATGCTCAGATATTTATTATTATTATTATTATTATTATTATTATTATTATTATTATTATTATTATTGTTGTTGTTGTTGTTGTATTATTGTTCACGTTATAACAATTCCATCGAAAACAAAAGCTGACCTTCACCTTGAACGAAATTATTCCCTCGACCGCAACGCAGCTTACTGAATTGATTTCGGAACGCGCTCCCCTCCCAGCCCTCGCAGCCCCTCGCGGTGCCCGGAAACCTCCAGAATTTTCCCCGCGCGCCGCCCCCAGACGCAGATGCGCGGAACCAATTGGCAATATGTGCACTCGCGCAAACTTAATTTAGGCCCCTAACGTCCGCTCTTCTCGTCAACATATTGGGCGGCTCGCGGGCGCCCTTTTGTCATCTCGATCCAGAGCTTTCTTTCCCCCTCTCCCTCTCTCTCTCTTTCTCTGTCTCTCCATCCATCTCTCTGTGTCTTTCTCCCCCACAAACAGAAGCACGTGCGAGGGCCCCTCGATTGGCCCCAATCTTAAGCAGAGCTCGGGAGGCGGGGGCGGCGGCGTTTCACAAAGCCCGTTTTTGTGGAAAACGTATTTCCGTAGATTACCGCGACTCAGTGTTCCGAAAGAATTACGCTCAATGTATACAAACGAGGCCGTGCAATCAGCCGTATTAGTTTAGCCGCCTGACAACAGGATATTCGTGTTTGCTGACGCACGGAACTGGCTTTTATTGGATAAAGGGCGTATGTTGTGTGACGTTGAATATGAATTGAATGTAGCAATAGATTAATGTGCGAAGGCTCGAATGTGGGATACTTTCTGCAAGGATAACTTTGCAGAAACACGTCATTGCGTAATTGATGTAAATTATTCGAATAGTTGAATGCTGTCACGACCGAGAATCGAAAACGTGTCTTCTGGCTTACTCTCAGTTGCCAGGTCAGGGTTCGATTCCCCGTTGAGACCATTAATGTGGTGAATGATCCAAACTGTTTAAAATAAAATATGTTACACACTAATCTGATCCGATAAGAGACATTTAATGCGTAGCTTCTTTCTGATGTACGCGTTTCTAACAGTGTTGACAACTAATTAATGGTGGAACATTTTTTTAACCCAAAAAATAACACAAAGATTTTCTCGTTGTTTACATTGTTGGTAATAGTTGGCGAGTTGAAAGTGAAATAAAGAAATATATTTTTCTACATGTAGATATCTGTAATAATTATTACAGAACGTTTTGTAGACTATGAAAAAATATAGTTTCGGTTTTTTGTAATATTGAGGGTTGAAATAGTGTTAATATTGCATAATCCCCCCCCCCCCAGCACAAAAAATTATGGTTCCTTAATATTGGTAGAAAATGCCATCGAATTAAAGATAAATATTTTTCATTCCGGCACCAAAAATTTTGTATTTTGTCAATTTCAAAAGAAAATATTCTTACCCCTTATCTTACTGAGAATCGTGCGTAATAATACATCTGCCTTGATGTGTCTCCACAGAGTGAGCGCATTCTTAAATTCTCCTGCCGGAGCAATGCGTTACTGTCCGTAAAATCAGGCCACTATTAAATACAAGAACGAGGGGCGCGGAGACGCGAGCCTTGTGCGTTGATTCACACGAATGCTCGATCGGTCCGTCAAGTGGGCGCGGGCGCGGAGGTCCTCTGCCAGGGCAGACGTCCAAGCGGTTTGCGCGAGCCGCCACCTGGCGCTGCAATCGCCGCCGAGGCCGCGGCCGGGGCGGGCGGCGAAAATACGGCGGCAAAGGGGAGCCCGGAATAGGTGACGCACGAGCAGAGAGAAGGGGCAGATGGAGGGAGGCGAAGACACGACTCGTCCGCGGCACATGCGAAAACAAGACGAAGCTGAAGGGAATGCAGACGCAGGGAGTGTCAAGTTGAAGGCGGTGATGGATGCGAAAATTTTCTCTAAGGAAGCAACAACAAGCTTAAGTTGAGAGCACGTGTGCGGACAGCGAAAAAAATAGCAGCTTATGGTAATTAGTATTTATTTCTTTCTTTCTGTAGAGTGCAATTGGCAAAATGATAATTCTAATAGTATTTACGATCATGACAGAGCTAAATTTTCGCGCAGCAATATTCTCAATGCAATTATTATAATCTTATCCAATAAAAAATTCAATAATAAAATAACAATAATATTTATAATAAGCTTTAACGTTCTTACCGTTACATAAATTACAACATGTCTATTGCATGAAATGGCACCGTATCTCCTACCTAATGTAGTGTAATCATAATCAAAGCTTATTATTAAAAAGCAATTTATTAACGACACAAGCAGATAGTTAAACATATAATTAAATACATTTTAACAAGTTCTGAAATAATATTATGAAGATCTGTAATTCGAAGGAAAATCATCGTTGGTTTTGAATGTGTGGGTTGAATTTGAGTTAACAAGTTCTGCAGGGTTAATACTTCTTTCGAGTAAGATGTATGAAAGTATTATTTCTAAAGGCCCAAAAGAATGTATTATAGCAATAAGACATTATTGGGCAGTATTTTTTTTTCCACTACTGAAGTCGGCAATTCTTCACTATTGCAATGCATTACACTTCACATTCTACTGTCACGTGATTGCTACATCACGTTTTACGCTACGTTCTGCAAAAATTTCAGTAGACGAAAGACTTTCTCGCAAGTGTGTTCTGCCTCTTTCTCTCCGTGATTGTCCGTTTTGCTCTGCGACAATCTCTCCCCATCTCTCTGTGTCTCTGTCTCTCGCTTTCTCTGACTTTCTGTTTGTTTGTTTCTTTCTCTGCATATCTCTGTCTCTCTCTCTCTCTCTCTCTCTCTCTCTCTCTGTCTCCCTCGGGAGAAATTTTACAACGTAGGAGCAGAATAAGCAATGAAGATGTCTTAATAATCATACTTCAGTGTGTGGCGGGTTGTGTAGAGAGTGCCGTGGCGTAAAGCGCCCTCAACTCGACCTTTGAGTGAACATACAATTATCATCAACGTTCGTCCATGTGCGCAGGCATATGCACAAGTCCATCGTACTATGCCTACATTCTTCCCGGAACTGCAAGCATTATGTTGACACTTTTATCTCAATCGGATGAACGGTACGACAACGCAACAAGCACGAACCAACAAACATTGATTTATATATTAGGTTGGATTCACAGCCAGGTATCTGAAAGGATCCTAAACACGATGAAATCATGGAGCCCCTGATAATTATGAAATTTTTAACGTAAGTAATGAAATTAATCTAGAACTATGAATATGAACTATGTTCATTTCGATTAAAAAATAGAATATGTATAAATGTAATTTAAAATATTTTGTTTTTATTTTTGTGTGGCAACATTTAAAAATTAACATTTTGTTTTGATTTTGAATTAATTTTGAATGAATTTGAATTTAATAATGATTTTTTTAAATAATCAAAAAATTGTATAAATGTTTATTTTTTCAATGAATTTTACAATTTAAATAAAATTTATTTATTTAAAATTATATTTAATGTCGGTTTTATTTTAAGAGGAAAGGCAATCCTTAGCTCCGATGTTTGAACCGTCAGTTTTGCAAGGTCGAGGAATTTACCGAAGATCCGTGTAATTTTGAGAGTTGGAGAAGCAGAGTTCACTGCAGTAGTGAATTTTGTCACGAATTCTTGATATAATGAAAACTTTGTTTTAGTGTGTCATTGTAAATTCATGAAATATTCACTAACAAAAAAAGCAAGAAAAGGGCACGACATGCATAAAAAGTATATAAATGTCCAGAAAAAATACTTAAAAATTGGAACGTGACAAAAAATGACAAAAATGACCCAATAAATAAACATTTCTATACCTACATGTGATAAACATCCATTTACAACTTAGCCGCCTCGAGAATGCACCAATGAAATGCTGACATCATCAGAATCCGGGTCCCAATAATGATAATGATAATGATAGTACCACAAAAATTCCACATGGATCAAGCGGGATTTGTAACCAGGAGCCCGTAGATGGAAGGTGAATGAGCTGACTAGTACACCTCGCGTCACCCTAAAGAGAGCGAGACATACATATGAGGAACTGTCTCCAAAAGGTTCCAAATCCAACTGGACATATTTTAGTTAAAAACTTTATTGTACGAAATCAATTTTTCATTTCGAGTTTTTCTCATTTTCAGCTATTGAAGTATTTCGTGTCAAGTATTTCCACATTTTATTTCAAAGTTATAAGGACTTTCATTGTTGGGTTTGGTACGTTTTAGCATAAAAAAGTAGACCAAGTGGGATGTAGGTGTAATTGAAGATAAAATAAATATCATCGTCGAGGTGTTTAGTAATATTCAGTAACTTAATTAATCATATTTCCTTCTACCACAGCTTAATTTCTTGCGGTGCACGTTGAAGGGAATTTGGTACATTTTGCCATGAAACAAGAACTTTGACGACCTCGAACGAACAATATTTTGAAGTGTTTGTGAACAGTAATATTGTATTTCGGATCTGGCAACCACGAAATATGTGCTGGGGTTATTCAAGACAACGAAAATCGATCTTAATTGTCCCTGATACCTTAGGCAATGTCTTCGCGTGGCGGGCTGCGGGGGCGGTGTCAGGTGTGGAGGCGCGAGGGACGGATCGGCGGCTGTTCGCGGTGGGCGGGGCGGGGCGGGGATGCCGGATGCTGGGCTTCGCTTGCCGCTCCGCTCCGCGCCGGCGAATATAGCCCCGCAGGAAACAGGTGCGCCCTCGCCCCGCCCCTCCCCTTCGCCCTGGCGCGCCGCAGATGGCCCGGGGCGTGGGGCGGGCCGGCTGGAGCGGCATCCGGCCGAGCGACGAGCGCAGGGAGACGGGGGGGGGGGCTGTCGGGCCACACGCGCGCGAACCACACGCCCCTCACATAGGCGCACTAGGGATACGTCATGGATGGCCACGTTTTGAAAACGTCCATGTATTTAACATCGATTTTCTCAAGCCGATGTTTTTCTAGCATTGACACATTGTTCTGGATGTTATTGCGTTGTTATTATTTGAAAGGGAAATGTATAGTAAAAAAAACAGTAAAAAATTATAATAATTTTCAAATAGCCATTTATTGAATGATCTTCACACCAAAATGATGAAGGGGAAAATTAACTGAGTCTAGTTTCCGTCGATAAATGTAGTACTATATATAATTTGCGTATTATCCAATCAGATAATGAATGGTTCATTAACTACTAGACTTTTATCAGTTAAATCTCAATAAGAAATGAATACATATGACCACCGTCAAATTAAGCCCCTCCCCTCGCGGGAACATTAGCATTAGAGGTTACTAAACCAGTTTTAAAAATATCTATGGTTTGAGGGGTAAATAAGATTTACATCGATGTTTTGATTTTGAAGACTGATGTTTTGTTGGCGATGTCGCTTTCCTGTTACGAGTATCACTAACAATGACACTGCGCAGAGGCAATTTAGGTCGTGCTACGTGAGCTAATATGGAACAATGTTGAAATAAATAACCAGTACTTGAAGGGAAAATTGAAAACTAGTAGCAATGAACGAATGCATCTGACTATATGTTTGAACTTGCGTTGATGTTTATTTAATTTTAGAGGCACCAATTGCACTGGTGTTCATTCAAATATTAAGATAATTTTTCTGGTTGAACACAGCAGACTTCACATACAAACCTATTCATATGGCCTTCGAAGTGTCCATTCTAGACTTTTAGATATATGTGGTCCCTATTTGTGTGTTTTATTTAGAATGGAAATCTGCGAGTATTTTCTGGTATTCTAGGGCGATATAACGTCCCTCGTGAATCGTGAACGTGAATCGAATTCATGGAAGTTCGATTTGAAAACTTTGGGTACCCCTGTACTAGAGGAACCCAAACACAGTGGCGATACGTGACACTCTCTGTCCGTGTTAGTGCGTTTCGCGTTTACCTTACTTTGTGGCTCCCTTCTTAATTTTCCAGTATCGGAACGTTTGATTCTGTGTTATGTGTAGCAGACCGCATACTTCCAAGAATCCGCAGCAGGCGCTCCGGCCGTGGCATTCCTGGTCGTCCGGCAGTCTCGGTCATCGGTCGGCACGTTTTACCTGTCAGGCTTCTCCATATCTTGATTGACTGATTAGTTGATGTTTGCGAACATGACAATGCTATGGTCATTATTCCCATTACTGTAATGCATTTTTTTTATCGCGGGAGATGGCTGTGTGCATTCCCCGCTGCATTGGAATTTATTGTTGTAAATATTGTGTAATGTATTTAGTGTTGATTTCGTCATGAGATTAATTAAGTGTTTTTGAACATTCTTCCGTGATGAAGGGTCCCCTTCTCGATTGTTGTTTTCGTCTCAGATTTCTAACCGAATTCCGCGAAAATATCTTTTGTCGCAAGCTGTCAGAATTGCTGGTTAAGTTGCTATTATTATTATTATTATTATTATTATTATTATTATTATTATTATTATTATTATTATTGTTGTTGTTGTTGTTACATTGTTCTTGTTATTCTTGCTATTTTCTCATTAGCTTACTTTCAACATTTTTTCTACACTCTCTGACATAAGTATAATTTGGACGTTCACGTTGTTTTGATGTGGTAATTTGCTTCACACCCTGTGAAATTAAAATAATATTATTTATTTACGTATACGAAATTATTAATTTACGTACGTATTTAAAGGGATTTCTAAGAATATGTAATAAAAATGAAGGTTGAAACGGATGATCACACACGCTCAAAGAATGAATATAAAACATTTCCTGAAATAATAGAAATAAGCAATGTTTCCGAGACCTGGATGGTACTCCATGTGGGCCCTTCGCTGCCTACGTCGCACACAGCCCCCTCCGCCCCCCATCCCTTCGCCCTTCGCCCTCCTGCCAGCCCCCAGGGAGCACACAAGCACCCTCCTATGGCTGCGGCCGCTGGGGAAGCGACGAAGTGGGATTTTTGTGGCATGGACAGTGTCACTAGGAGCTGGGTAATCGGTGTTGATGCGTTCAAGACGTTAGGCTCAAACGCTGCTAATGTTTGAAGAGGGTGATGATCGCGGGAAATGTGGGATGCGAGAAACATGCGCCTTTTTTATTCGGAAAAGCGATGCTCATTCTCGTCACATTTAAAAATTTCGTATTTGAAGTATCTTTATAGTCTTTGAAGTAAAAACGAGTGCTTAAGTTCTCGAAAAAAATAATTCGTTCTAGAAATGGAATAAACTGCTTAATATATTTTAGGACAGGAGCATATGTCAAGATGAAATACATTACAACAGATGCACAGACAAGTCTGAAGTACACACTTACTCGTTTTAATGTTAATTAATATTGTGAATGTGTTTTATTCTCTTAAACCATTCTTCCATATTTTTACCTTTATCAATAGCTATCTGAAAATTGGAAAGTTACAATGTAATTTTTTTTAAAAACATATTTTTTTTCTAACATTAAAGAAGAAACAACAATATTAAGATTTTAAGGTTTAGTTCTCAAAATTCAGTTTCCTTTGCTTGATTATATGGTGTTACATGTTTGTTTACAAACGTAGGCTTGTTTACATGTTTTGATTGGAGAGAAATTAAGCAATGGGTTTCTGTGTCTCGAATTACGACCAAATGTTTCTGAGTTCGTAAAAAATAAAAACGACTAGTCTACAACTCGAACGCGACCACGTGGGACTGTTCTCCGAGCTTGGAGGAAATGGCCCTTAAAAATATAACACCACAATACATCATTATGACGTTGCACTTTAACGACGAAAGTGTTACATTGTGCGTTGCATCACGTCGTAGAACTTACAACTTGGTCTACTTCTCTCGGCTTTTGTGTTCCACGCCAGACTACGAACGGCGATGTGCTCGGCGGCTATAATTCACACCCAAACGGTGGCGAGATCCGTCTTTTTCGCTTGGAGTCGCTCCACTTGCTGAATATACTGGTAAACACAGAGGGTTGGGATCACGACGAAGAAGCTCACACGCCAATTCAACTCGAAAATTTCCGAGATTGTAGAGTTGCTTCCGTAAATGTCTCTTGATGTTTTTGTAGTGTCGGAGGAAGATTTTTTATGTTGTGTCTATAATTTGCTTTTTATATTTATTCAAAAATTGTCAAAATCAGTTGAAATTTGTGTGTGACTCACAATGGAGAGAAATGTACTTTATGCGCGTTTTCTTGAGTTCCCTACCCTAACGCATATACAAGTTGATTTATGAATACAGGCGGACACGATATTTTTCTTTTTTATAAAAATTGATAAGAAAGCCCCTTGTAATAAAAACGATTTGCAAAAGCAAATCAGCTACATTTTTCACCTATCATCCGTCATAGTTTCGTTCGTGAAGGAATCGTTTCCCTTCCGCGAGAACATGGAGGATTAGTTGAATAAATATATTCTTGTGTGAACTCTAGAAAACGTGTACCGATAGTGAAGCAAAACAAGGGAAAATCTCACAATTTGCTCAATGGATCAAGGAACTGTTCGAAAAAGCTGATCAAGATGTAGGTCATTGACCGGAAAGCTGAGGTACTACAATTCGTATTACAGCTAGTCTTATTCTTTTAGAAATTGACAGTCCAAATGGTACTAATATAATAAAATATAAGTGTTAAAATCGAAATTAGTTTATTTTTTATTATTCGGTGAAGTCTCTATGTAGAAACAGTTATGTAGTTTCAAACGATTTACTTGACACATGTTTGATGTGAGTGGAACGTTTTTTGGAGATGAGGATATAATTATTGTAATAAGATAGTGGCTAATTATGAGTAAATTTACCTACGCATTGGCTTCTTCTTATGATAAGCCTTGTCTTCTTAGACTTTCTCGTTCCTTTGTCCACGATGCTTTCATTCGCGTTCTATCAAACAGTTCGTTTCATACTTCGTGATTACTCTAGGTCACGACCATTCTCGGGTCACAAGAGGGTCATCACATGTTCACTGGGTTTATTCACTAGTCACAAATCTTAAAATTATACTTCATTTAAGTTATACAATTCTCGCTAATTTATATCTATAGCACATGATTATCATACGGAACCTTTGTGTTGATAAGAATTATTTTGAGCAGTAAAAGCAATATTGATCTTAATTGCTGGTGATCATGCATAGATAACCCCAGAAATGTAATTAAAATGATTATTAATTAATCGTGAATTTTAAAATATAATTAGAATGGTGAATGCGAACGATATATTAATTTTTATGTGCAATGTATTGGGTTTAACCGTGGACATATTGCTTTCGGTCTTGATTTTTTTGATATACTACAGTCGCATCAACCCAAGGTTCTTAGCGACAGTTCAGTATGTGATATTATGGTTCGATATTTGATACTAGATATATACAGAATATAGTATTTACAATAACAAGATAATTATTTTAATAATTTAATAACTTGATGAGGCGATTGACATTCCTAATCGGGAACGGAACATTCGGGTTTTAACATACGTGTAAAAAGATTTGGAGAATTTACAAATACTCTCATAAGTAAATGCATTTTTTCTCCTAGAACTGGATTGTCTTTATTGTGGATTCTTCCAATGCAATTAAACAGCCGACATCCTCATAAATGAACAGTTTTCGAATATATTCGAATTCGGTATCTTAATTAATTCTTACCTTCCTGAGGAATAATTCAATACCTCTGTTCCCTTTCCTATTAAGCATATCAACCGATAACGAAATATTCTCACTATTATGACCACATATGTAATTTTTGATAAAGTTTGCAACTTTGTAGATATGTGAAAAAACGTACGTCTTCGAAGGATCAGAAGAATTCATTGTTCGTTTTGTCTTGATATAAGAATAATTACAAATACACGTTCTCCTGAAGCGATTGTGTAATTGCATGAGAGACGCTCTTCATTTATCTCACTTTACAACGTTAAATTTAGATTTACCAGGCAATAATATTTTGGAAATAAAAAATGGAACCAATAAAAATAAAATAATTAGAGGTGTTGTCTTCATCAACAATATTGTTTATTGAAATAGCAGAAACGACTAGTCGTTTTTTGGATTCCAAACAGCAGTAAACTGATGATGATGGCTAAGCCATGAAAAGCTGCTATTACAATAACCAATATTGTTGACAAAGACAACGCTTCTAATTATTTTATTAGGAATGCCAACGACAAATAACCGCTAAGCTAATAAAGCAATACAAGTATCAAATACTCTAAACTTCCTATTCGGGAATGTCTAGAAGAAATCATCTCTAATGATGTGACATAACGAAATAAATAGGGTGATTGGATCATTAAAATTTTTTTATGGGTGATTGCTTTAAATGAATTTGGAATAGGAGTATAAATGGTAATGATTTTACAGATATAGAGCATCCGCAAAAGCATTTGCAGTTCATTCCACAGATGTTAGTAATCTATTTGCGTTTAATATAATTGTACACGCTCAAAAATTTCGCATGCGACGTCTGTAAATAGCATGGCACTTGGTTCCATGGTGACGTAATTGTATGATGTGTAGTGAACACTTGGCACGTTTTCTATTCAACAAACGTGACCGCTATTTCATGATTAGATGGTGAGAAAATGATGACTTTTACTATAATTCCATAGTGCGTCGTGTCTGTGTGTGTGTGTGTATGTGTGTGTAGTACTCAAATAATGCTACATTCGATTATCATTATGTCATTTGATTGCCTGTTTATTTGTGTTGTAATGTTGAATGCACTTTTCGAAATGTGTGAATTGATAACGATATGTAATCTTCAACTGTATTTTCTAAGTTTTAAATTAATCTTGATTACTACTACTATGGATATTAGTAGCTACATTATATATTGATTCTAGTCTTTTTGAATATTGTTTAGTTTCGATTTGAGTTTTGGAAGTTATTATTAATATTATTGGTGTCATTTTTTGTTTTATTTTATTTTTTACTTTTGTATATTTTCATGCTCATGTTTTTCGCGGCCCCGTCGCGAGTAGGTAAGCCGCGTACAGAGTGGGTCAGGTGAACTCCCGGCGGTCGCTGCCGTCCTCGAATTACGTGTACAAGAAGATGTCGCTTCTGCTTATCGCGGCCGGCCTCGGCCCCGTCGCGCGCGCCGCGCCGTGGCCCTGCAGCTGGTGCGAGTGGGCTTGTCGGCGTGGAGACGAGTGCGGGCGGGGGGGGCAGAGGGGCGCGGCGAGGTGGCGAGCAGCGGGGCGAGTGGGGCGCGGGAGCGGCGCTCGGGCCCGCAAACGCTGCAGCCACGAGAGCTCCTCCGCCCACGGGCGACGCGCACTAGTGGGGCCTGCACTCTGACTAACACATTGAAGTCCTCTTGACACTTCGTCAGCTGGGGCGTTGTCACTGTAGGACTAATGAAGACACTGTAATCACCTGACACTGATTATTAGAGTCACCTGGTAGTGGCCGATTGAATTGGCAGCGTCACCGCTGACGAAGAATGCAACGGAACTTAAATTTATTCAATCAAGTAGCTTGAAAACGTTGCTATACGTGACGTCACTGTTGTGAACGGTTCGAGCTTCCGAGTGCAATGGCTCAGCGTCCACAGCTGACGAAAGTGTCAACCGGACTTAACTGTCATTCAATCAGGAACGTCACTATAGTGACGTCACTACACTGACTTGGAAGCTCCTCCGATTGGGTGAAAACGTCATAGCAAACGAAGTGTCAACGTAGGTGTTAACTTGACTGGTACTGGCGAAGGATCATCTCCGAAGTTTTTACGAATCGCAGTGGATGACCCGAGAGAGGCTACATTCCAATTCAAACTCAATTCAATGATTTATTTATATGGTAAGATTCAGGCCATCAGGCCTGTTTTTCCGTCTAACGACGCAAATTTCGCTACTCTCCTTCCACCATTTAACGGAGAAACAAAGTATCACACGGGCGACGAAACAGGCGATTTGAATTTAGCTGAAAGGCTTCTTTTAGGCTTAAGGATATTTTACATGCAGTAATACTACAACATGGGACAACCGGCTTTACATCCCCTCCGGAGGAAGTCGTACGAAGGAATTTTTCGCCCTTACAAATCCACCGTTTCGATCGGGTTGGAACCTGCAAACTTGGGTATAACAGACCGATACGCCGATAACCGTTATGCTACTGAAACCTCCAAATTCCACTGAAACCTCAGCATTTTTATTCCATGGATAGAGCCAAACCAGGCTAGTAGAAGTTGGAATAGTGCTTACCTACAGTACAAACTCGAGACAAACTATTCTACAATTTTTGCGGAGATATCCGTGAAATACCTTCAAAGCCGAAGCAGAAGAAAATGTGAAGCACGTTTAGCAATGGAGTTTTCTGAGAGAGACGATAAATTCCTGTTTGAAGTGTATTTAACTCCACGAAAATGAAGTTTTTTATTCCGTGAAAGATCTACTAAAGAATACAATTATGAGTGATGACGTTCGTAGATTATAAATACACATGATATTATTTTATTAACTACCTTGTGTGCGAGAACAAATGTGGACTGTTTTGTAGTATCTGGGTGAATTATTTCTAGACCCTTTGCTCCAACTATTCTTGGAAGTGTTGGAGTATTGTAAAAGAAATTTCTATTTTTGCCATGAAATGCTGTTTGGTAGAGAAAATTATTTTTTTATATAATGATATACTTTCCTATCAATATATTTTTAATGTAAGCAAAACTGTTATTTGAGAATTGAAAATACACTTTTTTTGAGACTGTGAATTATTCATTCATAAATTATTTCATCAACCACCAAATCAGAAAATAACAGGAACTAAAATGTAAAATGTTTTTAAGAATTTCATTTCAGTGACTTC
This sequence comes from Gryllus bimaculatus, assembly GCA_017312745.1. Classification (NCBI taxonomy): domain Eukaryota; kingdom Metazoa; phylum Arthropoda; class Insecta; order Orthoptera; family Gryllidae; genus Gryllus; species Gryllus bimaculatus. The sequence goes on along the minus strand of BOPP01000149.1, from coordinate 2,908,581 downwards.
TGAATAACCGCGAGTAAATTACAATAGTATTTATCACAGACATTATTGTACACGAAAGGAGAATACACTTTGCACATGCGCAATGATAGAATTTTTCCTTAAAGAAAACAATTCCTTCAAAGTCAGATCTTTAAATAAGTTCCTGCGCAATTTTCCCGAAAATATGGGTAGATTTCGACAATATCGTGTGAGTTGAAGGCCATTTTTAAACAATTATTTTTATTAAAAATGTCTCATTTTTTTTGGTTTAAATTTCCTCCTTTTATATGCAGCAAAGGATGGTAAAAAATGGTGCTTGTTCCATTTTCGGTGAACTCTTAGGTTTTCGAAAAATACAAAACATTAATATAGTACAATATTATACAATAGTACAGAAGACAAAAAGTACAATATTGATGGAGATTTTTGTTTTTCTTAAATGAAATCTGTTGAAATTATTCCAGTGCTTTAATTTGTTTTTCATACGTACTACGACATTAAGAAAAAAATGGATAGAATTATTTTACTTACCTTCAACTTACCTTCATGGGGCAAGTCACAGAACAATCTATTCATACCCAATTTCATATCAAATACGAAAACGCTCGCGTTTATTTCGTTTCCACGAAATTCAGCCTGTTATTTCAGTGGTTTTGCGACTGGGAATGATACCTAAGTCAAGTTCTGTCGCTGTCGGGAGATGAATTCTAACGACTGGCTGCTCTGATCGATAGTTTTTCGTGGTTTCTCCGATCAACACCATACGAATGCCGGAACAGTGAAAGACGACGAACCAGGCACAATCTTTCCTTCATCTTCCTTTACATAGCCTCCCCCTTACTTACACAAACGCACACTAACACGCACTACGTTAACTTATTACACATGCCAGGAGACCGGCCGGGACGTTTACAGCTTGTCCCGGCTGCGCGGTGCCTCGCTGGAGGGAGATACCTGGTTGGGGGAAAACCACGGTGGCCGACGGTAGGTCAGTCTTCATCTAGCGGGGGAGGATCAGCGCCATCTCCCGAGAAAAAACCTGCAGTACACTTACGAGACTAATCACCTTACCAGTTTACGCGCCCGGAACGATCAATCAGCGGCTGGGACCCATGTCCGGAAGGATTTGTTTGCCGCAATTTGGCGAGGGTTTTCGAGTGTTTGTGGCTCGGCCCCACTGCGCTGCCGTCGCCCGCTTGTGAATGGGGCTGCGTGAAGAGCCCGGGGCTGAGGTGGTCTCCGCGCGCCAGATGGCCAGCCGGCCCGTCCGCCGCCCGCCGCCCGCCGCCCGCGCCGCCATTCATACGCGCCGGCCACTCGGACCGCGCAGCGCACCGCAGTGTTTGGACACATTCCGGAACAATAAGGCGGCGCTTCTTCTCAGCCGTAAACGCGCTGGTGTTGAAGGCCGTTCATTTCGGTCGCCCACTGCCCCCTCGTCCGATTCGTCGCAACCTAGCGAACATTCTACATTTTTTTTGAACAGTTGCATCGCTATTCAACACACGTTTCTAGACTAGATTTTGGAAGCTTGTTTTGATATGATTTTACATGTGATTTTTTTTTATCTCTAACGTTGCGGTTCACCAAATCTATGGTGGCAATTGTGGCGCTCAGGATAATAACAAGGACAGTTCGTTTCGTTTCGAGCCAGCCGAAATTCGTTGCGAGAGAAATTACTTTTCTGTTTTCGTTCACGTTTACTATCACTCTAGAAAAAGTTTTGAAGGTGTAATGTGAGGGTTTTTTCATAGCCCAATTCATTCGATGTTTCAGCGTATGATAGGTACGTAAATGGCAGGAGTTGACAGACGATACAGTAATTTACAAATCCAGCCATTCAATTAAAATCATTAGTGAAAAAATACCAAAACAGCTAGACAAAATAGATAATGGTGCAGCAATATGGAAATTAAACTAACCAACAAATCTCACTGCCAAAATATTCTCGCTTAAGCACTTCTTACACTCCTCCCCTTTACAATCAACACAACACAATTCCATGGACTCCTCCACTCTCAAACAGTAAAATACCTTAGGACTAAACCAGATACAAACTAACCTGGAACCTCGCCCCATTACCCAATCCAAAACTCAACAAGCAAAATGCAAAATAGCCGCAATTACAAACCTCTGAATAAAGTCCAAAAGCTGCCTATCGATAGACAATGCTACAACAATATATAAAACTATAATCAGACCAAAGGTGTATACGGCATGCCCGTATGGACAACCGCATCTCAGCCACAACCATTAAACAGTATAAACTGCAGAATGGAGATACACAAATAGATTTCTCCGTTAAGCATACCACGCACCATGGTTTATATCCACGTGACAACTACAAAAAGAATTGAATAAATAAACCATCATCACCACTACATAGCCCCGCATCTATCCAATACTTTATTCAAATATCAATTCTATACCACACATCAGCCAATACAACCTCGCCTCAACAGACTATACTCGAACACGAATAGAAAAACCGTTACCCTTTAAATGCCTTCCTAACATATTTTCAACCAATTGTGAAGAGTAGGTGCAGATTGAAGTGCCTACCCCGTCCTGTAGCAGAGTTAGTTTTTTAGAGTAGATAATAAGAATATTTGTAAGTTTTTCCCCCCATTTTTTTTAAAACCAAAAAAATACATATGATAAAGTGATGTAACTGAACTATGTACTTCCGAATGGAAATAAATAAAATTGGAAATTGGAATTGGCAGGAGTTGACGTTTCTTCCAACTGAAAATGCGAGGTCGGTTACGATCAGCCGTTATTATTCTGAAAGCCTCAATTCATTCAATATTTTTTAACAATTGCTTTGCATATTTTTATAGACAGATTTTTTTAATACGGTTTAACTTACATTTCTTTCTAAAGAGTAAATGATTTTAGTAGTAATTTTAATGTTCCAAAATAATTTGCACAATTAATTTTTTCCAAAAAAATTAGTGAATTTTTAAATATTGATGACCCATAAATATCTGGAATTTTAAATAGAAAATTATTCATTACCTTTTTAACAGTTTCGATAAGTACGCCAGTCGAATTCTGCCTTTACAAGTAAATCCATGTTAGGAAATGAAACCCAATGCTAATGTTTTGTGTGTTTCAATGCACTGTTTGTCAAACAAGGGTTTGAACTATTTGTACGAGTCTCCGTAGCATTTTAAGTTATTTATTTTAACTGCTGCATCCCCTGCAGTTAAAGAAATGGAGGTTCGAAGTGAAATGTATAGAGCGAAAGAAGAAATTAGTTCATGTAATTTTTGCTGATCCTTAATCCTTTTTGCTGCTTTTAATGATCCTTAATCTCGTATTCAGAATGTTAGTTGTTAACCTTTGTTTTCCTCCTTTTTTACGATAATCAAATTACTGATTGGTTTCATATGATATGAAGAAAGGACTAATTATTCAGTTATTAAACTTTCCAATGGAAATATCATTTTTGCTAGTAGTATACTGAGTTCAAATGTTATCACGCTCTTTTTTGCTAGAGAGATGATTAATATGCTTGGACTTTTCATTTCCAAGCCATAATTCTATCTTCCTGTCCAAGTTCACTCTAATTTGACATTTTAGCAGACTATGTGGGAATGGGAATGGCCAGTAAACTCGAAAACTATAATCCATTTGAGTTTACCCTCAGGTGCCCAAAGTGACAATGTTTTAAATGCAATGATGCATATGTGTTATTGGTAATGGGCACTGTTGTTACATTAAGAAAACCATTAACTATGACATTCAATTTTAAAAACATCCCTCAGCATTGATTTCCTGGCTTACTTTTTGCTCTCATTTCTCTTGCCATTTAGTATAAAAATACCAAGAAAAGCAGTGTTACAAAGGTAAGACATTTCGGGAGGGAATTTTCTATTGCTTTGAAGACTTTAGAGATTTTATTCACTAAAAATTGCAAATTCTGAATTCAGTCGGTACTCGACGAGATATACATTATCTATAAAAAGCCCGAGAATTGCAATGCAAAATAAACGTTTAAATGCCTAAATACGTGATTAGATTTTGTCTATCGATATGAAAATCAGCGTACAAATGTATTAAGGATTAACAAGAGCTGTAAATTTAAATTGCAATATTCGGGTTTTCCCCTGCATTTCACTTACTTGCTTCACTTTTCTAAATCTTCCATTGCATTCCATTTTTTGCTTCTGGCAACCATTAAACAAATAAACATGGCCATCCACTATACAATCAACTTTTATGTCAAGAGTGTTGCATGAACAAGTGTGAATCAGGCATTCCTGTGAGGAAACAGTATGAAGTCGTTGACGGGAATGATGATAGACAGAGCCACCACGAGGGCTCGTAAAAGGAAGAAGTTGAAGGTCAAGGGAGCTCCGCGCGCCTATAAACTGCAGTTGTCCCCGGGACAAGGATTTCTTGTTCTCCAAACGGCGTGACGTACCCCCAGATGCTCACATTCAAGTTAATTACGCTCATTACTTTTTAATTTATAGAAAGTTCGGATTTCGATTGAAATGTAAGCTTGGGTCACTGATACCGTTGGTCTTTTTTATGTTTCGGCGATTAGGAAATTGGTGTTTATGAAGCACTCATTTACTGGATCTTCTTTAATATTGAGGACGAGGAGGAAACGTGACGAGCGATTAACAGTTATCAATATTTTTCAATTGATAAATTTAAGAACTCGGATGTACTGTTAGAAACGTTTTATTACATTTGCTTTCCCATTCCCTAGTGTCAATGATAAAATTTTCCCCATTCCTATAAAAATGTTACACACGTAGAGTATACGTAACTCAACAATATTCCTGATGCAATTGATTTAAAAATGTTATTAAACGTATAAGAGTAAATATTTCGGGACTGTTTAAATTACATGTTCACGCTTCATTTTCGTTCTCGTATCAATGATTGATTGCGTGATTGATTTTATTAGGAATTGATTTTTACAGAACTCTATTAATTTATTTTTCTAGCAGATTTAAACTATTGACCATATACTTTAACTATTAGTATTGAAACGAAATATGTACTTGATAACTTTTACAAAGTAAAGTTTAAAGTTTGATTTTATTCACTAAAAGGCATTCTCTGCATTCTTAGGCTTTAACTGAATATACCCACTATAAATTCAGAGATAAAAATAATACTTTGTATTAAATCGTACCATTCTTTGTATTAAAACCCAATTGCATAATTAACTTCGGCAAACGAACGGAATTCCACAGTAACTGGCTCTTAATCCGGAGAGTACTCTTAGAAAAATGATGAAAATGTGTAAGTTTTAAAAATTATTTCTGTGGGGCGGACTTTTCCTTCTCGTTTAGTGTCCTTGCTATTTCATTCCAGTAAAGAATTTTCTATTGATGACCAGTCATTCGAAGAATCGGAGGGAAATGCAACCCCTAGGGCATCCCTCGATGAGCGAGGGGAAAGAAAGACGAGAATTAACTGGCTCCCAGCCTTGCAGCGTGCCAACTTTTTAATGAGAGTTTGATTATTGTCAGTCCTTAAAATGAGAGTTTTTTTCATTCATTTTCCAAACGTTTGTAAGGGTCCTGTTAAACACACAATTTTGTGACTTGTGAAATTTTTCTTTTCTGCCTACTACGTACCTACGCAATAAAGAGAACGTATTGTATTGCTGCTTGGCGAATGTTTCCGTCAAAAAAATCGTACTATTGTGGTGTCCTTGTAACGAAAATATGGATAAGTCTCGTTCCTCTATGCAATAAACTTACTCTAACTTGTTGTGTAGTCAGAAGACACACAGAGATCCTGAGTGTTGTAAGCGGATATTTTAATTTTAAGCGGAACTTTTAATGAAACTTCAAACACATTTTCAATTTTTTCAAAAATCGCTTAAGAAAAGGTGCTTGTTTCATTTTTGTTGAATTCTCCTAATTTTCGAAACTTGCCAAAGTTTAACATTTTTTCCAGTGTCTTCCTACAATCACAATATTAAAGATAGATTATTCCTGAACGAAATCACTTATTTAAATATATATCTTAAAGTAAGGACATGCACAATTTTTCAAAAATATGAGTCGTTTTCACGTAGTTTTGCGTGAAATTTAGGCAAATTTAAAACAATTATTTTCTCAAAAGTCTCCAGAGTTTTTCTTTAAATCCGTATGTAAGACAGGACGGACAAAAACGTGCTGATCCCTTTTTCAGGAAACTCCGTATTTTCGAAAATTGCAAAAGAAAAATCATTGCAAAAGTACAGTATTGATGATAGAGATCTTTTTCTTAAATGAAATCTGTTCCAAAAGATTAGATTTTTAAATAATATAATGTACATTTAAAAAAAAATAGAACCGTTTTCGTGGTATTTTTGCTTGACATTATTGCAATTTATAAAACATTCAAAAACGCTTCATTGTTTTCTTTAACTGTTTTCCTCAATTAGAGTAAACGACGCTTAAAGAAGAGCTCACGTCTCATTTTCGTTGAACTTTCTGAATATTCGGAAACTGCAAAACTTGGAAATAACGCGAGAGAACAAGTGCTGTTGTAACATCACCGATTAGAGGCAGCGACTTTGCTACAGAGGTCGCCACGTCTTAGTGCCAACGTTTCGGCCGCTATTCTGCGACCTTCCTCTGGGCGAAGTGCAAAAACTTGCCACCTGGGCCTAAGACGTGGCGTCTCCCGCACAGCGAAGCATCTATTGAGTGCGGCCGCGAAAGCCTACGCGCTCGGAACACTACGTGTTTAGTTCGTTACGTTTATCCAGGGCGGCACGGGAGTTGGTGCGGTTACAGTCTGCATCAACTCAACGCCTTTGGAAGATGGCGGTTTTGACCCCGCTTTGCAACTTGACGTGTTCCCGCTGCTCTCCTTGAGGTTTCACTGCAATGTTTCGCGTTGGTGTGCAGGGTTTTAACACAGTGAGGTACCAGGATAAAAATAAACTGAGGAATTGAGAACGTAGAATAATTGATACGAAATCAATTTCTGTTATGAAGCTTTCTTGAAATAGTACGCAATGGAATATACTTAGTAACATTATTCAAACGTTATTAACTTTCTCGCTGTACGATTGCTAAGGGAGGGTAGAAGTATAGACGCAAGAGTTTTTAACAGTATCTTATAACGTGAGTTCAGTAAGGAAGATTTAGAACTTCATGAAATTTCTATCAAGAAAAACAATGGGACCAAAAAGAAAATGCCATTTCTATTATTTTTAATGTTCGTAACAGCAATCTAATGAATTTACCACGCAGGACGTTTTGATCTGACCGACGTCATTTTGAAGACAAATGGACTTTTCGCCGCCTTCTATTCTCCTTATGTTACAAAGCTCATTTCTCGACTTGGCGCTCAGTGGCATATTTCACTTCGCAAAACGGTGCCCACGCGTCGGCACCGCGCGCCTTGGAAAAGCCTCCGCCTCCATAAAAATACAAAACGGAGCAAACAGGAAAAGGAGGAAGAAAAAATACAAGAAGATGAAGGGGCCGGGGTGTTTGTTGGCGGGCATCCGCCCATACGTCACGGCAGCGGCAGCGGTGGCGGTGGGGGCGGTGGCAGTGGCACTGGCGGTGGCGGCGATGATGGCGGTAGTGGAAGCGACGGGTGTGGCGGTGACAACGCCTGCTGTTGTGGTGGTGATATTGTTGGCGTGCTGCCGGTGATGATAGCGTGATAATAGTTGTGTTGAATGCGGTTCGTATAGTGGTGGGGAGAAAATAATAATAATAATAATAATAATAATAATAATAATAATAATAATAATAATAATGCCGGTCCTATTGCCGAGATCAGTAAGGCTGTAGTACCGTAGCGGTCTCGGACCAGAAGATCGCGGGATCGAATCCCGCTTCGGACACGGTTGTGTTGCGTGTACCTCTGTACATGTGTGCGTGTCTATTTCATGATTCTTCTTCATCGTCATCATCATCATTAACATTTAATCCCATCCCCAGGGCTAACAACCCTGGGGCATTAAATTACTGATTCCCCCTAAAGAAAAAGGAACGTGCCTCTACCCCGATAATTAAGACTGAGTCCCGCTTGGATGCACGTACCGCTTGGCCGCATGATGGCCGATTCGCGAAACAAAACAGCAACAACAACAATTATTATTATTATTATTTAATTGTGGAGAGGGTCAGTCCGATAGTGGTGGCGATGGTGGATATAGTGTGGATTAGAGGTGGTTCTGATAATATCGAAAGTGTACCGTGATAACTTAAAGAGATCAAACCAGAAGACGAGGAACAAAGGGGAAACATTGAAATGAAGAACAGGCAAAGGAGTGAAAAGAGGAATGGAAGAGTGATGATGAAAAACTGGGAAGAAGCAACGTAAAAAGCAGTAAGTTGCAATAAAGATGAAAGACTAAAGGAAGTTTTGGGAAAAGGAAAAGCTTATCTGAAGAAATATTAGCGCTCAGAGAAGGAAAAAAACTTAACGGAAAGGGAAGGAGTTTATGGAAGATGTTAATAACACTTTAATTAAAAACTATATGAAGGAAGAGGGTAGAAGAAAAGAAATAGAGACCCAAACATGAGTAAAAAATGCGTCAATGGTATTGTGCAAAAGTAATTGTATGTGTGTGTGTGTGTGTGTGTGTGTGTGAGAGAGAGAGAGAGCAAGAGAGAGAGAGAGAGAGGGGAGGAGAAAACTGTAGCAAAAGGAAATAAGAAACAACATTGACTGCGGGAAATGAGGAAAAGAGCAAGGAAATACAGAACTGAAAAAAATACACTGAAGTGCAATTGAAAAACAGGTTCTGAGGATGAGACAATTGAGATACGTATTTTCGTAATAACTTAACTAATTTAATGCACCATTATTATTATTATTATTATTATTATTATTATTATTATTATTATTATTATTACTGCTATTACCTAATATTATCATTATTACTATTATCATTATCACTCACTATTATCATCATTAAAACTATTAATTATTGCTGTTGTTATAAAACTGATTATCTTCTATTGATGATAACGATGACATTGGGATAATAAATATTTATTTGCTTAAAAAAACCTATTTTCAAGGACAGAAAATGAATAATGTGTCGAAAAGGTAACAAGTGTCGATTTCATTTTTTCTTGCAATATCCGGAGCAACTAGGCAGTAAACAATTGAGACAGTGACGGGAGACCGTGAATGAGGAATAGAAAAACAGAAGAGTGAAGATAGGGAAGGCTGTTTCTATCCTGTGGACATACGGGGGCGGCTCCGCGCAAATCCAGGCCAGTGTGGAACGGGGCGACGAGGGGGCGACGAGGCCCATCATGTGGGAGCGGGACGAGGTGTGGGGCAGGCGGAGTGGGGCATGGAGGAGCGGGGAGGCGAGGAGCGGGGCGGGGCGGATCGGCGCGCAGGGAAGGAGCGTGGCGGAGAGGAGCGGAACGGGGCGGAGAGGGGCAGAGCGAGGGGGAGAGGAGCGGAACCGGGCGGAGTGGGTGAAGCGCGGCGGGCGGAGCGGGGCGGGGCGGGCGGGCGGGACGGGACCGGGCGCGGCGCGGCGACGGACGGGACCGGGACGGGACGGGACGGACGGGACGCGACGGGACGCGACGCGACGCGACGCGACGCGACCGCGACGCGAAGCGACGCGACGCGGACGCGACGCCGACGCGACCGCCGACGCGGACGGGACGGACGGGACGCGAGAAGGGACGCGGACGACGCGGACGGGACGGCGACAGCGGACGGGACGCGGACGGGACAGACGGGACGGGACGGACGGGACGGACGGACGGGACGGGACGGACGGGCGGACGGGACGGACGGGACGCGGACGGACGGCACGGGACGCGGACGGACGGGACGGGACGGGACGGGACGGCGACGGACGACGGGACGGACGGGACGGGACGGGACGGGAGGACGACGGGCGGGACGGGACGGGACGGGACGGACGGGACGGACGGGACGCGGACGGCACGGGGCGGGGGCGGGGCGGCGGGCTGAGCGGGGCGGGGCAGGAGCGTGGCCAAAAGCGAGGCGGGCGGCGGAGCGGGGCGATGCGGCGCGGAAGGCAGAACAGTGGAGCGGAGCGGCGCGGGCGGAGCGGGACGGGACGGGGCGGGGCGGAACGAGGAGGAGCGGGACGGAGCGGGGCGGAGCGGGGCGGGCGCGGACACAGGTTTCCGTCGCCGGCGCCAAGCGCAGCCCCGTTAAATTGGGCGCCGCGCCCATTAGCCACTTCATTCTGCTTGCAGTTCGGCTTTAAACACCCCGTCCACGCCCCGCCTCTGCCGCCGCCGCCTCGCGCTATTAATTAAGATATTTAGCGGCGCGACCGCCGGAGAAGACGCGACGCCAAGTCGTGGCGCGGCCCAGGCCACGGGGGAGAAGAGCGGCGCGGCTGGTGCAGAGAAGGCAGGCGAAATATGACGCGGGGCTGCGACGCAGTCGCGGTGCCAAGTCAGGCCGGAGAGATCCGCGAATGTGAAGTGAACCCGAACTGCCGGTGGTGGCGGGATAATGTGCCTCCGCGGCGTTTGCTTTTACGTTTGTGTAGACGAATGAGAGTGCAGAGGCGAGAATTGGCGGAGGAATGTGGCGTGACAGTGACCAGGGCTGGGAGAGTGTGCTGGTTAGAGTTGTGCGCTTGGGAGAGTGCAGGTTGCAGAGTGCGGCTGGGAGAATGCTGAACAATGTGCGGCTGGAGTTGTTTTTGAACGTATATGGCATGTTCCTGTGGCACGTATGTGCAAGAACTGGCTTTAGACGGGGTCTGCACAACTGTAAGATAACACGCAGGAGCGAGCGGATTTCTAGTATATGGCGCATTGTTCTGCCATATATATATATATATATATATATATATATATATATATTGTTCCGCCAATGGAAAACGTCATGGTAACAATGCGACTGCGACACATTTTCAACTGACGCAAGCCAAGATCTAAGACGTGCTTTGGGGGTGCTCGTGAATGGGCCATGACAAGAGCCAAAAGGCCAAGGCGAGCGTCTACAGGACTCCCTGTATCCCATCGCGGCGTCCCATTGACAAGCGATCGCGAACGCCTCAATGGAGCACGGGTGGAACTGCGGGTTCGTCTCCGGATGTCACACGACACTTTGCTAATGCGGCTTTGGCTGGCTCTCTGAAGACATCCCTGTGAATTCGGGTTACCCGTCATCTCTGAATGATTCGTACTAAGCCAAACAATACAAACTGGATAAACTATCTCTGGTTATTCACAATAAGTTACTTTAAAAAATATTCGATATATTTTTGCAGTAATTGTAATATATTTGTTTTTAAATACGTTAAATTTAAAATATAGTTTAATTTATTTCTTAATTTATTTTAAAATTTATTAATTTATTAATACAATTTAAAATAAATTTAAAATATATTTTAAAAATATATTTTTAAAATCGTATATCATTTGGATAAAACGATATTTGGTTACATTTCTCAATTAAACTGAAGACAAATTCCCGTTTACCGCTTGTTGCATAAAACAGGGTAATATTAATTTTATTTTCGAGCATATTTTGATTTTGGTGAACGTGAGTATTTATGCATGCACGAGGAAATGAAGACATCTGTGAACGTATTTTCGCTGCTCTTGAATTGTAGAGCTGGTATCATAATTTCGCATGATTCACTTTGCACATTGCGCAGAAAATTGAGAATTGGAATGTTCTCCAGGAAGGAATTCAACGTTGTGCTGACGTTTGTTTTTGTCTCGTTGCTGTGTCATCATTACTCATTGAGTTTACTCAGATCGTGCTTAGACGAATCATGAGTGTCGAAGCTTCTTTTGTTGAAAAGTGCTTAGGACATTCACCAACAAATTACATGCATGTCCAAAAACCTTTGTCCATTTGATAATCACTCATATTATTTTATTAAGAGGCATAACGTCGCATCATTCATGTTGTATCATAGGTTGATAAATTTATCCGTTTTATTTTTCTCTAGAAATTGTCCAGTAATATTCTCCGTCTGAAGTCAGGTATTCGTGAGGAAACCATGAAAACGTCAAACAGTGATTAACAAATATTATATTTATGAAAACTCAGACTCCTATAGTCACTGCAAATAATGCCAAGTATTTCAGTTTATATTCAGATTTCCGTGTTCCTGTTTTCATATAAACGAGTCAAATTTCTCAGCGTTTAGACTACCAATGACATGTCAGCATGTGATGGAACATGTTTCGGCCCCGTCATTAGAGATGCTGTCGCCGCCATGTCCGAAGGATAAATATAGCAACATTGCAAAGAGGAAAAACGCCTGAGACATGTTGTGGCAACAATCGTGTTTTAACAGGTTCGAAACGTTAAACTAGGGGTTTCCAGAAGGTAGTACAGTAAGTAAGCAGAGCCGCTATGCTTACCTCTAGTGGAAAACAAAGGCAATTTGAGAAATAGCTAATAAGGTAAGCGTCTCAAATTTTGCTATTCGTATATTTCGACATTTGTCCAAATTAAAAAATCAGCATCATGATGAAATTTAACACTTTTAATTCAAGTGGAAGTAGCTGTATTACAAAAAAGGAATTCAGGAATATTTTGTTGTTACTTTACAAAAACATTGTAATTTGAAGGTAATATGCCCACATGTCGGTTTTATAGCCATTGCCAAATTAACTTGGGTCTTGTAGGATGGCCATGGAACCAGGGCTAGCTGTACACATATATAATATAAATTACACTCTTACACTCTAATATTACAAAAACCTGAACGGACTGAAATAAATATTTTTTAAAACAATAGCTCGAGAGTTTACAAGAAGTTACAAGGACAGAGCGCCTTCAGCGTGTTATTGACAATAAAAGCTTCAGAGTGCGAATACGCGAATCAAAAAGTCTGGTAGTGTGTTAACGCACTTCTCAAACCCTCCCAGAATGCATGCACAATCAAACGAAAATAGCTTCATCTAACACCATAGCTGTTTCTTGGCCATATTTGCATCACCTTACGTAGAAAAACATGTACTGCAATAACTAACCTAAAGTTAAAGTGAATATTGAAAACTAATACTACTGAACATATGCAATTCATTCAGTTACTTGCACTGATTTCAGCTATGTTCATTCAGTTACGGTACTCATAGTTTAACAATGCAGGCATTATACTTAAAACATTTTGATGGCCCTTAAATTGCCTATTCTAGTCATTTAGAAACCTGCGTCACCTATTTTTACGTATGTTTGAAAAGAAAATATCAAAGGTAGTGGTATTTCGGGTTGTAAAAAAATTAATGTACATTTTAAGTGTACTCGGAGACAAAGACTGGGAACCTCTGTCTTAAACAATTATACGTCTGCCTCTTTCTTTGATAAAGATCAGCTTCTTTCCAGACAATTTTTCGCCCTTTTTGTAATAATACAAGTTCCTGAGCTAGTTAAAGTAATGTTCAACAGTATTTTAATTACATTTTGGTATAATCTTTTTCCGAGATATTTTGAGACTTCTTTATCGAAATACAAGTGTAAGATAGTATAATAACTATTAAGAATACAATACCTATGTTTGTTCCATGAACATTCAAAATATTAATAATGTGCATTGGTATTATTATTATCAATAATACAACACGACGTTCAACATGGAACACATTGCGAAAGACTTTTTTTCTTATAAATGTCTCGTAGCATTCCAAATAGTTTCTTCATTGTACTTCAAGAAATATGGTTGAATATAAGCGAGCTAGTTGTGACTAAATACTATCTTTCTACTAGCACTTCGATGGATTTTTATTGTGGATTTTTTTTCTTTTAACTATGAGATATTTCTATAATACGATCTTTCCACCATGCAATCATAATGCGATAATGAGACATTTCTATAATATCTTTCATCGCATTCACCTAGTTCATCGCTTATGGTTTTCCCATCATTTTCTAATTTTTCTTCCTTACTCCAGTGTCGAAATCTGTCTGTGAATACCATTGCGAAACACTTTTTATTGCGTCTCATGCTCTTAAAAAATGCTCCTGTTTCCGCTTGACAGATTTGATACTACAGTGCACAGCGTAGTGTATCACGTTTCGAAATATGTGGAAGTGTCGTGGATTATTAGTGACGATTTGGACATGTTTGGCGGCTGTAGGCACAGTATTTCAAAGCTCATTATGTCAAGGAAGATTGGAAGACGGTGTAAGGAACTGAGGCAGCAAGCGGGAGCGCTTCATTAAGCCTCGAAATCTGTGACTGGAATATCCTGAATGAAGAATCGTTTGGAGGTAGGGAAGGCGAAGCAAAACATGACGATGTCACTTCCTACATTAGAAATTCCAGACGTCTGAACGGTTTTCTATTTGGGTGTTCTAAAGTGCGCATTAAGAGACTTTGGAATGCTATTCGCGAACGGGTTTGGCGATTAGCTGCTTAAAGGGTTTCGTGTTGGCTTCAAGAGTTGGCAACTTTCTCGATAGAACCTTGTGATGTGTCACAAACATCGTTGTTCTTGTCCAGTGGAAAACAACTTTTAAGAGACCAAGATTATGTCCGTAAATCTATTTAATATTCCTTGTAGTTTGTAAGTTTTAGTAGTAAAGGTACTTTTTACCGACTGCTCCAAGGAGTGATGGTTATGTTTCTCACCGTAAATTTTGCAGGTTTTTCTACCTTCCCTACTTTGTACACTTTTGAAGCAGTTGCTAAATTTTAGAGCAGAAAGAATCAGGTTATCTTTTCAAGATTATTGTGATGAAAATTCTGTAAAATTACTTCAACTTCGATATGATGAATTTTAACGAGGTAAAATGTTCGGTATTGGTCTTCAATTCAGATATATATATATATATATATATATATATATATATATATATATATATATAATATGGTCAAATAATGTATTAGGTTAGTGAAAACAGTATCTATCTAACAACGCTTTGAATGAGTTAAGAAAACACTATAAAACAAATATTACAAACATATATAAAGCTTATAAAACCATCTGCAATAGTATGTTTTGTTAATGGTTAGTGCGACACCGTATTAAATATTCTATTTGCAATTAATTTATTTACTTTTTAATTTATTCGCTTTATAACAACTCAGGTCTTCAATGACCTCATTATGTGTTTACATTAGTGTCATTATTATATTACATCATTAGATTACATTAATCATTTTACTTATTTATAATCGTTTTAAAATTGTAATACAACCTTCTGCTAATTTAAACAGTGTATATAGGTAACCTTTTATTTTCAGTGATTTCCTCGCATTATCAAGTCTTGGACATTCAAGAATAATATGAGGAGTAGATACTGCATCGCTATATTTAGGACAGGGTTCAGGATAGGTTTTTTTTTTTTGAACAGGTGACAGGAGTTTCGGTTAAAGTGACCAATACGTAGTCTTGAAATGATGAATTGTTCTCTTCTTCCTAATCTTGATTTTGGGAGACCTGATTCTAGAATAGTTTTTACTTTATGAAGTTGTGATGTCTATCTTCTATTGTGAATTCCAATACTTTAAAAACGAATTCCTGAAAAAGTTTTTTTAATGTCTTTTTGAGTTCCATGAATTTGATATTCAACATTTGATTGTGATTGGATGCTGCCTTTTTTTGCAGCTGTGTCTTTCTCATTCCCAATAATTTTCTTATGAAAAGAAATCCAAACTAGTTCTATTTTGATTCCTTTTGTGTTTTGGCTTATGAGTTCTTGGATATTTTGAATTATTGAATTGTTGGGGTATTAATTTTCAATGGCTTTAAGATTTGACACTAAATCAAAAAAGTTGACTATTTGCAAGTTATACGATGAGTTGATTCTGATTTCCTCGGCTTTAAGCATTGCACACCCTTCACACGTGAAAATTTAATTTTCCATATGTGAAATACATTTTTTAATATTCTTTAAAAACGGTATTTTTTGTTTGTATTATCGCACCGGTTGTATCGATCTGAAATGCAGAGCCTTTGGCCTGGCTGTTCCAGTGATTCGCGGGTTCGATTCCCACAAGGTGTCGGAAATTTACTTGAAATATTTAACACTGCTGATTTTCTGGCATCTATTGGAATGGAGCGGATGGAATGGATAAGCGTTTACCGTGATTTACCTGATCACTTTCAGGCGACTCAAGTAGGAGCATCCTTGAAAACGGGGACCGCGCGCAATGCTTCCTTCAGTGTACTGTACTCATTTTCATCCTTAATGCCAAGCTATGGGCGATTACCTATCCTTTAATGGTCCATACTATTGATTCAGATAATGACAAGCGTCACAAATCTGGAAAACAGCGACACGCTGTAAATTGCTCGAGGCGTGACGTACATCTTGTGTTAATATGTTAATATATCAATCGGTAAATAAAATAAATATAAATAAACATATAAAATAAATAAATCCGACGTAGATGACCGAAGTGGCTAAGAGCGTGTACCGACTCAGCGTTTCCCTCCGAAAGTCGCGGGTTCGAGTCTCGCCTTGGGCACGGTTCTCTGTCCCTTGGGTCTCGTGTATGTGGGGGAGATCTGCTGTCCCTAGATCGGAGGAGCCCGCAAGTGTGTTGGTGCCTAGTGTATGGTCGAAAATGAGTTCCATCGGAACGTGAAGGGTAACCGGCTGTCGGCTGCATAAAAGTCCTAGAAAAATAAATAAAGAAGATGAATGAATAAATAAATAAACGAACGGCCTCGGAGGCACAGGACGTTACAACAGCGTTCAGTGACGCGGAGACAAAGGCTGTGATCCCAATGCGAAGTAAGGCAAGGGTGTGTGGTTGAATCCCTACGTTTTTACCTTTTATGTAATCCCTATATTTTATACCTTATTTTTGAATCCCTACCATCATTTTTGTACCATCGTTTCCTTTTTCAAATATCGATTATCATTCACTCGTCATAATCAACTCGTCCAAAATCCATCCAGGGGCGGAAAGCCTACTCTCGAGATTAGAATATGTCACCCATTAGAAATTGAACGACCGTCATGTGTGCATGGTTAAAATTTCTGAGTTGGTTAATGTCATGATTCATTTGCTAAGAGTATTCGAAGTTAACCCATTGTGAGAAATTAGCTTTTCCATCAGCATTTTAACTAAGTTGTTGGAATATTAATGGTTTCTTCCAATTTCCAAAGTTTCACTTCGTCGTCACTAGCTTAATGTTGTCTGAAGTTTATTGAGCAATTAATGGAAATTTTAACTGTTGTGGTGAATTGGAAATATTCAAATAGCTTGTTTTTAAGCAGTGCCTGATTGCTTGACTTTTTCAAACGAAGCATGTGACTCATTTAACGCGCGTGTACTATTATAAAATATTATTTTCGTAGGGTAACTTATGTCTTATACTAGATAATATTAATAGGTGCTAATTATAAATTTTATAACAAATAATATTACAGGGTCTTTTAATGACGTTTCAAATTCAACAATGCATATCATTACTCCAAGGTACGAGTATTGTTGGGGTACTCGCAAATTACACTATCATATTTTTTCTAGTGCCTTCATTACTACAAAACAAAAGGTAGTATTAAGTTTTTTTCTGTTAAATATATTTTTATGAACCATAATTGCATTGAAGAAACACTTTCTCTTCTATGCAAGCACACAATCAATAACTTGTTTGTTATAACATATTTTTCTCAATATTTTCCTAGGTTTTGATACGGTTGTTTGTTTTCTTTGCTTGTATTCCCAATACAGAGTTAAAAAAATAGGTAGGCTATATTTTTTTCACCAAATAGCTTACAGGAAAGTAGAAATGTGCTATATGACAAGATGCACATTACATCTACACGTATTCTTACAAAGTCCCTTCTCGCAAGCAAGTTCCATTTTTCTCTTGCCCAAGCCAATCCATCACGCAGCTGGAGCAGTCAGGTAATCCGATAGCGCGGCGCGGGGTTTCAATCTCTCACGCTCTGCGAGGAAGGTGAAAAATCTCGTTACAAGCTCATCGCGCAGATAGTTATCGTCAATCTGAAAGGAGCGAGGTTATATAGTCCGCACTCCCAACGTTTTGGCAAAAATCTCGTCACCTGTTTTCCCAGCGAGCCTCGCGCTGGGCAACACCTGGCAGGATCTCCGAGACACTGACCGAACATGTTGGATGTAAAACGCAAGAGGCTCCGCGTGTAGCTACAGATTCGTGTGCGATGGGAATTAGAGCCGTGCAGAATCCGGTTTGGCCTCGCCCAAACTCGATGCCAACAGGGAAGACTTGTACGCACGTTTCAAATGAATCACTTATCCTGTCGCCGTGTAAATGAAACTGGTTGACTCAAACACGTTCTTAACTTAGGCCTGCTACAAGAATTGAGGATTCCAAAGTCGTAGGTCGTCTAATATAAGAGCTTAGCAAATCCACCTGGTTACGTAGGTTAAAAGAAGCATTTTGTCGTTCGCTGTAATGCTGACACAGATATACTTTTTCAAGCTAACAGTATTTGTCTTCTAAGTAAACATATATAAGTACGTTTCATGCAAAAAACAAATGGTGGTTAAACACGTCTGTAGTATGAACTAGGATAAAAAGTTTGGAAATAAATATGTGAAAAAAAATTAGTGAGCGACGAAATTGTTTTCTTGTGCGCTTATATCTGTTAATACATTTTCTCAATGAAACGTCAGTTTCCCAATTATCAAATGTTAGATATACATCAAAAATCGAGAGGATGATGAGAACGAACATTGTCAGACAAGAGACTTCCCTACTCTGATTGTGCATTAAGGCAATGTGCTGTGGTAACGTATAAAACAAATACACTCACACGTGTTTCTCATCTGATGTCATATATCCATTATCTATCCAAATAACGATGTTCGCACTAATCGATATTTGTAATGTGTGAAACACGCATTTCAATTCTTAAATACTTAAGGCTATGCCAAAAATATATTAATTATGCATACGAAATTATTATGAATAATTGAAGACTATATTTTGTTTGTTTTCCATTTTCTTATTTTTTTTCTTTCTGTGTAACAAGGAAACTGTAATTAATTAGCAACATTTTTTTAATTTTATGTCATATTAAGGTATTTTATTGATTGATTTTTTATTGATTACTGATTCCATGCGCGTCAACTGCTAAGGCCATTAGTTCCGCCAGTGTGGTGCATGTTCTTTTATCAGGAGGTGGCTGTGATTTCCTCCGTTGGATGGTAAGATCCGGTACCGACCTCCCGCCGGCTAACAGGGCTTCCCGACCAGCATGACACGGCTCAAGCCGAAAGCTCCCGGCTGGTCTCGCGGCATGTGTGGTAGTGTAACGGANCCCCCCCCCCCAAAAAAAAAAAAATCGTGCGCGGTCCGTTTCCCGATTGTTTGAGTTCTGCTGTGACATTCGCCTGATGTCGAACGGAAAACTACTGATCAGAGCAGACGGCCGCTCGAATTCTTTTCCAAACAGCGACTCAATTCGACCTAGTTCTCGAGCTAGTGTCGAAAATCCTCCGAACGTCGGGACTCGAACCTAGAACCTCCCGGTCGGAGGGTCTGCAGTGATATCTATTGATTCCCTGAGACACCTCTCCTGGTTGATATTTAGGCGCAAGTCTTTTTTTAGAATATATTTCTTTCCACAGAAAAATATTCTTCGTTTGCGTGTGAAACATTAATTTTCTTTAAGTTTAAGGCATCTGTACCTTGCGGCACCGCAGTCGCAAAGTGGGAGCATTCGCGGTGACATTACTCAATCTGCGCCGCGTTAAATTTCAATCAATCCGTTCGCTCGCGTCGGTCAACTGCGTGAAATTCAAACGAGACGCGCCCCGTTAAAAATAATCCGGTTCTATTCCGGGCGGCGCGCTGGCCGCGCAGGAAACGTCTAAAATCTCCGGGTGACTTGTCGGAGCGGCGGCGCAGGTGCCAGCGCACCGGAAGCGGGAAGGGCGTGGAGGAGGAGGGCGGGAAGAGCGACGAGAAGGTGTGAAGTGCGGTGGCGGTTTTACGCGAAGGGCCATTGGACTGACTGCAGCCGAGAATTAGCAGAGCCCATTTTCAAATTATTTTTACTATTAAGAGACAGTTAAAAGAAATGAAATAAATGTAAAAAAAAACTTGTATTTTACAGTAAACTGTTTTATCGTGATCGGAACAGTTTAATTTGCGGTAAGAGACCCTGTTTCACTCTACAGTACAACAGCTGTCTTTAGGCGTCTGGTGGACTGTCTGTATACAATTAATAATAGACTATTTTTCAAATATATTCCTTCCCTTATGTGAAAATAACGATGGTTAAGATTGGCACTTTTCTTATACACTCATAAAATGAGACCAAATTTGAGAGAAACTCTTAATCAACAGTTACAAAGAAATAACACGACCGCGTTGCCAACAGCGTGAAAATCGCATAGTAGCAGCATAGTAGGCCAATCTCCAGACAATGTTTTCATGTGCAGACGATAATCAAACATCAAACTGGAAAAAATAATGAAAAAACAACAACAAATAAAACAACAATACAGAAGCCACGAGCATTTGTTTGAAACGCGTCTACAGAATCCCAAATATCCCAACAATATTATTTATTTACTATATTATTATTTTATTTTATTACACTAACAATATTAATATACCCACAATATTACATATTTATATTGTTATAAGAAGTACTAACACCATTCTAAATATTTCTTATAGAAAAAAATTATTAATTGTATTATAAGCGCGAAGTTCTTGGAAATGGCGAGTTGTAAAAGTCTGAAAATAGTAGTTATTAAAATCTTGGATTACTGTTTTGTCTTCTTTGAATCTAAAAAATAAAAAAAATGTTAGACTAGGAAGGCCAAACTCATTTGGCGTTAAGATTTTACATTTGAAAGAATAATTTTTCTCCAAACTTAACTTAAATGTAAGGCAACAATTTAATGAAGAATAAATAACGTCATAACTAACGAACACAACAATAAATAACGCATTATATCGTTTAGCAAAGTACACATCAAGCATATACCTGAGATAACCTCTAAAGTAGTAGTAGATGACAAAATATAACATTCATACTATTGTACAATATTAAAATTACGTCAATTTAACAAACACACGTTGATACGTAATTACGTTACTTAATTTTGGGAAAAGTAGTGTACTATAGTTAAAGTTAGTTGGTAGATTAGTGATTCAGGGCACGTTAACAGGTAAGATAATTAGTCCCGTCAGTGTAGTGCATGTTTTATGGTGAGAGATGGCAGTGATCATTCCCCATTGGATGGCGAGGTCCGGCGCAGACCTACCGTCGACAACGGGGTTTTCCCCAACCAGGTATCTTCCACCTGCGGGGAACCGCCCCAGCCGAGACAAGCTCTAAGCTCCGACTGGTCTCCCGACATGTGTGGTAGTGTAGTGCATGCAAATGTAAGGGGTAGGGTAGGACAGGGAATGGGAAGGAAAGATCGCCTGAGGTCAGTAGCCCGTTTGGTAGGATACTGCTTCCGCATTTGCAGGTATTGATAAAAAAATCACGGAAAACTATAGATCAGAGCAACTGACCGCTAGAATTCTCCTCCAGACAGCGGCAGAACTCGACCAAGTTATCTACCTGGTGTCGAAGATCTTGTCACCGTCGGGGCTCGAACCTAGGACCGACCTCTCAGTCAGAGGCGCTGCGATAATATCAGTTGAAGCCCTGAGCCATGGTGTATTACAGTTAATGTTAACATAACTCTCATCACTTGGTATTCAGATTATTTTCAACAAATCCTTACGCTGTAAGGAACTGGGTACCAGACGTCTCCAGGCGATCACTGACGTCACGAAAGAGCACGCGGCTTTGGAGCGGCGAGGGCGCAGTGCGCGAGGGCGTCG
Source organism: Gryllus bimaculatus (assembly GCA_017312745.1). Lineage (NCBI taxonomy): Eukaryota > Metazoa > Arthropoda > Insecta > Orthoptera > Gryllidae > Gryllus > Gryllus bimaculatus. The sequence goes on along the minus strand of BOPP01000149.1, from coordinate 2,886,907 downwards.
GTCGTTCCGCAGGCCGCCGTGCGCGTCCGCTCGAGGGGCCTCTCCGCAACTGTCTGGGCAAACACGCTCGCGCACACACTTGGAGGTACACAAGGCCGTAATGGGCCGAGTGCCCACTCTGAGACCTAAGCTGCTACTCTGGCTGGGCGCCGCAACCTTCGACTGCTGCCTTTCCTCGACAGCCATTTCACATTCTCGACGGTTTCTCGCGATTTCGAGGCGTTTTTGGAAATACTGTCTGGGTGCCCGACACCTCGCGATTTCGATGCGTTGTTGGAAATACTGTCTGGGTGCCCGACATCTCGCGACTTCGAAGCGTTGTTGGAATGAATGTCTGGGTGCGCGATACCTCGGGATTTCGAGGCGTTGTTGGAAATACTGTCTGGGTGCCCGACACCTCGCGATTTCGATGCGTTGTTGGAAAGAATGTCTGGGTGCCGGACACATCGCCATTTCGAGGCGTTCACTCTCAAAACCTATTTGAAAGAAAGGGCAATTTTGTTTACAATACCATATTTTACGTATCCGATAGTCAAATGTAATTAATTGTGTTATGTTGAAGTTTTTTTTATTAAACTACAGATTTATAATTGAATTTGCGAATAATCACTTGTTTTCTTTGTTACAGGTAAGAGCAGCCAAACATGGTATTTGCCCGTGTGTAAGAAAAATCCTTTTTGCTAGTGAGTACACAATTTTTTGACTAATTATTCATTTAGACTTACTAATTGAGAAATCCTGTATACTTTTTATATTTATAAGAGAATTGAAATTAAAAACTTAATTGGGAAATCTCCCTATATAACCACTGAAAGGTATTAAATTCGGGATCATGCATGAAAGATATGGAAGTCTATATATTTGTTCAAATTGTTACTGAATTGAATGCTTGAAAGATTACATAGTTGCGTGATTAGCAATCAAAACAGGAATATGTTCGGATTGCTAAACGTGATGTTACTTATTAAAATAATTAGATATATTAATAATTAGATTTATTAATAATTAGATTTATTAATATTTAGATATATTAATAATTAGAATAGATTCATATGAATGGAATTAAATCTGATCTACCAGTACTTAAATAATAGTTTCTGCTTCTTCAATATTTTAAGTTAATAGATTTTGATATTAACATTCTCGATAGTGAGATAAAATGGTACAATCATATATCAATAATGCCAATGAACCCACTTCGATTCATAGCTATGAACTATAGAACAGAAGAAGGGACATTGGTAAATCGAGAAGAAAAAATGGGTACTGGAAGAGATCTAAACCCTATCGTGAAGAAGAAGAGGAAGATATTGATTATAGAGTTTACTGTAGCAATCATACTACATAATTTAAGGAAAATATCGCCGTACGCTTACATAGAGTATTGTTCTTAAGAATTTATGTGCAAATTGAAAGAAAGTGAAACCACTTAAGAACATGGATCTATTATAGTATTATGATTATAAATACTATGAATGCAATAAATATTTTTTTAATTTTTTCTAACAATATTAATTTATCAAGGGCCGGTGACATTCTCTTAAATGTGGCAGGAATATGCGAATAAATTACATTATGACGTTTCGAAAGCAACACTGGTGTTAAGATCAGACGAAAAAAACATTTTTTCAACAAACTAACCATTAATATACCTTGGGAAATATTTCAAATTATATTTGGGTAAGTAAAATTGATTACACATTTACACTTCAGTCAGTATTTTGAACCAAAAGGAAAATTCGATTTCGATGTCCAATATTAGGAATCCGAGATATCAAGTAATCCGAGAGATCAAGGAATCCGAGGTATCAAGGAATCCGAGATATCAAGGAATCCGGGGTATCAAGGAATCCGGGGTATCAAGGAATGCGAGATATCAAGGAATGCGAGATATCAAGGAATCCGAGATACCAAGGAATTCCATATATATTAATGCTTTAACTGCATTTTATTGGGACATACGCGGAGTGTAGTCCCCTCGACTTCAAACTGTGACTGTTTATCCCCCAGCCTCTTGAATGCCTATCAGCTTCTCACGGCTTTCGAGAGCCACACTCAGCCGGTTCATGTACACATCTCCCCACGGCTTGTAGCTGTCATCACCCACTACAAGCGAGGCAGGGCCGGTTCTTCACAGGAAGCGCTTAATGGGTTACAGGGAAGACACCCTGCAAGCTATGGAGTGCGGAGGGGAAAAAAACCAAGTGTCATCTTGACTATTCATTCAAATTTACACAACCAGCTTTATTAATTTATTCCTAATCGTCAAGTTGGTTTTCATGTTTTGTCTCTTCCATTCAGTAATATTTTAAACTATTGTATAATAACACTGTTAGGAGGGTCAAAACATTCATTATATTGGAATTTATGATTTTTTTATGAAGGTATATCTAATATAGAATACTTTTTGTTCACCCCTTCAATTTTGGATTTCCTTTTTCCTAATAAGTTGTGCTCGTTAGGAATTATTCTGTGAATATTATTCAATTCATACTGTAATGAGATCTGAAATTACAAGATGAGTAATTAATGAATATCTGATTTTTTTACCTCTGTCAACCAGGCAATTTTGGAAATTGTTGCATGACCTTTAGGCAAGATCATCTCCATGCCGTATTTCAACCATGAAAATGGTTAAACATAAAATCTGTTGTATTTATTATTTGCATCATTGAATTTATTCATTTATTCTACTTGTAGTATGTATTATTCATTGTCTAGTTTAATACGTCGTATATAAAAATAAAAAAAGCTCAAAGAAAGAGGCGCAGATACCGAGTTGCCACCTTCCTCTTGTTTTAGGCTTCCCATGCCTGTTGGTTGCAAGTTGCAACGCACGTTACCATCGTGTGAAAGTCAGAAACAATTCATTTAAGTCCCTTAAAACCTACATTTTGAGTCCCAGAAGGAACAAGAGTTAAGTTCTTATATCTTATACTCTTATATCTTATACCATGACAACGTAACGTTTTTGGATATTTATTTCATTGTTACGGATTACCCCATTTCGTGTCACTGTTTGTGAGAAAAATTTTAAGATGGTACTCGTATGATTTTGTTTCTTCCAAAAATAAATATTGATTTATAAATTGTAGAATGTGTGCAATCACATCTAGGGTATTTTATTCGTTTACAAAACTCTCACTATCAAATACGTCGCTCTCGAATACTTACTTTCATTTGAACGTGGAAATAGCGAACCACCATGTGTTTCTCTACCCGTCTCTGCTGTTCGACAGCACTATTGGCTCCCTTTGTAAGTCTGTGCGATAGACCTTACGCTGTGGGCTATTTGTTTTCGCGGGGAGGAAAAAAACCCGCGCCCCCAGCCTCGCAGCGCTTTTCGTCGGGGCGGCTGCCGGCCGGCACGCCCTCCCCGCGCGGTGGGCGTCGCCCGCCCGCCCCCAGCCCGCCTGGATGGTCAGCTCAGTCATCACCCCTACGAGCGTGGGTGCGTGGCACCGCTTCCACTCTCGCTCCCGTTCCCGCCCGCCGCCGGCAGTGCGACCGCAGCAGCATTTCAACGAGAATCAGGGGTCACCGGGAGAGGTCGCTCAGGGCACCAGCTGATGTCACTGCAGTGCCTCTCACCGCGAGGTCCTAGGGTTTGAGTACCGGCGGTGGCGGAATTTTCGACACTAGTTAGATAATTCAGTCGATGTCTGTAGTAGAATTTCAGCGGCCAGTTGCTCTAATCGGTAGTTTCCCGTGGTTTCACCTATTAACACCAGGCGAATACCGAAGGGGTGCCGTAACAAATGGGCCACGGACCGCACGCGATCTTTCCTTCCTTTTCCTTGTCCTATCATCACCCTTAGTTACACAGACACACACACATACACACACACCTGCACTGCTGTACAATACCATGCTAGCAGGGAGACCGCTTGGGAGCGTAGAGCTTCTCCCGGCTGTGGTGATGTCCCGTTGGTGGGAGATACCTGTTTGGGGAAAACCCCGCTAGCCGACGGTAGGTCGGCGCCGAATCTCACTATCCCGAGGGGGAAGTCACCGCCACATCTCGAGGACAACACATGCATTACACGGCACTAATGACCTTAACAGTTGACGCACCCGGAGTCACTAACCAATCAGTCAAGAATCAAGGGTTGATCTTCCTGAGATTTCACCAAAAGACGAGCTCTAGTACCACCGTTCAGGTAGCCGCTTGCTTTCGGGTTGCCTCTGGCACTCGGGTTGCCACCGGGGTTACAAGCAATACTTGAAGCTCAGTGGAAGATCTAATATCCAAAGGGACGTAGTAACTGCATGAAACTTAAAATTTTCATGGACGGAATGAATTCACTGTCAGGCTTTTATTTCGTGATAGGATTAAAGGGTTTTCGAATAACGTTTCACATGAACAAAAATGCCTCTTCGATCACAATATTTGCCAGTATAATGGATAAGCTTCTGATAATGGATAAGCTTCAACAAGCGAGCCAATACCAAATACTCCTGTCATTTAAGAAATCGCCTACTGGATTAACACCTTAGGTTGCTGATAATTTGCAAGGAAGGTTGTTTTAGATTCACAATATTCGTGGAATTAGATGAGTATTTAGTAGAAAAACTCTTAACTACCTCGGGCGCGGGTAATAGTGTTTCTGAAACAAATAAATAGCTCCATTGCTGTAAATGTTGGAGAAATGTGTGTGTATGTGTGTGTGTATGTGTGTGTATGTGTGGACGGGGAGGAAAAATATTCACTTGCTCCGAATTAGCGTATACTTTCTCGTATTAATGGTAAAGGTTAGGCAATAATAGAATTTGGAAACTTTTCTATAACTAACACTTCAGTCATCACTTGAAAAAACAAAAACGAAACAAAATTACACCAAAACGATTAATAACTGATAAGTAACTTTGAAACAAGAGTACTTGAAATTACTAAAAGATACTGAGGATGTTGAGAGAAAAATAGTATTTTAGTAGAGTAAACTTAGTATTTTAGGAGGGTGATGCATATTTTTTTAACATTTTCAATTTTCAGATTTCTGCAAGTGTTAATGAATATTTGGCCTGTGACTTTTATAAACTTTATTGTTTTACTCGATATCTCAGTTATTCTGCTCGTATCCCTCGGAACGTTCTACCTCTGAAAAAAAAAGGTCCTTATTTCTGACCTTGCACCGCGCTCTCAATTATACTGAGATTTATGCAACTCTGCCCCTGGCAGGAATCAGCTGTTGACGATTTAATTCAATCGGGAGCTTGAACTTCACCATAGTGACATCACTATAATGAAGTTCAAGCTCCCGATTGTATGACACTGTCAACAATCTGATTCCTGCTGATTCCTGCCAGGGGCAGAGTTGCGAGAATCGCAGTATAACAGTAAGAATTCCCTGCGCATTAAATAGTTCGCGAATTTGAAATTTCCGCCGGTTGACTATTCAACTCGCGCACTGTGCCTGTCCGCCTCTTCCCCGTCCTCCGGTTCCTCCTCTCCTCGTCATCACCCACCTCTCGAAATAGCGCCCGGGGCGTAAACACGGCCGCAGGCGCGCCGCGTCCCCCGTCCCTGCCGCGCCGCGGCCGAGTGGGCGGAACCCATTTCGAAACCTCGCGCCAATGCCCCCTCCCCCTCTACTTCCATGCTCCCTTCGTAATCCCGTATCTCAAGTCGAATGATATGTTACGGTTAGCGTATCGAGTTGTTATATCCTAGTTCGCGAGTTCCAACCCGATCGAACCCGTGGATTTTTTTGGAGCTAAAAAAAAATATTTTTCGGAGAAGTAAAGGAGGCTGTCCCGTGTTGTAGATTTACGGCACTTATATTATCCTCAAGCTGAAATGAAGCTTCAGCTAAAATCAAATCGCCTGTTTCGTCACCCAAGTAATACCTTCTTTCTCCGCAAGTTGGTCGGAAGGAGCGTGGCGATATTGGTGTGGTCATATTAGCGTGGAAGAGTCTCGCCTCGTAAAATAAGGCATCATTGAATTGGATTGAATTGAAAGAACTCATACGGTGATGTGCCGAACTGAGCTTTAAAACGGTATTAAATAAATACAAATTTGTATTCGCGAGGTACCTTGAAAGCAAAGAACGTGAGTTATTAAAGTGTCCAGGTTCCGTAGCACCTTTCTCCCCACTTCCTCTCCCGCCGTGCCAGATCCTCTTTCGCTGCCCACGGCGCCTCCCGCGTTTGGACAAGCTCGGGGTTGAGCGTGGGCTATTACGCTTGTTTGTTTTGAAACAAAGGAGCAGCATCACCCGTTACGGGGATCGTCGTCCGTATTTGCGGTCGAGTATCCAGGGGTAATACCCTGCAAAGCACATGCGACTGTTTAAAAGCTGCCGTGCTAGTCATTTGACCGCAAGGCTTGCGAAAGATTTGGTGCGTATGTCATGGAAAACGGAAAAAAAATTATAGCGAGTTAATAGCGTCTAAATGGCGCGATAGAAATCATTAGAATGAGACGTGTTTTGTGAGCAAACTAGTGAGGTGTAAAAACCTGTACACCGTAAAATTAAATGACTCTTCGAATGGTTTTGTGGTATTACGGCCACTTGGGCTGCTGTTCGCGAAATTGCCTCTGAGGATTGAAAAATAATGCTTAATTTCGCACCAGAGAACGGACTAGTTGAGCGACGTTGTCGAATTCGAGAAAGTCTTTTTGTTTCATGGATCCGGTTGTTTATGTTTGGCGGAGAAAAATTTTGTTTATCCTATTCAAGTAGCATAATTCTTAGAAATAGATCTTGTTATATGGTAACACACTTTCATGCGCAAAGTTTTGTTCTATTCTTTTGAAAGTGGAATATATCCGTAATCAAGAGAATATTAAAATGCATTACTCAAATATTAGACGTTGCCATGTTTGTCGGTATTTTATGTTGTTTCAGATTAAAATTCATCGACCGATAATTTATTCGGGTAGTGGTTCATTTGTAAAACGTCAGGCTAATATTTTTTTCATTTGAAAAATGAGTTTAATGTGTGAAAAACAACGCCAATGGTGTATAAAAAGTAGTTTGGAGGATTATCACAACGTTTATTGTTTTCTAATCCCAGTACTTACGTATATGAGGCAGAAATAGAATGTAATTGTTTACTACTTTGGTGGATATTGTACAATAAATCCCATTTAATTCTTTTTAATGTAGATTACCAACTATTATTTTATTGTTTTATGAATCGAATTGATTTTTACCGCAAGATGAATAAATTTAATTCGTGAAGACAATTACCGTTCGTTCATTTTAGCGCTTTTCTTCTGCAGAATCAGAAGGTCGTAATTTCAAAGGGTAAAACGACAAACAAATTACTGAAAACTGTGTTGAAGGTTTCAAGAAGATCTGAATAACTACATCGTAATTTTCTTTTATGGCGCATGTGAACTTTCTTTGCGGCTCTAGATATTTATTTTCGGACCCAGCTCGCATGCGGGAGACATTTTTGATGCGTTTGCTTTCTGTCGACCGGTGTTTTATGTGTATGCCGGCATGTCTGCCAGTTGCAGCTACTAGATGTTTACTTCTCGTGCTCAATATTTTACTTCTCATCTTTGTATGCGTTTTGTTATGACATATGTATATGACATTGTTATAATGTATTATGCCAATGAAAATACACTAATGTAATATAACTTACGTTTTTGGAAAATTTTTTTATTTGCCTGTTGTCATCGTTATTCAAATATTAAATTACAGACAAATTTATTTAGATATATTACTATTGGGGAACCTTTTTCTGGCTTCAGGATAACTCTAAAGTACTACAAACTTGTAGATTGAAGGATTTTGTGTATTTTATTAATAAGGATTAGAACGAAGATAAACTGTTTATATTCTCTTATTTTAAATTTTAAAGAATAAGCTGAAAAGATATTAATGTTTGCATTGCAATAATGAAACACTAACCAATGAAATCTTAACTTTTTGGTCTTAAACCCAGTCAAGAGGTAGAATATTTGTTGACTTGGTTATCTGACCAATACGAAAATTCAATTTTCAATTACTTTACGTTAATTGTCCACTTCTGGGAAAGAGACGGGTTTTGGAAATAAATTAATAAAATAATAGACAAAATTAAAAATTCGCCATTTTTGGATAAGGGATCGATTCAGAAAGAGGCATGCAAATCGCCTATTGAATTTCACTTAATGTATTTAGTACTGTAGCCCAAGGATGTTTCGAAAACTTTCTGGTTCTGATGCCAATACCGGTGCTTCTACCTTATCGGTCGTTAGAAAACAGTTCAATTGGATTAGTGGAATTTACATTTTTGTCTTTGAAAGTGTAAAAATATTTTTTTTTATAACCCGCACGTTTAGTTAACATTGTGCTCTTCACGTTCCATCTTCGTGATTACAGTAAAAAAAGTGACGAATATTCAGGGAAATCCACGGCCACTGCAGTGACATCAGTTAATGCTCTGAGCCACATCTCACGGTGTCACTGCGGGAATTCGCTCGTCTGTTATTAGGGGTCAATAAGCAAGTGTTTGTAAAAAGCCTGCTCATGCGCAAGAGTCCAACCCCTGCGTGGCGCCCTGGCGCGGGCGTGGGCGGGGCTGGCACCCTGGGGCGAAACGGTCGGTGGCGTGAGCCCGCGCTGTCGTAAGCTCTATTTGTACTGGTGGCGCGCTCGTTTGGAGAGAAACAGTTGGACGGCGTTTGGGAAAACTAACGGATTGGCAGCGCGCGGTGGGGCGACGGGAGGGGCGCCAGGGCGGCCGGGCCAAGAAGCGCGTCTCAGTCCGTGGAGTTTGAACCTACCCATCGAAAATTGATTTGAATTGAAGGCTTATTTTATGTGGCGATACTCGGGCCATCAGGCCCGCTCTTCCGTGTGACCACGCAAATTTCGCTACGCTCCTTTCATCAAGAAGCAGAGAAAGGAGGTATTTCTTGGGCGAGAAACAGGCGAATTGAATTTAGCTCAGAGCCGTCATTTAGGCTTGAGAATCTTTTACATGCAAGTAAATCTACTAACATGGGACAGCCGGCTTTACTTTCCCTACGAAGGATTTTTTCGCCTTTAAAAATCCACGGCTTCGGTCGGGATTGAACCCGCTAACTTGAGTATACGATACCTAATAGTTACCCATCGCCACGCGCATAGTTTACTTGTAAAATCTTAAAATTCTGAATTTTATCAATTAATTGTTTCGAATTTGTTTTATTTGCCTTCCAATCCGAATAGACTGATGAACGAAGTATAACGTACCAAACTTCATTTAGAAGCGATTAACTTACATTTATTTTCGACTAATACAAAAAATTTGTATAAATTTTCAGTAATTGTTAATTGGAAATTAGTGCTCTATATTGGTACATGTTGTACTCAATTATATAGAATGGGGAATATAGGGCGGGGAATGACAATAGTACCATAGCGTAACAGGGGCTTCACTTGTTATATCTTGTATAGACATTGTTTTAATAAAGAAAAGATATGCCAACTTCAACAGTTCCACATGCCACAATGTGGGGATTGTGGCTAGTCAGTGCATTCCGGATCTCTGACTTTCGTTAGACATTTTCTTAATCAACGGGGATTGGTAAATGAGAATGGAAATTAGCCCAAGGATGAGAAGAGTAGAACCGAATGGAAGGCTATCCGCCGTTTAGGCATCGCTCCATCGCCCGTCTGGAAGGATTAGAGGAAACCACAGAAAGACCGATTTGAGTAGCCGGCTCCTATAATTGTCATCCGAGCAGTGGACAGATTTGACCAAGTTAGAGTTGCCACCGTTGTGGCCTTGCCGCTGAAAATTTGCTTTCGCCGACGAAATCCGAACCTAGCGCTTCGCGGTCTGGAAACATTCAGTTGTGGATTTTCAATTATAAGCGGTATCGTAGCCGCTTCGTATCACTTCTGTCTTCTGAGCTGAAAAAGCGTGCAGACATGAGCGTTAGGTGGGGGCAAGGAGGTTGCACCGGAGCGGGCCCCGTTCGCGAGTCGGCCTTGGCCAGAAATGACTTGACGTGCGCAACCGCTGGGCCAAAATGCAGCGCAGCCCACGGCGGTTGCACTCTTTGGCACCGAGTGGCTTCAGGGTTGAGACACACCGAGGCGCGAGGTTGCGCCAGGGAGAGCATCCAATTCATTAAAAGAGGTGGCGAAGAGAAATAAAATAATACGTTTCTGTAACCGTTCCGTTAATTTGACGTACGACGTACATCATGATGACATAACGATGATAGTGATGATGACGTGGGCGATGAGGAAATGACGATGGCTTCTATACATTTTCTGAAATACTATCTCTGGCGGCGTGAAAGATCTGATTTCTAAAGGATTTTATGAAACTCTCTCCCCCACTCCCAGTTCCAATTGCTTCTTCAGGCTAGATTATCGCTGTCAAGACTACGATTATTCCGAGACCCTGAGAAAAAAATAAGTTGGATTAGTTCCATTTTGTGACTGAATTGTAAGCTTTTTTTTACATCTACCATATCAAATGGGATGTCCTCATAAGATATCCTCAAACTGAAAGAATAAAAATAATAAATTTGGGGAGGTAACATTTTCATGGATGGTTAAATATTACTTGTAAAGCATTTCGGCGCTGATCTCGGAATATATACATATTAAAACTTCTGGTGCTAAAATAGCTCGTACTTTCTCGCCCGTAAATATATATATCGAAAATGTTAATATTATTTACAGTATAGAGCAATAAATAATGATCAATTGAAGACAAAGAAAAAATGACCAAAAAATCTTTGAATTTTTTGATTTTCCCTAAAAAATTGCTCCTACATATTCTCCAGATACCCAATTTTAAACACCCAACTACAATCGTACGGGTTAATGCACGTTTCCTCCCGAGTGACACATTCTCCATCCTAGCAGCAACGCGTGTCTTTCACAAAGTTGGTCACACTGGCGCCGTCCACTGCGCCATCCCGGTCTCTCCACGAATAGTCTCTCCTCCGTGATCACTACTCCACTTTTCCCGCTCCGCCCCTTCCTTCTGTCGGTCCGCACCGCGCCGCGCCGGCGGGGAAATGTTCCCGTTACGAAACAAACCTCCAAGATTACCTCCGGAGGGCCCGCGCATTAAGATAAGTAAGACCACTTTGGGAAGAGCGTCCTGTGGCCACGGCGTC
>BOPP01000149.1:2854433-2875818 GCA_017312745.1 Gryllus bimaculatus | reverse complement strand
GTATTCTGTGGCAATTGTGTTTGTATTCTTTGTTTTCTTTCTTGTTACACTCTTTTTTATCACAAAAACTTCATTTAACAATGTGAACAACGTTTCGGATACATACAAAATTATATTATATTGCAATTGTGTCAATGGCAATTGTGTTTGCATTCTTTGTTTTCTTTCTTGTTACACTTTTTATTACAAAAATTCATTTACCAATTTGAACAACGTTTCCGGAACATAAAATTATATTATATTGCAATTGCGTTTGTATTCATTGTTTGTTATAAATAATGTTATCATAATATTATGTTATATTGCAATTGTGTCAATGGCAATTGTGTTTGTATTCTTTGTTTTCTTTCTTGTTACACTTGTTTATCACAAAAAAGTCATTTAACAATTTGAACAATGTTTTTATGAAAATGGCGTCTAAGCGCCACTGTCAAATCGAAATTTGAACCTCTTTTCACAAAAGAACTATTGAGTTTTCGAAAAACTTCATTTGAAGGCATTTGAAGCACGTTGAATCACAAATAAAATAGTAATTATAAATTGCTGGGAATACGCAAATTAACGGCGTGAGCAATCTTAAAAAAAATTACATTTGTTTAATTTTCGGAAAAATAAAATAGTCCTCCGAAATGAACATTACGTTATATTAGAAAGTGTCTATCCGTTAAAAAAGTTTGAAGAAAAAAATTGGAGCTGTTTTTGAGAAAATGGCGTTTAGCGTTTCTGAAAATGCTGAATTCTGAGCTTGTACACGCAAAAAAACTGTTGGGCTTCCGGGGAACTTTATTTGATATTATTTAAAGCACATGTACTCCTAAATACGATAATGTAAACAAATTGCCGCTAATGTAAATATTAACAACGTGTAAAAGAAGTAAAAAATATTTTTATATTTTTTGTGAAAAAAGAATAGAGCGTTTATGTCATCTCATAGAGTACATTTAGTACTACCCTTAACAAAAGTTGAAAGAAAAAATTTGGAGCGTGTGTTGGAGCGAAAATCGTGTTTTTGTAATTTTTTAAAACGACAAATATAGTTCGCTAAATTGCGCGAAAACTACTAGAGTATGGGGAAAGAATGTGCATGACCTTAATAAAAGAACTAACTATGGAAAACAAATCTCTATCCTTAATTTTGCAGTTGTAGGAAAACACCCGTTTGATATCGAAATTTAACTCTTAACAGTGAAAATTGGACCTATGTCATTTTTATAAGTGTATTTTGTTCTTTTCTTACATTAAATCTATAGAAAAAATTGGTGACGTTTTTGAGAAAATTTTCAAAATGCCCGGAGGGCTTTATGTAAAGTACCCCCAAATTGTAAAGATTTTTTTTTTCTAAATCTCAAAAATTCGACTCGAGTCAGATGGACTGGGGTTTGATCAATTTGGAAAATATCCTAGTGTTTAAGCCCCAGTAATGTTCACAGACCGACGGACGGACAGGCGGACGGACAGGCGGATGGACAGACGGACGGGCAGGCAGACAGATGGACGGGCTTTTTGAAAGAAACGCTTTTTCGGTATCAGGGGACCCCAAAACGTATATTTTCGTGGAAATGTCGAGATCGATTTTCCGCAGCTTCACATAACTTTTCGTATACTACGTATGTTACTTCGTGTATACGTACGTCCACGGGGAAGTAAAAAGGGTCACGAATGAAATATTGTACATCACACAGCAAAAGACCCTCCTCATGACTTGAAAGTATTCCCTGCCTCGATGGGGCGGCCTCGGCGGGTTCACGCTCCAGACTCATGAAAAGGCCGACTCTTTTTGCCTTATAATGTAAATTACTATTTATGCGTTCTGAATCTCTGTTGGATGCAATATCATAGTCATAGAACAGTCGCGTTAAATACCATCAGTCTCGCTACCGGTACATACCTTCGTTCGTGAACGACTCGTGTTTCTGACGCATATTTTGCTTGCACTCTAGGTATTACCTGTGATAACGTCTGGTAATATCGGTCATCGAGCAAGACAGGATAGAGTAACTTAACGTACCCTATCGTAAAGTGGCATAATACTTTTTGCAAAGCGTGAAACTACATACATAGCGCAAACCGCTAATGTTCGATTGCCTACTAATCCTCTTTCAATGACCACGATGTAAGGATTTAGGATTTCGTGTTCCAAGAGGGTTGTATTCGCTTTTTTATAGTTCACAGTTAACTGTCGATAAAATCCCAGGAAACATCTTACCGTTACACATTTCCTAGTTCATTTTTCGTGTTTTCTTATGTACTCAGATGTTAACAAAAACGATGCAATTCATTGCAATTCGGCATATTTTCTACTAATGTAACTGACTCTTAATATTATTATTGTTCAAAGTAAAAGAGTCGATAAACCATGTAGTACTTGGATATTTCATAATATATTATTAGAATTTCAGCATGCACAGTACATTCAGTCCGTGCAAAAGTTTTCTAAGAAACTGTGTCGTAACGTAACAACGGAAACCAAATTACTCATATTACGATTTGGCCGAAACAATGAATTATTTTAGCTATAAGTAGCTACTTTAAAGTGAATCGCCAGCATTGTTGGATGTATAATATTAAGTTTAAGAATTAATGACTAATTTGTTGTATAATTTACTTCGGCGCTAATAGCAATAAAATAAATATATTCTGAGTCTTCTGGAAATTTTTTAACTAGTGGATTTGATGTTTGAGATACTTTTCAACGCAAAAATGAGATAGGTAATATATACAGTCGGCTGCACACAGTAGAACTGGTGAGTTCAGACAGATCACAAAACAGCTAGCGTTTCAAGATGTTGAATGTTTTAGAATAAATGTTATGAATTTCTAGGACTGTAGAGGGATCGAAGATGATTTACTAATACACATGACGTCATACATATCAAATAAACAACATTACTCATATGCAATTTTCCCCGCGTTTATTAGAAAACTAGAGTTCGGCAAGTCAGGTTTTCGTTATTTAATTTATTTACTGTCAGTTCCACTGAACAAGTATTTCAGGGGTTTTAAAAATTACAATTAATTGACTTGTTAGAGTTGGTCACCCGCACGTTCATTGCCTCAAATAGTTGGTGCAAAACAAGTGTTATAAGTTGTGTGACGTCAGCTATCGTCAGCTTGTATGTTATGACGTCAGCTATCGTAAGTACGCATTGAGTATTTAGATTCAGTTGGTACGCACAATATGAGAATAGTCACAATAACACAAACCAATATTTGAATTTTTCAGTCAAAATGAAAACTGTTTCATGTTTGTTTTATGTTCTTCTCGAAATCCTGGGTATTTGACGAAATCACTGATACCTCACACTATTTTTGTTTCGCGCATGCGAAGGTAGCTCTGGATGTCAGCTGATGTCACCAAAGTGCCTCCGACGAAGAGGTCCTAGGGATCGACTCCCAACGATAACACAATTTTCGACTCTAGCTAGATAGCTGGACCAAATTCATCCTCTGGCAGGAGGAGAATGCAAGCGGCCGGCTGCTCTGATTAGTAGTTTTCCATGGTGTCTCCGGACAACTCCAGGAGAATGCCGGTGTCATACGTCTAAAAAACGTGACCACGGACCGCACGCGATCTTTCCTTATTATCTTTGTCCTATCCTTACCCTTTACTTACACACATATGCACTGCTCAGTCTCACAAGCCTGGAGCCCAGTCGGGAGTTAAGAGCTTGCCCGGCAGGGGCGTTGCAGTGGTAGTGGGAGATAAGTGGTTGAAGAAAACCTCTGCATGTGAACGGGTAGGCCGGCGCTGGCTATCACCAGTCAGCGGGAGAAGATCACCGTCACCATCCGTGATAGGAACATGCCTTACACTAACACAACTAACGACCACGGCAGTTGACGCGCCCTAAATCACCAATCAATCAACGAATCAAAACCCACTGGTGGGAGATGCCTGATCGAGGAAACCATGCGTAAGTCGACGGCTAGGTCGGCGCCGGATCTCACCATTCAGCGGGCGAAGGTCGGAGTCACCTCTCGAGGAAAACACATGCCCTACACTTACGGGACAAATGAACTTACCAGTGAACGCGCCCGTAATCACCAATAATTCAATCAAATGAAAAATCCACTGGCGACTAATAACTTTACCAGTTGACGCGCCCGGAATCATTAACATTTTAATCAAATCAATAATAAAATGGCGGCCCACTGTGTAAAATGGCGGCGGCGCGGGAAAACGCGCGCGACGGAAGGCGCCGCCGCCGCCGCGACTCGTACGGCGTATTATTTCCGCGCAGTCATCGCCCGCGCCGCTTCTGGTAATGCAGAAATAACGACCCGCGCCGCGCCGCCGCCAAAAAAGATTCCCAAAGCTACTTAACGAGCGGCGGCGCGGCGCGGCGCGGCCGACGGACCTCGGCGGCTCCCGCGCCTGTTTCCGCCAGGAGGAATGTGCAACGCGATGCACTGCACTTGTTGGCCCGAACTGCCGGGGTCCGAGCGGGCAGACGGATTCGGCGTGGGCGTGCCAAAGCGCGCCCCCACGAGCTACTTGCGCGCCTGGGAAGCTCGGCGCTCCTGCGAGCACTGGGCAACTTCCTTTGGCGCTGTTGTTATTTCACCAAATGAAGAAACTGGTGGTATACACTTTTCGGCTGCAGCGGTGCGAGGCGGGGAATAGTGGTTTCATATGAAAATGTGTTTGCCAAATATGTTCTATCTATTTCTCTCTCTCTCTCTCTCTCTCTCTCTCTCTCTCTCTCTCTCTATATATATATATATATATATATATATATATATTATATATATAATATATATTATATATATATTTGGAACTATGATTTTATTTTACTATTTCATGTTTATTTTCTTTTGAAATCTGCCATGTATACACATGTTTGCCAAGCGGCAGGAATGGCGAATTTTTTGTGTATTTTGTTAAATCATACAGTTATTTTTTGTCTATAGTAATGATGAAAAATAAATTAACAAGTCTCTATATGATAACAATTCTCACTTTATGGGTGGAGAGCTCTTAACAGTCAAGAATGGGCCTAAACTTCGGGATTACACAATTATTGCGCTCATACACGTTAACAAAATAAAACAAACTAACGATACAACAAAAGCAACAAATTACATCTTACCTTATGTCTTGTTAGAATTAAAAACTTCCCACTAGCTGTCTGTTTCCTGTTTATGACGTTTCGGCTATTCTTCCTCATTGTAACGTACTACTTCACTATTTTAGCCACCTCGTGTTGGCTTCGTTGCATCTTTATCCAGCTGACGCAAGAAGTAGCTTCAAACCTCTAATTCTACTTCATATATTCTATTTGGATAATGTTAATATTTACCCGCTAAAACAGTAATTGAGATCTTTATCTATAACACAAATAATGAAGTTGACTAAAAACGTTTTCTTTTCATTCACACATACACACACAAATATATATAATTTAACATTCAGCTATATTTTTTTACTCTGCCCCTCCACAGATCGGTTTAAGTGTTTTGCGAAGAAATTTTTCTTAAAATATATTTTTGAATTCGGAACATGTGAGAGAACTTTGACTTCTCGCGCTATTCAGTGTGGCGTGTGTCCGCGACGGGACGGTATGATGTCAGATTTTAGGAAAAAATAATGATTTAACATTACGAATCTCTTCGGTGGGAAGTATGTCGTACGATGTACAAATAAGTCGTGGGACGGTCGTGGCGAGAACGGGCCGGGTGAGTAAGTTGTCGTGATGACGAAAACGTCGGTTCACTGACCTCTGATGACCCGCCCGGGTGACACAAATGCAACCGTTGCTTCTTTGGATTTCGTAGTCCCGCCGTTTTTCGGCTCGGAGATGATTATTATTAACTTAAAGGAGGAGGTGCTGGGTGCAGGTAAGACGCGGTGACACCATTGTGTTCGAACTGGGTGCTGGGTGTGTGTCCTCTCTATAAGCTCTGTATCTTTGCTAAAGATTTCTTCACTGAATTCTTCAATATTGGTTCTTGTCGTTGTAAAACATTGTATTGATTTACAATCCCTTGAATTCTGTGTAATTTTGAAAGTTTCATTGTGCTTTTGAATGTCCTTCTCATGCATTTTCCCTTGAAAGTTGTTTAAAGGATTATCCAAATTTATTTATTTCCAGGGTGTAGATGTGAAATTGTTTGCACAGCCCAATACAAGTATCTATGGATTCATTAAAAAACGTTTTACATTCATACTCATTCAATAACGTTTTTCAATTCCAGTAATTGAATAGAAGAATCATAAGTAATTATTAATGATTCATATTAAGGTACAATAAATTCAGATTAACATATTATCTAAATCAAGATCAGTAACTTAATGATTGTATCTGTAATTATGGAAAAGAGAAAACGTTAGTTTATACTTTGACCAAGATGAGAGCATTTTACTGCATCTTTATTGCTTTAGTGTTAATACAATTTGCTAATACGACCATGTATCAGAAAGATACAGTATATCATGCACAGAAATGAGATAAATTCAGCAATTAATTTTTAAATGAATTACAATATAATACTGTTTTTTAGATACAAAAATAATCACCAACAATCCAATTAATAATACAAAAATACCTTTAAATTTATTTTCCAGTGTTAAAAATTATATATTATAATAATTCGTGAGAAACGACATGAAGCATTTCATTTAGATATATTAATATTTCCTATTGTGATATTTATATACCCTTTATAACATATTAAACTAAATATAGTTTTACACAAAAGCGTCACGGCAATATTTTGCGTTCTAGATGATAGTCACAAAACGTTGTGTTGCTCTAAATCGATAAGAAAGAAAAAAGAAAACAGGAAATGTCAGCAGTAAAACGCAATTATCGTGAAGCTCTCCTTGCCACACATAATGAACACTAAAAAAAGTGTGTCGAGAATGAGGTTGATCATTAATTTAGCGAAATGCCGTAATGTAATGTACCGCAATATTAATTTATACGTTTCGCTGGATATTCTTCTTTATATTTTATTTAGGCAGTTTAATATTGCTGCAAATCCTATAATTTATTACATGATATATACATTTGCAGGAAAACATAACGGGTTGCAAATGGTTTTTCTTGTGTTGAAATTCAAGAGCAGGATGTGGCTGATTAATTGCCTTGACTCGCGAGGTTTATTACAGATCTTCAAACTCATTTACGGTAGCAAGGAAGTTCTTTGCAGTTCCCACGAAGAAATTATACTTTTCTGATACCGACACTGTGGTTCCCAAAACGGGCTATCACATTTATGCCAGTTGTAAATCGTGCTCTTTTGGAAACGCACTGTTCTAGGAGTAGGAATAGCTTACTGACTCCTTGATCACGAGGTGAAATGTAACGGCCAATTGTACAGTAAAGCATTCATGTACAATTAAATATTTCTATTTGTTAATTTTTATTAATTTCTAGTTTATTGTTCTTTCATTTCAAGTTTATTGTTCAATAAGTCCGAATTTTGCAGTGAAGCTACTGTTTCTTTGGGCGTTATCTCAACTCAAACTATCAAAACTATCAGTTAAGATAAAATAATTAAAGACGTTGTCATTTCCAACAATATTATTTAATGCAATAGCAGCTCTCGATGGCTTAGCCATCATCATCAGTTGTCTGCTGGGTGGAAGCCACATAATATTGTTGGTAATGGCAACGTCTTTAATTATTTTATGAAAAATGCCAAAGATATCACACCACAACACCTATATCAGTTAAGAACATTAAAATATTTTTAAACGTATCTTTTAAGGAATTTAAAAGGCTCTATGTTTTTCCCGTTGATGTTTGTGTATAAGAATAATGTATCAAAATTAATTGGACAAAGTTAAAAAACGTATGCTGAAAGCTTTTGACTTCGAAATGTTGGTTTTAACTTAAGCTAAATTTGCAAGGTAATTCGCTCTCTCAATGAGCATTCAGATCCGAGTAGCGCCATGTATTTTTCTTGATTCCTGAAGATTGAATGTTCTTCTACAATTACCGACAATATTATTCAAAAACTGTTTAATGAAATACGAAAGCGATGGAGTATTTATTAATTTAGGATCTTGTAGCAACGAGAAATGTTATATAGACAAATTATTAGCATCATTTAAATATTTTAAGCAATTTTTACAATTAATTATTTAGCCTTTTAATTTAGTTTTAGGATCAGGGAAATTATTGACAACCCTGTTTTGAATTCCAAAAAAACGAGATCGAATGATTTCTGTACGAATTACTGTAAGCGGTAATAGATTGACTCAAAGTTAGCAATTCCAATCAGTGTCTTTATTCTCTTCTTGAGAAGCTGATTCGTCCCAATTGACGTTTTGAGATTACACTGCCATCTGCAAGCACATGCCCAATCTCTTTTTGAATTAACTGAACTGAAAATTAATTTTTTTCGACGGTGCCGAAACATCATTGAAGTAGCATTTTACAAACCGCACAACCGGGGCCTTGCAGTTCGAGATAAATCGCGACATTTAGGAGAAAAATCGCGCCATTCGATCCCCGCGCGGCTCGTTTATTTTATGAGCAGCGCGTTTCCTTTGGCGCCGGCGCCCGTGCGATTCCGAGCGGTCGGCGAACTCCGCAGCGAGGGTCGACTGCGCGGCCGTCGAGGAATTCGATGGGAATTTGATTAGCCCGATGGGCAGGCGAGCATAATGTGCGCAAATTGGCGCTGCGCTTGTTAGGCTGCGCCGAGGTGCGCTGAGCGCTGGCGCTTCGGACATTCCGATTCTACTGATTGGACTCTTTTCCTTCGATGCCTATTCAATCGCTATTCGGTCCCTTTGCTCATGCAGGAGAACATAATTTAAATATTGGATTATGGTAACGGCTCTTGGTCCTCTGCAGCCGCATGAGATAAATACATTAATATGATATATATTTACAAGAATCATTTGAGACATTATAAACAGAAATTTAGTTTTTGAGAGTGGTTATTTACAGTAGAGTATTAGGAGAAAATACTCATCGGTTTATGTCTACGGGGGACCGAAAAACTCTCTTGGTAACTTTATTTTTAACCTTTTGCTGTGAGGATTTTGCTTACCTATGCGAAAGTGAATAGCTGAAGGGATCTTTAATATTTTGGAATAGAATTTTACGGAAAAGAGGAAGAAATGGACGGGAATTGGTGTAATGCCAAGTTCATTATGTAACTGCGCATTCGGAATGTACAAGGGAGCTTTTGTGATGGCGCGTAGGAATCTTTTTAGATAAATTCGTATTTTTTCTCGTGCAGGAGAACATAATTTAAATATTTGATTACGGTAACGATACTTTCTTTTTCTTTTTTAATAAATCGTGAATTACGAAAATTCGGTTCTTTGAATCGTATCAATATTTTTATCGATATTTTTATACGGATTATTGATACTTCCCCTGCAACTCAAGCTTGTGTTGATACTTTCATCGGACACATTTTTCAACATGAGAGTAGGTGAAACGGCGTAATAGTAGGAAACTATTTGAATACGATTCCTTCGGTGTTCGATTTTTGGGAGTTGTGCCACCGCGAACGTTAAAGCACTATCGATCTTCTGCTTAAGCGCAGTTCCAAGTTTCGCACCACTTTAGTGCAAATGCGCATGCGCAGATGATGGATAGTGCTGACGCTATGGCGTTCACAAACTCCCTGTTTTTGTTTTTGCGATTAGATCCCAGTGTCGAGTCCGTCATTTCTGTTCCCGTTTCGAGGACCGACTTTCTTATGGACTTGGAATGTCCCTACCGGACGCTTCGGAGGGGGCCGTGGCCTGGCCTGGCGAGGATGGCGCTGCCCGCGCTCCCATCACTGCCTGGCCATCGCCCAGCGCTCGCCTCCCGACAGAGGGGCAGGGACGGAGGGAGGACGGAAGAGGCGAAACGAAGAGGGCGCGGAAGAGAAAGTTGGGAAGGATGGGGAGAAAAGAGTGGTGGGGGAAGTAAAAGTGAGTCGATGGAGAGGAAGGAGTGGGAGAGCGGGAGATGAGGAGGCGTGTGAGGAAGGGGAAAGGGTGGGAGAGGGGGGAAGGGGAAAGGAAAGAGAGGGAGGGAGGGGTAGAGCTGGCGAGAGAGGAAGGGCGAACCGGCGAGGATGAGAGAGGGCTGTGGGGTGAGAGTGATAGGGGAGGTAAAAGTGAGTCGAAGAAGAGGCAAGGGTGGGAGAGCGTGATATGAGAATGCAGGAGAGGAAGAAGGATAGAGGGAGGGAGGGGTAGAGAGGGTGAGAGAGGAAAGACGAACCGGCGAGGAAGAGAGAGGGCAGGAGAAGAAGAGAAAGGGCGGGAGAGGAAGAGGGAATGCGGGAATGCAAGATAGGGGATGGGAGAGGAAGGGAGGGGGCGGGAAAGGAAGAGAGGGTGAGAGGGAGGACGGGAGAGGAAGTGGGGGAGAAAGAGTCGACGAGTGAGGAAGACAGAGACAAAGTGAAGGCAAGAGAGAAGGAGAAAGAAGATAAATAGGCGACAAGACAGAAGTAACTAAAGAATTTGATCTGTTCTTTATTTTCTTGTTCTTCGGGGTGTCGGAACAGTAAGATGAGAATATTTATCTCATTGATAACTAAAAAAGATGTAAGGCTCTGAAATTATTTGCATTGCAGTGGACAAGTAAAGGTTGAATCGGAATGTGATAGTGTAAATAAGTGATTCACTCTCACTTATCCGCTGAGTTTCTTGACGGAGTTATTAGAACGTAAGTAAATTATGGTGGAATTATATCTACCATATTATCTTATTCCAAGTGCCCAGAAATTGCGTATACTTTATACTGCCAATGCCATATGTGTCATGTATACTTAGTTGCACAAACGTAAATAATTTTTTGGCTTGAGCTTTGCATTGAAGCATTTAAAAGTCTGAGATAACATTGAAAATATGTAAGTACATTTTTGTATCAAACCTAAAAAAAAAGTTTATTTATTTATTACAAGCTCATCATCGATGTGCTTTACAAGTTACGTTACACTTTACAATACATGCGAATATTATAATAAAAAACTCTAAAATTAACATTTAATTCAATTAAATGATTTCTATATTTTTCATATGTACTGAAACTCATGAAACTTCAGAGGAAACAAGCAGATGTACGAAGTTAGTTTGCAGCTGTTTGCAGTGGGGAGGGGAGGGCACAGATGCTCAACGACCCGTGAGTTTAACGAGCTCTTGGCGCTGATATTTACTGCGAAATAACTTTTTTCCGTAAAATTGTAGGGGAGAAGAGTGAGCACTTCTCCTCGACAAATGTTTAAGTTGCTGTCTAAAATGGTAATACATTATTTTAAATGCTTTTACTACATTAAACTACCTAATTACCGAGCAGTTGAAGGCTTAGTATTAACCTGTTTTAACCAAGCTTTAAAGGTGTATTTTTCGTATGATTGTTTCTGCAATTGAGGGAGAGCCATTCAATTAAACTCAACTGCGTAGTACAGGCGTAGATTACTTTTAGAAATGTCTACCATTATAAAGAATGTATTTCTGTAATGTGTTGAAATTCAAAATTGATTAATTAAATAATTATTACGTGTAGGAGAGTTTATTATTACATATAAATTACTTTACTTCAAAATATAGTAATGAAATTAATGTATTGTTACATAAAAATCTCCAGCAGATAATGGAATTCAGTCACTGTCTGGAGGAGAATTTTAGCGGTCAGCTGCTCTGGCTATGGACCGCGCGCGATCTTTCCTACCTCTTCCTTGTTCTATCCTTTCCCCTTACACACACTTACACTAACACTCCCTATAAGCACACATGCCGGGGGACCGGTCGGGAGCTTAGTGCTGGTCCTGGCTGAGGCGGCGCCCCGCTGGTCGGAGATACCTGGTTGGGGAAACCCTGCTAGCCGACGGTAGGTCGGCGCCGGATCTCGCCATACAGCGAGGGAAAGATCTCCACCACCCCTAGAGAATAATCATGCACCACACTTACGGGATTAATGACTGGTGGTTGACGCCCCCGTAATCACTAGAACAATCAATCAATCGAGCAGATATTACAAAAAAGTAATAATATAGAAGGTACTATACATCAAAGGAGTTTCATGTTTAATATTGTATATTTAATATTGTAAACGGATAGGGGGAGGTGGCTCAGTGTATCAGCTGATATCGCTGCAGTGCCTCTGACCGGGAGGTCCTGGGTTGGAGTCCCGACAGTAGCAACATTTTCGACCCTGGATTGTCAGCTAGGTCGGATTCAGTTGCTGTCTGAAGGAAAATTCTAGCGGCTGGTTGCTCTGATCGGTAGTTTTCCGTGATTTCCCCGAAGAACACCAGGCAAATGTCGAAGCAGTACCCTGATTGGGGAAAATTCCGCTAGCCGACGGTAAGACGGCGCCTGATAAGTGAATTAAACTTGAAAAAGTATAAAGACAGGCATTTTAAAGCGAGTCAACTTGTCAGATTTTTCGTAGGTTTAGGCGCGAAATATATTCAAACTCTCTGCATCTAGACATTTGTTCTGAAATTCATCAAGACTGAATAAGTATGATGGCGTTGGAGTGAGAAACATTCTCACATCCATATCTATATAGATTTTTCTGTTTGAATCTGAACTGGAAAATATCATTTGTGACGTGCTACTTTGGGATTAACCTCTACTGTACTTTTGTTATGTTGTTTTGTTTGTACAATTATAACATACAGTTCTTTAACATCTGTGCTCTCGTAAATACATTTCAGTGCATTTTAATTTACATGATAGTTTTATACTGTAGACACTCACTGATAGATATACTGGCTTCGTGCCTTTATTTGAGTTCTTTTATATTTTATCACCATTTCAATATGTTCGTCGGTTTTGAGGCAAATGTATTATTAGTCGCATCTTAAACAATTTGTATTGGACATTTTGTAATACTCCAAGACTCTTAATATCGATCCAGATGTGCATATGTTTTGTTGGCAGTATTATTTCTATTAGAAATATCCACTCCTTACCTCATCATATACCAGTTGTAGTTTTCTTTGTGGTTCGTTCCTAAATATGTATTGTTTATTAAGGAAATAATGAATCCACCTAGTTTACCTGAAAAAACAACCTCAATTAAGAGTAACAGCATTGCACGCATCGTCAGCTTATCTGGTTGTGTCCCATTCGGTCGGTTTTATATTGTTGGCGGCGTAGACTGGCGCACCCAGCACATTCAAACGCCCAGCCCCGCGCACCGCGGTCTCTGACAGCGGCTGGAGCGGCGGCTGCGTTGGCGGCGCTGGTCGGCGGCCCCGACCAGGAACGCGAGTCGCGGCGGCATGCTGCGCTGGGAGGGTCGGCGGTTCGGGCCCCCTCGCGTTGAGATGAGCGCACGACTCCAATCACAGCTGGCGCCCAATACAGCGGCACGGCGAGGCGCCCCGCCCGCCACCGCGTGACAGCTGCCCGCCGCGCCGGGCCAGCGGCGCGGCGGCGCGCGCTTTGGAGCGCCTTTTTTGGGCGGGCGAGGCGCGGCGGCGTCGTGCGTGCGGCGGGGCCGGTCGAGGGCGGCGTGCGGCGGGTTGCGTGATGTCGGACCGACGGCGGGCGATCGCGACGTAGGGTCGGGCGCGGCGCGCGTATGGCGGGGGCGAGGAGGCAGGTGGCATTGCGGGCGGCGGGGCGGGACGCGTACGGCGTTGGAGGTGAGCGGTGTCGTGCGGGACTATGGTAGCGGGCGAGGGGCAGGGCGGTGGTCGGGACGGCGCGTAACGGAGACAGTGGAAGTAGCGACACTCGGTGAAAACTATTCGGTATATGGCCGAATTGTTAGAGCGGGTAATTCTCGCGGGAGCAGTGAGTTTGGAGCGGGGCTCATCTCTATCTGTTGGGTTGGCGTTGGCTCTTACATCTTTTTGAGGTCACGCGTTACGTTAACGGTTTGGATGGTGAGCAAGCGCGCGCAAGGCGGGAGTAGGGTAGTGATGGTGACGGGTGTGAGGACGCGGAAATTGAGGTGGGAGGGGTTGGCCCGGTCGGGACGGCGGTGGTGGTGTCAGCGGTGGCAATGTTATTTGCGGGGGTGGACTGTCCGACTTCAGTGCGCGCATTCGAGACTTAGGTGGGTAGAGGCATCAGCGCGGCTCCTATCCGCGAGGGCCTAGGGTTCAAGTCCCGATGGTGGCACACTAGCTTGTCAGCTAGATCGAAGTCACTCGCTGTATGGAGGAGAATTCTAGCGACCGGCTGCTCTGATCAGTAGGTTTCTCTCATCAATACTAGGCGAATCTCGCAGCAGCACCCTAACAAACGGGCCACGAAGCGCGCGCGATCTCACCTTCCTCTTCCTTGTCCTATCTTCATCACTTTACACACATACACACAGTCTATTTTCGTACATCTCACTACCACACATGTCGAGAGGCCAGTCGAGTTAGAGCTTGTCCCGGCTGGGGCCGCACCCCTGGTGGGAGATACCTGGTGCGGAGCAAAACCGAAAGCCGATGGGAAGGTCAGCGCCGGATCTCGCTACCCGGCGGGGGGAGTGTTAGGGAAAGTAATTTACTACATATTGGAACAAGATTTATCATCTTTTTGTGGTATCAGGGCCCCGCAATAAGTGTTTTTATGTAGAAAGATCATCATTTCTTTGCCGCAGCACTCCAATACTTTACACTGCATAAGTAGCGAGAAGGTGAAATGGTGAAAATTAGAAATTGATTACGGGAATGAAGTGTTTTAACTAAGGCTTCGGAATGCCATTTGAATGGGAACTGGTTCCCTGTGCGCTCGTTTGCGAACTTGGCGCTGGTGCTGGCGAGGACTCTCGTGTGATTTATTGGTACGAAAAGTCGCATGACAGTTGAGCTTATGGACAGCATGATATCGGCAATCGGTTGGAGAAATATATGGCAGTGGTCAATGAGATTATCTTTTATCTTGATGGCGATTAATATAATGACAAGAAACTCATGATTACAATCATTGGTAGATGGTTGTAGTCCAATTCGCCTATTATTTTTTCCATGTAAACCTAAAATCTAAGGGGGAAAACCATAATTGTTATAAAATGTTCACCGTTTAAAGGCTTTTTCCAAATTGTCAACGACATTTACTATTGTTTTCCAACTTCACTGGCATTTCAATAATTCTATTCAATGTGTTTTGCACGTTAATTGCCCTGGGTTGTAGTTAGCAATGAAAATACGTCATGTGACGTATTTTCGTCTACTTAAAGAACTTTAATCTAAAAAGATTTCGAGGAAATTACAAACTGTTCTTCCATTCCTTTCTTGCAATTTGAATTAACTAATGAGAACACAGAGTAACGCAAATAATTTCTGATTCTTCTGTTTCTGATGTGATTTACAGAAAAGCTATTTATGATTTATATTAAGAGTTTAATGGAATTGAATGGTATTATGTTGTTTTGGTAGACTATTAATTTGATAAAAGTGACAGTTAAAGTATTTGCAACAAAGCATTTTTTCTTGACCTTCATTGATGTTGAGAAGGATTGAATATTTATTCGCGTGGGTGGAATTAGTAAAAATTGAACTTTTGTCGTTCCCGAAAAAATGTATTCCTTAGTATATATTACATTATATATTTGAACTAACAGCCAGAGAGAGAGGGGGGGAGAGAAGAGAGGAAAGAGAAGAACAAAAGAGAACGTGTTTATGTCGATAGAGCTGAGAAGTCACCTTTTCGGAGTTATCGTCGTAAATGCATGGCGGTCAAACCGGAATGGAAGGAAACGTCGCTTCTCAAAGTTCCCCTAAAAAGAGCACCGCCGCAGCCGCTGCCGCTGGCGGAGGCGAAGGGGAGTCCCGCGTCGGGGGACGCCTCCGGATGATCACCTCAGCGGCGGCGCGGCCGATTGCAGCTGACGGATGGGCCGCGGGTGATTGAGAGCCGCGGCGCCGCCTGCGAGGCCCGATGACAGTGATGGCTGATAAAGGCACAGGTGCGCGCCGGCGGAGCCCATTAAATATTTATGAGTAGTGAGAAATACCCATTAATATAACACGCAGTTCAATTATACTCGCATTCGGAGTTGACGTGTGCCAAGGCAGGTTTTCGGAAGCGACAACCATCCTCGGAGTTGGGAGGTCGCCTGTGAATGCACGAGAAAGTGAAAGCGACTCGCCGGACACACGGTGGTTTACAACAAATCAGTCTTCTCTAATAAATTGTGCTCGTTAAAACGGAAACGGGAATGTGATTACACACTATATAAATCATTTTCGATGCGGCTTAACCTGGTTTGTTTGGGTTTCTCGACAATAATTGCTTACACATACCTGTCAACCCCCTTGATGTGTTGGTACAGTGTCGATGAAATGTTACAAAACAAACGTGTAAGGAATCACACTTAGAATAACCCTTGTGTACAATTATAATTTCGTATAATAAAAACTTTTGTAAAATGTTATATGGCGATCGGGGCGTTAGATTTGTATGGTCGTGCGAGCTCTGTACATGGTTTCCAATTCCGGTCGGTTCATATCGAATTTTGGGTGGTCAAAGTGCAGGAATTCTCGGAGACCTCTAGATTTCCGTGTCTTTCATTATCATACTTCTTACTCACCACATCATTTGTCATAAAGATCTCGTTATCATCAAGTCTCTACAAGTCTACCCTTCTGAAAAGTTGTGATCAAGAGGGAATAGATCATCGGGAGGGGAAATTCGCGCTAATCACCTCTGCACAATGCGAGGCAAACAAATTCGTAATTTATATGTCGATGGCGGCTTGTGAAGTTGATGGCTCACGAAAGAAAAGGAGGCGTGATAGCCCATCTGTAAGTCCCTCAACACCCCTCTGATCCCACTTGCAGTCAATGGTTTGTCATCGCCTAAGTTTTTGCGATGACATTCGCGTAGGAACGTCGAGTAAACCACAAGGCCAGCACAATACGCGTGGATCATTCTTTCGTATCTGAATTTACAGTTAACATAAGAAAACTGTCATACAATTAAGTACGATCATCCAAGTATGCCATATATGCATTAATATAAAGTTAATAAATATTTTTAAACTAGAAAATGTATTTGGTTTTAACGCAAACATGCTACATGTGACATGTCCCGCCATTGATATGTTCCAAAACATAATGATGAACTAGCTGAACATCCCCGAAATATACTTTAAAGTTGTTTTGTTTATTTGGCGGTGATTTGTATGCAATACTTCGATATAATTCATGTATTCGGTCAAATTGCTTCGTGTACTTCCAAACTTTAAAACTTGGTTCCTGTGAATGTTTAATAATAGTAATTTAATCAGCAAGATAATTTAATCTGAAATGTGTTTTTAAATTAATTTGACGTTGGCGGTAATGACCTTATCTGTTGATACGCCCTTAAACTTCAGTCAATCATAGAATAATAAGCAGGGAAGGGCTGTATGAAACTCTCTTCCCCAGATGAAGTGCTTATTATTCTTCACAGTATCTGTTCCCGCAGTAATGCATCATATCTATGCACATTTCTCAGCTTATTGAATTTGACGTTTCTTTCAATAAAAAAAAAGTCTTCAGAAAGTCCGTTACATCTAACACATCTTGCCTCTCGAAAGGCCACAAATCATGGAAATGCAATATAATCGACGTCCTATTGTGAAAAACGGGTAAGTTGAAAGTTTTTGAAAATTGGTTGATTACTGTTTAAGAAGGAAGACCTTGTTTATCACCTACATTCAATGCTAAATGTTGGTAAAATTTGCCGTTTTAGCGCTCTAGAGGCTGAAAACGAACTACGTAAGTTGATGAACATTCAATCATTTAATTTTATTACTATTATTAATAATATTATTATTATTATTATTAATCTTTTTATTTAAATTTAAATTTTACGAAACACCATTTGTTTTATGTTCAAATATAAAAACCTCTGTACATTGAATAACATGTTGCGCCTTAGAAAATCATTACAAGAAATAGAGTTTTGTGCTTACTGTAAAGTTGAGGATTTTTGTTTTGCGTGGCTTCTTTACAGAACGACGATAAAATGCATCGACTCTGCATCAAACATGTATATTATTTTCAATTTTCCTGATGCTGAGAAAATCACAAACGAATTCATTTTTATGTCGAACTTGTAATAGTGAATGAACGATACTTTATAATTAATTTATAGAAAATGAAATACCGCAATGTTGTCCGACATAAAATCTCATTTTCATTTCAAAATAATTAACTGTCTGTGACTTTTCATTACATTTATTGTAGTCAATTTCAGAAGCTTGTCCTGCTGTTGTACACACTTTCCCATTCATGTGCAGACCCGCTACAAAGAATACTCTTCGTCGGACATTAAAAAAATCATTTTTGGTTTTGTTGCATAAATAACACATGAATTTATTGACTCATCGATTGAGCCGGCGGGCAAATCGAGGGCAGCAATGCAATTAACGAGTGATTAGCGTGAGAGTGAAACTGCGGATAAAATGATTATCTTTTTGCGTCGCGTCTGCATTGGCACTGCGCCTCAAGGCCTGTCGTGCGCGAGGGGAGTTGAATGACCTGTGCAGGTGAACGCGAGTCTCCCGATCGCTTTCGACGTTGGTGTTGTTTTTTTATTAAAAATAGATTTTAATTAAATAAACTACTGTGATCACGAAACGACTATGTGCGTTTTATGGCCGATGAAGTCATTCGACTGTTGCGGTAGGATACGGGAACGAAATGTGACTGCGTTCAAAAGCAGGCTGTTGATATGCTTTTGTGTGAATATTTGGGATTAAATGGTTGCGCTCTCGATTGTGAAACTGATAGAAATGAATGTAATGTAATGTAAAATGTATATACTATAGTGTAATATATTTTAAATGTAATAATATATGGTGTGGGGTAATAGAATTGAATAATATAGTGCAATATAAATGTAACACCTGTAAGTAATAAGTCTAGTGTGATATAGGGTAAATGTAATAATGTATGTAATATTTTTTACTTGTGAAACCTTAAAAGATAGTGATTATTTACTCGGAAATTCCATCGTTCAAATTGAACCCTAAACTTGGATTATTGTCCACTTTTATTATTTGAAAATATTTTAATGTTTAAAAAATAATTAATAGGTTGGTGTGTTAATACTCGTACTTTTCCAGAAAGCATTGATAAATATAAAGAAAAGTTAAGGTGAAGCTGAAAAATGTATATATCTTTTCGGGAATGAAGTGGATGACAGCATGCGTTAACGTTCACTGGTTTAAGAAGGCATAGTAACTGTAGGTGACAAGAAAGATCCAGTTATATTATTATATTTAGGATTGATTAATTATAGGTTGTGACAGGAAGATTCATTAACGTGAAATGTAGGACCACAACGGGAGGGTGACTCCTCCTGTCGAAGTTTTGTTGGTTGACATTTCTTCAGACCAATAAGATTTCGGTGAGAACTTTGTAAGAGGAATTTATCACCATAATAACATTGAATGGTTGTCGTACGTTCGGAAATAAAATGAGAATTTGTGCTGCTAGGAGGATTTTATTCCTTGTAGGAATTTTTTTACAGATAGCAGGTAGGTTTGAATATCTTGATATTGATTAAATTTATATGTATTAGCTCGGCCCTTGGCTTTCTGTAGCCACAGAAGATAAATGCTTGATTAATATGATTTATATTCGAGAATCATTTGAGACATTATAAACAGAAATTTCGTTTTAGATATAATACACTACAGTGGTTATATACAGTAGTTTATTATGAGAAAAGACTCATCGGTTTATGTCTATGGGAGATCGAAAACTTATCTTGGTAACTTTCTTTTTTACCTTTTGCGGTGAGGATTTTGCTTACCTATGTGAAAGTGAATAGCTGATGGGATCTTTAATATTTTGGAATAGAATTTTACAGATGAGAGGGAGAAATGGACGGGGATTGGTGTAATGCCAAGTTCGTTACGTAACTGCGCATTCGGAATGTACCAGGGTTTTGTGATGGTGTGTAGGAATCTATTTTGAAAAATTTGGATTTTGTTGATGTTTTTTTTTGGTTGCGGCAGCCCGGACTGGGGAAACATAGGAAAGTATGGGTCGTATCATTGCTTTATAGAGGTGAGTAGCAGCATCTAGTTGTAGGGGGGTGATTTTTTGAGAATCGAATATAATTGATGGACTCTACTAGTCGCTAGCGCTATATCGGTGTTTTATATTTTGTAAGCGTTTTATCGAACAGAACTCCAAGATATATGACAGTTTTGTTGGGAGGGAGCCATGGGATGTCTTGTGATTGGTATGTGAGATATTGGGGTACGTCTGGTCCACGAAGGGTAAATATTTTTGCCTGGATTTTATTACGATTTATTTCAATGTGCCATTTTTTGTCCAATAATTGGTTGGAAAATAATGTGAGGTGATGTTACAGATCTTTCACGGTAGATTGAAGATTGCTATTGGAGGAATAAAGTAGTGTATCATCAGAAAACAGAGCTATTGCAGTATTTTGGGTGATTTGTGTATCCGAATTCTAGACATTAAATAAAAGGGGGCAAAGGGTGGATCCTTGAGGTACTTCTGCCTGGTTGGTGGAAGGTGTGGAGAGAGCTCCGGGTAGACATACAGAAAGTGTTCGGTTGGTGAGAAAACTTTCAATGATACATGAAACATATACTGGAGTACCTACACTGCGGAGTTTGAAAATTAACCCTGGGAGCTAGAATGCAAAAGGTTTAGCTACATCTAGAAAAACTGCTTTGGTATGCTTGTGATCATGAAATCTTTCGATGATATCTTCAGTTAAATGTAAAATGTGATGATACGTGGACAAAAGGGTTGTAATCCAAACTGATAAGGTGGAATGGCATTGACTGAGCTGAGGTAAGAATGATGCCTAGAGAGTATACATTTTTCAAATAGCTTTCCCATTGTGGGTAGCACACTAATCGGACGATAGCTAGTTGGATGATTTTGAGCTTTCACTGCCTTTAGAATGGGCATAAAGTGGGCTTGTTTCCATTTATCAGGGAAGTACGTTTGTCTCAAAGCGGCATTAATATTGCTGTAATATATACGATTACTTTAATAGGAAGGCGTTTTAATAAACGAGTTGATATTAGATCATGGCAGTTGATCATTTCGGGGTTGGATTTGAATGAAATTAATATTACTGGGCATTAAAGTGTAAGTATACGATCGAACAGGGGCGTGTGAATTTCGTCCTACGAATACTTGTCGAATTTCAACGTTATTCCTCTAAATTTGATCTAATTTAAGTGTCAAATACGTGGATATAATCAAAACCTCTGTCTTTTCTTTTCCTTCTTCATTTTTTTTATTATTTAGTACTAACATATGTAATTTATAATTCATACATTTTGTGTAACGAAACACAAATACAGGGGAGGGGACATTGGCTGCCTGGCTTGTTCATCCTCTCTTGAAACGACAATACTTCTCTACGCATTCTCCTTCTGTGTGCATTAATTACTTACTGCTGTCTGATTTATCATTTATTGTTCGAGATTGTTGTTTTAATATTTTATCTGATATGAGAAAGGAACTAGAGATGATTGTGCGAGAA
>BOPP01000149.1:2843676-2854357 GCA_017312745.1 Gryllus bimaculatus | reverse complement strand
GAAGGCGGCGAGGAAGTTAAAAATGGGGTTGATTTGATTTATTTTCGTAAAAAAAGCGGGGGGGGGCTGGATGGCCGAGGTGGCTAAGAGCGTATACCGGCTCAGCGCTTCGGTCAGAAGGGCCGCGGAAGTCCCATTTTAGGCGTGGTTGTTTATCCTTTGTCTCATGTGTGTGCTGTCGAGGAGGGCCTCGCGTTCTGCTGACCCCAGATCAGAGGTATATTGATGTCAAAGATGGTCATTTGTGCAAATAAACTGGACATTTAGATTAAATGTTACAAACTTCTACGATATATTGAGGTCGAAGATGATCATTTGTGGAAATAAACTGGACATTTAGATTAAATGTTACGAACTTCTACGATATATTGAGGTCGAAGATGATCATTTGTGCAAAAGAACTGAACATTCAGAGCCCGCAATGTATTGGTGCCTGGTGTAAGGTCGAATATGTGCCCTATCGAGGCGTAAAGATAACGGGCAGTTGGCTGAAGAAAAAACACTTACAAAACAATAAAAATGTATGTGACGCACGGGAGAGTAGTAGTAGTAGGGCTATTGATAGTGATGTTGCTGATAGAGCACAGGGAGTACGTTTCAAATTATATCCGCTTATAAACCAATTATACACCCTCAATTCTGATAATACAATTCTTCTATACAACACTCCTCATCGAGTGTTACTTCGTGCCCGTTGCATAAGACATTCACATTTCTTATTTATTCAATTCAAGACAATCAGTTCTTTCACGTGTTTTTTTTAAATACCAGACAGAACCAGATAAAAATAATTATAGTTCTGATTCACCCTCTTACGAAACACGGAGAAACATATGCGGCGACTTAGCAGATACGACACGGAACGACAGTGTATTTTATGCACAACGGCAAATTTGTGGTATTGGTTATTCAGAATATCACCGTAATGAGCATCGATCGCCTTAAAAAAAAGTGATCAGCAACAGCCTGATACCGGCGTCGGCCAACGCCACCGACGGAGTGTTATGTTACCGAAGTCTTTCCGACGGGACATCTGTGGCGTTCCGAAAAAACGCAGTGCATTTTCTGGATAAACGTCCATTATAATTTCATTTGGTGGGATTATTTCTTGTAAATTTCCAGTTTTGCAATATTTTTTCCCTGTCGTATATACTGCACTTGGATGAAAGAAACATACTATGAGTTTCGATGTTAAGCTAAACTGAAAAAAATATAATTACATACTTGAATATTTCCCGATTGTAAGATTTTCAAGTGTGTCATTGCGACAAAAAGTTTTCAAGGTGACTGTAAGACATTCGAGTGTATGTTATGTAAGGAGCCTGTTTGGCTCAGAAGACAGTTAAGAATGGAAGATATGAGTGGTGGCGTTGAAAGAGCTGGGCTGGACCCCTACGATTGCACTAAGCGACGCACGATGCACTAAGAACTGGCTTTTAATTTTATAAACGCTCTTGAATTCGCAGCAGATATTGTCAAGACCAGGATAGATATGAATTTCCTTCTTAGACAAAAATCACAACCGGTTTCATTGTAGCAAGTTGCAAATTTGGCTGTTTTCTGAGTCATTTGTAAATCGTTCTTAATGATTATTTTGTAGAAGTTCATTGTGTGTATACTTCCAAGAAGTTATTATCAATTATTTATTTATTTACGTCAGAAACAGTTAAAAACTGTGTGACGTGCTACGGGGAGAAGTTAATTTGAAGTTACATTTATGTCCAGAAGCAAAACAAGGGGCCATCATATTTAAACCGTTCAAGTTGCATTCAACTGTCAACATGTTGGTTTAAACCGCTAAAGCATTAAGCTTCTTAACTCTGAACGTATCGGTAGGAATACAGATTCAGGTTATAGCAATAAAATTGTTCATTTTTTAAACTGTCATCCGTTCAGAGCCCAATCGTGTGTTTATCTCGTTAATGTTGCACGTTCGTCATTATAATTGGATGAAGTATTCCGATACCTATGTAGTATCCCGAGTATTGCACTGTAGGTGAACATCGATCTTCAGAAATTGAAGATCTTCAGAAATTTGTTAGTGCATGTTACAGCAATCGCTAACCATCTAGATGGAAATGCTCAAACACGATTTACACGAAAATTGATTTGTGTTTAATGTTAAGCCTTCGCAGAGGGTTATAATGTTTACTGCCTGTAGCAATGGTTAGAGGTTGTCTACATCTGGAAAATTTTATACCAGGTACACTAATGGAACTGGAAATGTTCAAATTGGCACATACGTAAAAATGTGTTATAAGATACTTTCAAAATGTTAAAATTAATTGTTATTTGCATGTGTTTTGAATATTAGTGTGTAAAGCGATAGTACACCTCCATCTTCTTCTCCTTTTCTTTCTTTCGTCCTTTTTTTTCTTCCAACCTTTTTCTTTCTTCCGATCTGTGCAAATTATAAAATTAACGAATAATGCTTTTGTTTATTCCATGCGATATAATTTCTCTCTGCTGCTCACGCCAAAATCCATTAGTTGAAATACACTCTTCGTTACTCGCAATTCAATTGTCCCCGAACCTGTTTGAGTTGG
Organism: Gryllus bimaculatus; assembly: GCA_017312745.1. Classification (NCBI taxonomy): domain Eukaryota; kingdom Metazoa; phylum Arthropoda; class Insecta; order Orthoptera; family Gryllidae; genus Gryllus; species Gryllus bimaculatus. The sequence goes on along the minus strand of BOPP01000149.1, from coordinate 2,851,811 downwards.
GCGTTGACACCGGGAAATATCACATTTAGTTATTTTCTCCATTCACAATCAAATCTTTCCCTTTCACATTGTACCTTCGTGGCGGCAAAAGTCTAGGAGATCTGCACGAGAACAATGTAATAAACAAATATAATTTGCTAAAAATCTCGGGATAGTTAACTATCTCTAACTTATTTTTTGATCCCCCATTTTTTTACTCCATGACTGATGGAAATATCAAACTAGCATTAGTGTACCTGGTATAAACGTTTCCAGATATAGATCACCTCTAAACATTGCTACAGGCAGTAAACATTATAACCCACTGCGAAGGCTTACACTAAACACAAATTAATTTTCGTGTAAATAGTGTTCGAAAATATTTATGATGAATGTTGCTGAGTCATTCCATGCATCACTTGCCCGAAATAGAAGGGAAGTGGGTGTGCGCAATGATCATTTTCAGGGTGCGGGTAGATCTCGCCGATCTGTGTATACTTTTAACGCACAGTGAATTATTTTGTTTAGAGATGAGTAAATAGCTCAAATATTTATTTTTTGGAGTCCGCGTCATCACTGGATTATTAAATGAGGGCAGATAAAGGAGTCGGGACGTTTATGTAGGGCAACGTATGTGGTTTGCTCTTCAGGATCTTCGAAAGTTGAATGTTTCACAATGTGGTTTTTGAGACTGTTAATTTTAAATTTTCTCATTTATATGCAATGTGAAATACGTCAATGCAACAATCACAGTGTGATTGTTTAGGCATAACTTGGAAGTAGAGCCTCGTTTATCCGACATAAACGTCAAGTTAAAAATATTTGCGAATTTGTTATCACCGCCTGATAGTTTTTACGTTGTACTCTCGAGCTTAAAACTGATATTTAGAAGTGGAATTATATTTTAAGTTGAATTCCGGTGTGAATATTTGAAAATCTTCATATTTACTATATAATTAGTATATTTTATTAATGTTATTTATTCCCCCATAAACTAATTTGGAATAGCTTTTTTTTATAGGAAATGAGCATAAAGTTATTGATTTTGATGCCAAAATGATCATCTCAACATTTTAAAAATATATTTTCGCTTTAGTTTTGTGTGTGTGTGTGTGTGTGTGTGTGTGTGTGTAGTGTGTGTGCGTGTTCAGTAGAGTTAGTTACAAATTGTTTTTGGCCATTGAATGTTCTATGAAGTCGTACATGAAAGGTAAACCTGAATGTAGTTTATTAGAACATACAGAAAAGTTTACCGGGTTTCCCACTTTTGTAAACATTTCAACTTTTTTAATAATGGTAACATATTACTATGGGTAAGACAACGTCAAAAATGGAAAATTTATCGCGAAAAGCTATTACATTCATTTGAAATCGAGTGAACTATATGGGTGAAAAAAAATTGCCAGTTACGTACTATCGATGGCTCCAAAGAGAGTTTATAAAGAGCTTTCACCTTGCAGACCCCAGAATATAAACGTTCCTTGAGAGCGAAGCACTTACGCTGAATCACCTAAGCAGCTGAGCGGACCGTGGTTCGACTAAAATACACCTAGGTCATTTGAAGTTTACAGCTGACGACGATGTTGAGGAAGGACAATAAATAATGATGCGAGATCTCGTGCAAGTAATGGATTTGACATATTCTTCTATATACATCGCATCATCGATTACTTTGTTTTACCTTGTCGCGACATGTATGTATTCTTTACTGTGTTACACCAGGTGATGAAACAATTTCATAGTCAAAAATATGCTAAGCATAAGGATCCTAAATAGAAGACCCCGTAAACGTTTTTAAGAAGCGAAACATTAATTTACAATAAAATAAAGGAATCAGAACATGCTGTGATGTCATTAAAAGTTGTTTTTACACCATACTGGTTATACGAATAGTTGATATAAAAAAATCCGGCCTAGAAAATGCGTAGAAAAATAAACTAGTTGAAACCCATCTAAAATTGACGTTAACTCAGTACGAAGAAAACTACAGAAGTGACAATGTTCTAAGTGCAAGATTTAAATAAGTTTTAAATATTTTCCTTCTCGTGTTAAACCCACTTGCTTAGTCCCAAACAAAAAATCTGTGTTTAAAGATAAATCAAAATACTTTTAGATTTAATATTTCTATTTAAATTGAACCAAGCCGTGAAGTCTGTGCATTTTAATTACGTGCATTTTGAAGCAATATGGTAAATGCACGTGAGTAAGCGAATCACAGTGTGATTGTTTAGGCATAAATTGGAAGTAGAGTGTCGTTTATCCGACATAAACGAAGGCGAGCGAAACGTTGGACAAGCGAAAATGTTGGATAACACGGAGGTGCTAAGAAAATGTACTTTGCTTTACTTCAGAAGGGTCACAAAATTGGTTCGATACTTAGTTGATTTGGTTGTCAATGCGCGTTGATCACATCAATGCAATTTAAAACTGTGCCGCGAATTAAAAGAAAAGTTCTCATCATGCTAACGCATAATAAAATTCAACGCTTAATGAGATAATGTAAGAACGCCTAGGGCAAAAATCTACTGAATATTTACTTCATACTCTGCATTCTCCGCAGAAACGATATCAGAAGCTAGCGTGAGTACGAAGGTTCTGCGATTCTTTGTCGAGTCTATTAATTTTGCGTTTTCGTGGAAATCTGAGAAGAGAGGAATCTGCCAGTCAGCTGCTGCCTCCTACAGCCTCGTGACTTAATGGCTCAAGAATGTGTCGCCCTCAGCTCCAGCTTGGCTTGGGCGGTGGGCCTTGCGACTGGGAATTCACTTACCCCTTCCTACGCGATTACTCCGACGTCAGAAACATGTTTCGTATGCAGAAATTGTTTCAGGAAAGTAAAATGTAAGTGAAGTGAAGAAAAGTAATGTAAAATGTAGGCAACATGGAATAAAACGAAATAACTGAGTATAGTAATCATGTGGACCTTTATAGATATTACTTCAATTTTTACGTTTTCTTTAGGAAACCTAGGGGCCTTTGAAACCCTTTATTTAGATGCGTTTGCGAGTGTCATAAGTAAAAAGGAATTGTGAAAACACTATTTTATTCACATCATTTTTCCAATTAAGAATTTTGAATGCGAACGTGTTTATTTCTGTGGTCTGTGAAATAATCCACATTGTAGCATATATTCAAACGTCCATATAAAATAGGCGTCAGAAGGTCTCTAAAAATAAATTTTTACTTTCTCTCATCGTATGTACGTAGTAAAGAGAAAGTATTGTTATGCTGCAGCGGTAAGTGGCGATTTTTTATCAGAAAAAAAAGATCGTATTGGCATGCATTGATATGCAAAAGTGAGGTCTTCCTATACAGTTTATTATTTTCTTTAACAGTTTACAACAACCGTTATCGTTTACAGCCAAACGCCTTTCAGTTCATGGTCAACACAATCGCGTTAATCCTTTTGACGATTGCTTTTCTCTGATCGATCTTTTCATTGGACTCCTTGAAGTTTCAAAAATTGCAAAAGTTACCAATAATGTGAGAAAGTATGTGCTGTTACACTAATAGCTGAAAGATGGCAGACAACTGTGGCAAATATAAAAACGTATATTTAAAGATAACATGTATTGAATGATAACGTATTGAAGAATTACTTTTTCGTAGACACCCGATGTTGCTACGCAATACCTTTATCCTACATACTAATTCCACTACTTATGATTATGGACAGATGCTTCTCATTGTTATGTTTCGACAAGCTGCAGATTTGAAATTTCGGGAGGGCTCTTTTGGATAGCGCTTCGAGAGATTTGTGTATCTGCAATTACGTGAGGGCCATGAGAATAATTCATTTTTACTAGTTTTTTTTCTGGAATCAGAAAGTGATGCACATATAATTAGAAAAAAAAGTCAGTAAATTTGTCTTGCTGACTCTCGAAAGTCTGTATTAAGCCTTTCAAAATTGTAATCTCGATATGACGAATTATTTATTTCTCGAACATTTTGCACTTTCAAATTCGAACTATTGGCTTTTAATTTATTCTGATTTCATATTCTGAACTTTCGATTTGTTGTAATGAATGAGTTTATAAATAGATTAAACAGTGATAATGCTAATGAGGTGAATGATGCAATGAGATACAGAGATAAGAACCCCAAGAGAACTTATGTCACGATTATGCTCTATTCACTATTTTTACTTTATGGAATTATCCAGATTTGAAGCCTGATACCTTGCGGCAGAAAAACAGCGTAGATTAGAACGAATTTCATCCTATCCTTCTTCCACTGTAACCTTATATGTTTAGTTTGTAGTACGTTTATTGAAAGACTATATACTAAAATTTCAAGAAATTGAAGTTATCAGTTAAATTGTAGTTGTGTGTTTAAGAAGTCGATTAGTTGGTCTTGTTGACAAGCAGGTCTAAAGAGGGCTAAATAAAAAAAAAACTACTCATCGGTAGTTAATCAATATAAAATCATCTACATAAACTAAGATTTTTCTTTCTCTATCTCTAAAAACTGTTTCCAATATCCTAGTCCAACGAGACATCTCTTGGGAAGCCCTAGTCACAGAATAATCTCTCGCTTTTTCCACTTTTCATGCACTATCCGTCTTGAGGGAGTGAGAATTTGATCCCGGGCGCGTCAACTTAGATTTATTATTCCCGTAAGTTAAGTGCCAGTTTTAGGCAGGAAGGTGGGATGTTCGTGTCCTGCTGGAATGTGAAATCCGGCTGTAACTACCGGCCGGCTCGCGTTTCTCCCGTCTCCTGACATTTCATGTCGTGAGGCATCGCTCCAGCTGCGATAAGCTATTAGTTCCCAACATAGGTGGTAGCATCGTGCATTCAAATGTGTTTGTGTAAAGGAAGAGAAGGGGACAACAATTACCATAGAAATATCGCGGGAGGTCCATGGTCTGTTTGCTAGAGTACAGCTCCGTCATTTGCCTAATGTTGATCGGAGAAACAACGGAAAACTACCGGTTAGAAGAGCCGACCGCTAGAAGTCTCCTCCAGACTGGTTGAATTCCACCTTGCTGTGACGCCATTGTCGCTAATCCACCACTCTATACCCCGATTTAAACCTAGAGTGACTTCAAGGTTACGAGCTGGGCGGGGAGGGACCACCGCCATCCAATTGGGAGCTTCGTTTCGACTTACGTTTTTGGTATGGCGCTCCCGATTGGATGACAATTTCTCCCTCTATTTGCAGCTCGTGGCCTTAAAGTGTCACTTCGTTTAATTGGGAGTATATGATCTTCCGGGCAGAGTCCCTGAACCATCGCAGTCGCTTTGCGTCGCTGAGGAGGAGGAACAGGAGGAGATGGAGGAGGAGGAGGAGGAGATGGAGGAATAGGAGGAGGAGGGGCAGGAGATGGAGGAGGAGGAGGCGGGTAGCACGGAAGCCTCCGCGCCTGGGAGCGTGCTGTGCGTCACAGAAGCCGCGCCGCCGGGGGTTTGTGTTACACCGGGCGCGGAGGGCAAGATGACCCGGCGCCGCCCATGCTCTAGCGCGCGCCGCTCGCGGAGCTCGACGGCGCGGCTGCGGCGCGCACAGTGGGCGCGAACTACGACGTGGACCCACACGCAATGGGTGGTGTAGCATCGTGCCTCGCTCAAACCGCCGGATGTTAAACAAAGGACGGAGTGATGACGCACTGGCACTTTCCGTGGACAAAGTGGGCCCAGACCGGCTGTGGGGATGAGGCAATGGGAGCGGCGGGTAGAGCCAAAAGGGCCTATATAAGGCCAGGAGAACAATGCCCAAATCTTCTTGTTCTAGCGGCGTCGGCGACAGGTGAAGCGCGTGTCTGTGCGTGTAGGTGCACTAGGGACCGGCAATTCATTGTCGTGACTTGCGAGACGCGTAGATGATCTCAAAGTAGAGCGGCTTCATGCAGGGAACATCGGTGGTATGTTGCGGTGTGGTAGCCGTTCTTCAATTATCTCTCCTTGTAGTGGGTCTATTTATTTAGTTTATTGTGAGTAGGGTAGTTGTTAAATTGAGACTACGGTCTAGATTGTTAATAAATCTACTGTTTTACAAAGCACTCTCGTCTGTGTTCGATTACACCCCTATGACGCCACAGTTGTAAGAATAAAAGTAAGCAATTACTCTTCGCTCCGAGTTTCAGAGATCCTTCTCAGTTTCGTATGAATAAAGTGGGTGAGCAATTGCTCAGTCTGTTTACTCTCTAGAGTGAGCACTTGCTCCAAAATTTCGGAAGGAGCTTAGTAGCAGACTTACGTTTGAAAAGTAAGGTTAAATAGGTCGATTTTTTATTGTATGCAGTTGCCGTGGACTAAAAAAAATACAAGATAAGAAATTCTCGTAATGTAGACTATTAGAATCTTTGCCGATTCGAAAAGGCAATGCATGGTTGGTACGATTTTTATTGGCGTTTGCTTTCAGGCGTGTTTTCGCATATCTTCTATGTTAATTAGCCATCGCTCTTTTCTACTTGGGATTTTCCTGGGTACTGTTTTTTCAAACTTTGTAATGTTTCGTTTCGGCCACAGCGTACCTCCGGAAGTTGGCTCTTTTCAAAAATAATTTTATATTTGCTTCGCATTTCGGCAAAAACTAGCTGGGCCTCTGGCGCCTGTTTTTCGTTACTGCTACTCATATTCGAAGAATGAGAAAACAAAACATTGCTCTTTATTCCGCAAAAATGTACGCCACGCGCGTAACGTATGTAACCTTTTGTTACTCAAGAAACCAATTTTTAAAACTCTTAGCCTGCCCTATCACTTGTTCACAATGAGAAAATGCTCGCGAGACATGAGTAAATTCATCGGAGACATACGAAGTTTTTATTCATACGAAATGGAGCTTCTTCTTAGTGCCGCGAAGTAGACTCACTTTGCTCCGGAGCAAGTACTAATTTTTATTCATATGACCGAATGTTTTCGCTTAGCAATCCCGGGACACCAGTTTTCAACCTCGTGCATCGAGAGCCTCCTTGACGTACGCGCATTCTTCCCCGGACGCCCCTCACAGGTCACCTTTTAAGAATCTCAGATACTTAGAAATAGAATAGTTCTAAACGATGAATGAAAGCACTTAGAAACCTAAATAATCAGCGATGCGATGTGGAAAAGTTTCCGAGGGTTCCTCCAGAACAATATGTAAAAAAATGATGTCGTAGGCTTCTACGGCCAGAGTCTTGATCTGGGCTGCCCGGGTGACGCCTCGTCGATGGTTCGACCGACATTTCGACCGACATATCGCGGTCCTCTTCAGGGCTGTACTGCGGTATAGCGGCTATGCAGCGGTACAGGCAGTGCAGCCCTATGTCGGTCGAAACGTCGGCACCTCAGCCAATCGACGCGGCGTCACCTGGACAGCCCAGATCACATGTAAAAACAAATGCTGTAAGGCTCTAAGGGCTGGTCAGTTCATTGAAGTTAGTAATAAAATAAAATAAAATAAAATACGCCAGGGACAGGGTGCACGAGGAAAGTATTTTCTCCGAATTTCTTATGGGCATTATTAGAGACAATTATAGTAGTTAAATGAGATCATACAATATTAATAATACAATTATTATTAATTTTATTATCATTGTTAGTATATTCTAAATTCACTATTAAATATGTTAGGTATCGTTAAATTGAAAATCTATTCCAAATCTATACTCTCTTCTTTTCTACCGTTTTACTAAAGAGCAGATTTAGCTAATGATTTTCGACGCCTGTACAAATATATTTTCCGCCAAGAATGAGCTGCTCTAAGAATGAGCTGCTCCAAGTATGAGCTGCTCCAAATATGAGCTGCTCCAAATATGAGCTCGCTCCGTCGCTGTTTTACACTTCCCGGTTTTTTGAGTGACCTGTGAGATTCGAGTTCTTACCTAAATCCCTGAGCTCCCATAACCATGTTCGACCTGTGTTTTTACGCCCCACAATTTCCAAACTCTTCAACGGTGTCCTTGGTTACCACAACATTCTGATCGCGTGACACAGCAACTATTTTTTGATATAAATGATAATTGTTGTGCTAAGTGATATACTAATTCGTCTGTTTGTCTTGTTTGCATCATATAGCTGTTGCTGATGTACTTCCGAATTCTTCTCATAAGTATTTATTTTGAAACATTTGCATTTTTGGGGGGTTCATTTTAGGATCATCGATCGAGATGGGGTAGGCGCGTAGTTTTCACTTATACACATGGCTCTGTTTGTGTGGCTGGCGCGTTATTCTCG
>BOPP01000149.1:2753075-2818537 GCA_017312745.1 Gryllus bimaculatus | reverse complement strand
CGAGGACTTCTGGACGGAATGCTGCAATTTGCTCGGGAGTCGTTTGAGGCACCGGTGGCGAGTACGTCACAAGCTGCGACAGTACGCGGCAGTTGGAACTCGGGCGTCGTGTCGCCGTTACAAATTGGCGGACAGGTGGTTGCCCGGCAGAGACGGGACTCGATGGGGTCGTCCGTGCGAGGAACAAGGTGGGGAAAAGAGGGTGTAAGAGGCCCCCAACACTTTAACACGTTGATGGGAAGTGTATATTTATTGGTAATTTTAGGAATTCATTATAATTTATTTAAAAATAATTTGCGTTAATATTAAACTGTAGAAAAAGTAATACAATTCCCAAAAGGGCTTATTCATTCTTTGCGTTACTTATCTACGTAAGTCTTTAAAGTCCAGTTCGGAATGTTATCAAATGGGCGTAGTAGTAGTAAAGCCTTATAACGTCTCAATCAAGGTGTCGCGGATACGTCACCGTTTTCCTGTCGATCGCTTCTTCTTATATGAAATGACATTCTTTCTCAACAATAAAAATAACTAATCACAAGATTTCCGTCTTATCAACTATCACGTCCTATCCAACCTCTGCAAACATGAATTAATCACTGCTAATATCGTAAGCACATGATGCACATAACCCATAATCTATGGAACCGAGGCGCGTTTGAAATAGTCTCAACGATCTCATGTTGCTTTCTGCTAGATTATCCAGGGACTTCAAACATGATATCCCGTTTCTAGGTAGAAACAAATGGCAAATATACATCGCTACATTAGACGAGAAGTAGTTAAACAGCCAAACTCTTATAGACGCTTAGAGGACGTACATATATTAATATATTGTTACATTTGAAAAAAACATTTCAAATAAGATGTCGAAACAAACTTTTTGTACTTTGAAGTACTTACTTTTTATATTCCATTAGTGTTTTCTGGTAAATCAATTTTGAATGTATTTCTATACTGTATAGCGAAGGTTTACTTGTTCATAAATGTCATTGTTAATGTGCTACAAAAATGAATGTTTGTGCTGCACGATATATCTCCTGTAAACACAAGCTGCAAGCCGTAACTTCTTTGCTGCAGAAACCCGGAACAGGATTCGGAAATACTTATTTTTTGTATTAAAAGAGGTCTGGGTATAAAAGAAATTTTTTTTTGACAGCCATTTAAAAGAGCGATTATTGATGGTGAAATCAGTTTGTTGCATCTTCGTTGCATCACACCTCGTTTATTTTAGGAAGCTAAAATGTGATATAAATTCATAAAATGATGGGCATGCCCATGTAATAAATTTTCAATTAAAGATATACAAAATTTGACTGTGACTTGGGTTTATAGTCGGTTTTCATCAGTTTAAGAATTTATTTATTTATTGCTGTGAAACTATTCAGAAAGCAAAAATTTGACACGTTGAGTATAATGAACTATTTTAAATAGGATTGGAAATTTGTTTAGTGATATTGTTCTTTCAAACTGCTAAAAGTAAGCACATTGACTTCCTCTTTACTCTGTCGGCTGCAGGAAGTAATTAAGGGCTTCCGTTTCTAGACCAGGCGTACACCAAGGGTCCTGTACGTGACCAACTTCATTCGTACCACGTGTTTCAAAGTAATATGACCCCGTTTGTCGTTGACTATAAACCTCTGTTCGTAGGCACCTTCGTTTACGTGCTCGGGGTCAAAGCAACAGAAAGGTTAGAGTGCAGATTGCAACATTTCTTTCATTCAATGCTGATGCGAGCGTTCTCATGTTTCTAGCTGCCTCCGTGCGTGTCAGATAAGCCTTACAGCTGCGTCTGCAAAGTGCGCATAAATTTGACTCCAAGTGAACCCACCGGTAAATGCTTGAGTACGCGTTATGGAGCCATATAAAACCCCCCGTGGCAAGGTATCGTTACTCTTCGGATGTTGGATAGTTTATGTACATAAATACGACCTGAGAAGTCTACCCTCAGAATAACTCTATGAATTAAGTGTAACCCTAGCTCTGGATCTCTCTTCTGCTTTGATCTTTGATCAATGTGGCACAGTTCGTTGCAAATGTGACCGCTCAGCATGAAATTAATGTTAGCTGATTTCACGTTCGGGGTTTCATTGGGCGGCTCTGAAAACAATGTAAATAGTAATTACTCATCAACACATTTCTCATTTTGTCATTAAATGATTGTTTTCTAACTAACCCATTATCCATACTAAAAATACTCATCTACATTTGCTTGAGTCTGAGTCATTGAGATGGTCAGGTCTGTATACAGTGTTCCTAATATTTGGCCACTGAGTACTGTTATAAATCTTTTTAAATCGTTTTCTTTTTTCTAGTATTCCTTTCATTCCGAACCATTTACATTTATTTCTTGATAATGATTCCTTGGACCATAATTACGACATCTTCTGTACGCATCTGCAACCAATAGCGAGTATTTAACCCACATATCACATTTCTGTTCCATGGGCAACACGTCCTATCCTTTTCTCCTCTGCGTTGACATCTCAATGGAAAGAATAGTCTTTTCATCCATTAGATACCGCAATATTTGATTGTTGAGCTCGGAAGTACCTGCTACACCGACCCATAAACATATTTTTACAAAATGTTTGACAAATGATGTCGTAGGCTTCATATCATGCCCAGATCATGTTTGACAAATGAAATTGATTGACCATAATTTGATGTCTGCATCAGTTTATTCCGAAATGTTCTTCATATGGCAACCCTAAAGGACTTCGAAATGGATATTAAGGCACATTCAGAGACAAGTACATTCATTTACTCCACGCCACTTCTTTCGTATTTAAAGAAAATTAATTGAATGAATTAGTGAATTTATGGACCTCAAAAGTTCCCAGTCCTTCTATCGTTACATCTATCGACACCACATTCATACTCTACGAAATCACACTCACACGTCACACACACACAGAGAGAGAGAGAGAGAGAGAGAGGAGAGAGAGAGAAGATACAGAGAGATGCAGAGAGAGATACGGAGAGAGAGATATACAGAGAGAGAGAGAGGGAGAGAGAGAAGATATACAGAGAGAGAGGGAGAGAGAGAGAGATATGAATAGAAGTAATGAATGGAGGTGGCGCTGGAACGAGCCGCATCGCCGGCCCACACACCACGAGGCGCGTATACACTCTGTCAGATGTGAACAAACAAAAAAAATACAAGACATGGCAAAAGAAGCAAACATTTTTGAGCGCGGTTTGTGCTGGGTGTTGAAATTGGAAGCACGAGGACAAAAACATCCAGATCACGTTCGCCTAAGTTACCCAACCCGTCCCTCCCTCCTCGGAGGCCACCGTGACGCATTGTGCCGTGGCGGTCGCCCGCGGTGCGGGAGCGCTGCGTAGGCGGCTGCTTTCTCTGACCGCTGGCTCGCGGGGGGCGGGCGGGGGCGGAGCGGGGCGGAGCGGGGCGGGGCGGGGCAGTGGAGCGCAGGCTAGGAAGAGGCGCATCAAAACAATTCAATCACGTCGTTTCGTCTTTGGCCTTTGTAGTAGTACCTGTAGAAAAAGCGCGAGAATGAACGGTCAATTCTTTGTTAATTAATCACGTTCTGGAGGGCAGGATGATAATATTTCGATAAAGTAATGAATTGGATATGCAAGCTGTTGATCTGGAAATTAAATAAGTGGATTTGTTTCTAAGCTTAAAATCACAATAAATGCGTTTTATTAATTTCCCGAAATAGTAGAAATATTAGTCTATGAACCTTCAAACATATTGAAGATTTAATTGTGTACTAGTACATTAAGAATATTATCATACTTTTAATATTAGTAAATATTAATAATACCTTATTTACATTTAATTGTTTGGTCAACGAAACACCCTTTGAATAATCGCATAAAATTAATAATGGCACATTTAATACGTAAAACATAATTATTGAAGCGCTGAGCAAAAAGCGTAAAGACTCAGCTATTTATTAGAAAATGAATATGGCATAACTAGAATATCCTTTGGTCCTTACTCTGCACTGTATGTCTTATCCAATTCTTACCTAGATTTCTTGTCTTTTACAAATCAAAACAGGCGTGTAACTAATTTGTTTAATATTTCTTTTTTACTGAATATTTTCTCCGTTTTATTCATAGTGTCTACGAGAGGAGTGTGACTAATGGTAGGGGATGTGATATTTAGTAGCGTGTTTGGAAGTGACAAGAGAGTGAAACCAACCCAGAACCGATCATGAGGGAATCAGCAAACACTGATTAATTTTACTGAAAGCGAAGAGAAAATAAGTAAATCTGTTGTACTTTGGCTTTCTATGAAGTTCGATTGAAAAGTATTTTGATTTCAACTAATCAGAAGGCACTCATCACATGTAGCTACTAACTCATGATCATATTACTATATTATTATTTTCAGTCGGTTTGTTGTAGTGAAAAATGTACATCCCAAGAAACTCAAAGAGGGTCTTCCAAAGCATTCCTTTTTTTCGCATTGTCGCTACACCCAAATCGGTCCCTCAACTCAGAAGATTCGAAGATGAAAAGGACGAGAGATAAAAAATTGACATTAGAGATTTTGAAACCATCATGTAGAGAATTGAACCTTGGAATAAAACGTACTCGCGAAAAACGATTAGGATCAGGCGATATTAATATAGTAAATAAACGGATTTCACGCAAAGGGGAAAATGGTAACAGTCAGTTGGCAAAGCAGGGATAATAAAGACTGAACATTTATTTTCAAAAATGTAGCATGTATTGTTTGATAGAAAAATAAATCTTATTTAAGGTAATTATTTTACAAAGATATACCTAATGAATTATAACTAATGCAAAAACTTGCTAAATTCTAGAACATTGAGTCTTTAAATGCAATTTTCTCAATTTGAAGTCAAACTGACTCTTCCCTGCCCTTCAATCACGAATTTTCTATGAAGGGTGCTTCTTGCCTCGTCGCTGTGTCCGTGACCCACTGCGCGTTGTGGAAGTGGGAAGGGCAGCGTTTGCCGCTTTGTGGGTCTTTCGCTGAGGAAGCCTCAACTGCCCCTCGCCCCTCCCACCGCGGACAATGAGGGGCCTGCTGGTCCTCCGTGTGGGTGGGTGGTCGAGCGCGCCAGCGGACGGCCAGTGGGATTATGCTCGTTTGAGCCCCTCCCTCCCCCTCCCCCCTCCGCCCACGCGCCAAGAGTAGGGCGCTCTAAGAAATCGGGCGCTGAGCCGAAATAAACCGAGAGGTGCTCACACCGCGGGAACACAAACAAAAATCTATAAGGAAAACCTGCAACCTCGAAAAGGTGAAGCGGCTGCGGTGGCTCAGAGGCAACACAGTTGCCTCTGCGGCGTCGATGATAGGGAGGTTCTAGGGTTCGACTCCCCACGGTGGCGGATTTGCAACATTAGATACACAGCTGGATCGAATTAAACTAATGTGTGAAGGAGAATTCAAGCGCCGAGCGTCTCTGATGGGTTGCTTTTCGTGGTTTCTCCGAACACTACGAGGAAAATGCCAGAGCAATTCCCTAGTTAACGGGTCACGGACCGTACGCGGCCTTTCCTTTCTCATCCGTGACGTCTCCTCTCCCCTTACACTTACATCCATTACCACATATGCCAGGAAACCCGTCGGCAACTTAGAGGCTGTTCCGGCTGGACGGGAATCCGCTGGGGATGATCACTGGGAGGGGGGGGGGCATACCCGCAAGCAGACGTGGTCTTGGCCGGAACTCGTGATCCAAGGAACACCGCCCCTTTTCCCGGATTCAAAATGCACTATCCGACTAATACCAATGAAGTTGACGCGATCACAAAACGCGCTTACTCAAAATAGTCAGCTGTCGAATGTGTTCAAATGAGATAAAATGTACTTTTTATTTCAATCTATTCGCCACGCTTTGTACTATCAAATACAAACTACATTGTAAATTCATTCATTTATGATTGTTGGGTTCGATGCAATGGCAACTCCTGAGACATCCCAGGCAATCGCTCTGAGTTTGTGCGATCTCGGATAAGTGATAATTTCGTATCATCCGGAATACATCCCGAATACCACTTATTGAGTATAGAGGAGGCAAACAATATTTTGTTTCCAATTATCGTTACTTCTGGTCAGAATAGTAGTTGGTTAAAATAGTAGCAAATCTTTGAGAACGTATTTTAAATTCATATTTTTGTTGGTCTGTTATTAGAAGCATTAAAGAGAATCACGCATTTCATTTTTTCTTATTGTATCATAAATATATTTAAGATACTTTTTCTCATAAAATAAAAACCTACATTACACAGAAAAAAAAGCTTATAAACCATGAAATTACGAGTCGATCAAGGAAGTGTAAAATGGCGATGATCATCATAGCACCGATTTGAGTTCGCTGATCAAATTTCTAGTTCAAATTCATTGATTGTTTGTTCATTATAAAGACATAATATTTTTATGAATACTTTTTTAACACGATGCAGTGTCACGTGTTTAAAGTCAATATTTTGTACACTCCGATTGTCTTGCTTTCGTTCCGATCATTTAAAACGGTTCTGTAAGTGACTTCACTGAGTTTTTGCTACATTCGTCGCTTATTTTCAAAACAGAGCTGAGTCAGAACCTGCCTTCCGTTGGAACATCTGAAAGCAGATCCGTTCGAGCAGACCAGATGCGCTGCCTGTCTGCCACAAACTCTGAACCTTTCAATCCGCCTTTATAATGGGCGCGCTCGCTTCCTCGGTTGTCCCTTTCACAGTCATTCACAGTTCTGTCGAGGCAGGAATTTACCGTTTTGTATGGGGCGTGCATTCTTATTCCACTGTCTTGCGACTTATGTAGTGGTAAGAATTTGTCTTAAATATTCTAGCTCAACTTGCCGTTGCCGCTGTCTCGTTGGCGGATTTTCGATACTCGCTAGATAGCTAGGTCGAATTCTGCCGCAATCTGGAGAGAATTCTTGTGGCCGGCTGCTCTAATCGAAAATTTTCCGTTTTTTCCCCTCCAACAACTCTAATTGAATGGGAGAGTAGTACATTAATAAAAGGACCACTTTCCTTCCTTTACCTTGTCGCGTCCTCGTTCTTTAGTTACATACCATTACATTTACATGCACTACACTATCCAACTAGAGAGGGATATCGGAAGCTGGGAACTTGTCCATGCTTGGGTACTGCCTCGCTGGAGAAGATACATGAAGAAGAAATTTCCCGCAAGTGGACGTGAAGGGCGGCGTCGTGTCTCGCTATCCAGCAGGGGAATAAATCACCGGCCATTTTCCATTGGAAGTAAAAAACAATCACTTCACTAACGTAGAATACGAGCCGGAAATATCACTCAATCAATATAAATTCAATACAGCAGCCTCCCTCCTATTGTCCCTCTCAAAGAGTAACTGATGGTGTGAGCAACCTTTTGACTCCCAAGGACGCAGTTTCAATGACGACCATTGGTTGGACGTTGTGGTGGAGTACGCACATAATGGATTATGGCGGCTTCAAATTGGGGAGGAAACGGACCTCAGCTCAGTTGTTTCGCTTACTATCCTCTCAACCCTTGAGTGGGTGGCTCTCGCACTCAGCTGCAGGTGCATGGGTTTTTTGAAGGGCGGAAAGTTCACAGTGGCATGTATTTTTACAGCATGTGAAAGAACCCATTTGCTAAATGTTTTTGGCGTAAAAAATTATATTTTTGCAAGCAGTTTCCTTGTCCTACACATATCGTATGTCTCTTAGCCGGGGAACGCCTTAAGTAATATTGAGTTTGATTGATTGATTAATGTTGTCTGGGCGCGTTTCAACTGGCTACGCTCATTGGTCCTAAATGTAGGGCATTGTTTTATGCGTGAGTGCGGTACATTCCGACCGCTAAGATGTCGAGATTCTGGCGCGACCACACTCAGCAGCAGGGGTTTTCGCAACCAGGTACTCTCACCAGCGAGGCAACCGCCCCAGCCGGAAAGCTTCTGAAGCTTCGACACATAAGATTGCAAGCGTTAAGTGTAAGTGCGTGTTATGGGGTGAGGTAAGAGAAGAAAGGAGAACGAAGGGTTCGTGTATGATCTGTTTCGGTTTGATTTGAGCGTCCCGAACGCTCGACCTTAAATGCGGCCAAAATGGCTCCCTGTGTCGCAGCCCGCCCATCGCGTGGAGTGTGGAGGGGCGAGAGGTAATAGTGGACTGCGGCGCGCTGGTTTTCTGCGCCCCTCTCAGCCTCCGCTTCGCGGGTCCGGGGCAACGGGTTCTGCCTTGGGTTCCCTCCGGTCAAGCTGGCCGGCAGGACCTGCGCTGCCCACCGACCCGCCCCCTGCCCTCGTCCTGGCGATCGCCACTGCTACCTCGTAAGCTTCTCAAACAGGACTTCTAACGCTGATCCCAACCTCCCCCACAAACGCTGCTATCGCCAACCAATTGCTCAACCGTATCCGTTGCCACCAGGCCGTCCGCCGCTCCGTCCCCCGTTGTAGCCTCTTCTGTCGTAACTTTCTACCACCATAATTCACTCTTCCACAAAGCAACCATCACAATTGAGAACCCTCTTGCTCCTCTTCGGCCTCCGCCTTTTCGTTCTCCTCAATTTCTTGCTCATCCTCCACCTCTGATTTCACCTTCGCCATCGTCAGCGCCTCCTCATGCTTCTGTTTCTCTTCCCCCTACCTTGTCCTCTTCTCCCTTCTCCTCCTCCCCCGTCTCTATCTGCTTATTCTTATCCTCTTTCGTTCTCGTACTTTTCACTCATCTTATTTTTCTCCCTTTTCATCTCCTCTTTCTCCTCCACCTCTTCCTTCTGCTTCATTCTTCATTCACTTCCTCCACCTTTCGTTCTCCACCCTCACTTCTTCCACTACTCCTTCACTTTCTTCTTCTTCATCACTTGGTCGATCTTTGCCTCCCTTTCCGTTTCTGAAACCAGAGAGGAAAGACAGTTTTATCCTCTACTCCGTTGCCACCATTGCCGCCTACGCCTTCACCGCGTCCGCAACCTGTGCCGTCGCCCGCACCGCCCGCTCCCGCTCCCTGTAACTCATCCGCCCCCGCTCCACCGCCTCCGCACCCTGCCACCTGGCCACCTGCCCTTTCCTCTCCTTCCCTCCCTCGGACCTGGGGCCCTTCGTCACGGCGGTCGCGCGCTTTCCGGCTTATCCCCCCCATTCATCGCGACCTCTTTCACACCTCCGCCCGCCACCTCCACCCCCACGCGCGCTTGCAGCCGGCGCGGCAGAGTGCGCTTCCGCCTCATTCAGCCGCTCGTGCGCTGCTGTCGCGCCGGCTGCCTGGTCGCCGCTCGGACCAACCGGCAGAGCGAAAACATTCTTGAGATATTGGGCGAGAGAGCCCAAACGGTTTCGCTACTGCGGTTCGAACGAGCGCAAAGAAGGGAGAGCTATTGGCGATTAAAGGAATAAATGAGATTTCCGGTTAGAGGGAATCTTAACTTGCAGGTGTTGGTGTAAGAATGTGCTTGTGTGAGCGGTCGAGCGTGTATGTAGGTATTAGGCTGCATCGAAAAAGAATAATTTAGTGGCTTAACAAAAATACTTAGTTTTTGATGCCAGAACATCGGCATTAATAAAATCGTTTTTATAATGAGTTTAGGGGTGCCACAAACCACATTAACACCCCCATGTTTTTTTCGCTACTTTTTATGTATATACTATGTATGTGTATATATATGAGCACTTGTGTGTGCGTGCGCGAGTATGTGTGTGTGCGTCTGTGTGCGTATGAGCGCGTGCAGTGACTGAAGTGTATGTGCATGTCATAATCGGTGTCTGACGGAATGGGGGTAGTCTTTCATCTGATCATCAGATGTTGCCTCACTTTGTCTTGAGTGTGTCCTTGCGTCATGATGCAGATAATAAACTTCCTGATGAGATAGGTTAACTTGTAACGTACCTTTTAAATTAAATATGAAGAAGGTTATGTTCTTCACTCTCGATACTGATTTTGTGTTTTTGTCTTTGTCTATGACATTGTCTTAAATTTCAGAAAGTAATTTACGAAGTAAATTTGTAGAAAGAATACATAATTTACTTATTTGGAAATACCTTTTTGGAAATTAATATGCATGTTTGTGCCTTCACAGGCTCTAAAATGCATTCAACGTCAATGGTTATTCTGTCTTTTCTGCTATTAATTACACTATATATTGGATGGACTGCAATGCGTATTTGACATTCCAAATTGAACATCGCCTCTTTTGTGTAAATGGAGGGCACTTCTAATTCAATACGTCCACCTGTCAAATGTGCCCGTTTTGCTTTTTGTGGCGGATATTCAATTAAAAGTTCATATATTTTGGAGTGACAGACAGTTTTATGATTTAAATTGAGTGATTTCTATTAAAAATATGAGATATATTCAGAATGCTTGTGTGATAAGGCCAACCTCATTGAATGTAATCATATTACTCACACCAACCCTTTCTTTATTAATACTCCCCTTTTGCACTTCAAGGACACGTACATTTTCTGGTAACAGCAAAGATATTCGATAACCCAAAGTATGCTTACATCTTTTGAATTTACCACTTGTTATCTGTTATTATACTCGGAAAATAAACAATAGACGCGTTAAAAACTAGTGGTGCTAAAACAGCACGTACTTTCTCGACATTAGTAATGGTTTTGTAATACTATTTATACCACATATAACACTTATGCCACAATTTCTACTCGTTATATTTTGTAAAACTCATTTGAAATCGTAGAACGTTTGGTGTGAAAAATAAGCAGGATGCGAGAAAGTGAAATAATTAAAAGTTAATAAATAATACAATACTGATAGAATTGGGAGACAAATAGATCGAAAAATATATAGTAGTAATTATTAAAGATTATGGTATTGTAATATTCGGCAAAAGTAAAAAGATTCGTTTTATTACCGCGAACGAAAAGTTGCCGTCATTATCGCCTTTTGTTGTCTGTGAAGCGTTGGCGAACAATGGGTAACAACAAACAACAATGATTGCTCAGCTATTCGTTTTCACATTTGACACAAAGGACGCAATTTAAAATAAAGTAACATAATTATAATATGTTATAATTATAATATAACATATTTATATATAAAGTAACATAATTATAATGTTATAATATTGTTACTTTACATAATAATAATATTAAAATGAATTATGAAATAATATATAAATTCTAAGTTACGTAGCATCCAAGTGCATAAATTAGGAGCGAGGGACTGAAGGCTAACAATCTTTGTTTCATATTTGTATCAAATAGGTTTTAAATAATTTCTAAAAGATTAGTTTGCAAAGCTCCAATGTAAGACACGAACAAAGAAAAATGAAATAATATACACATTCTAATTTACATAGCATTCAACTTCCTCAACCCACGATTAAGAAGCGCAGGATTTTTAGAGCGGGCGACTAACTTTGCCGCCCAATTACTCCAAAAATACTCACATTTTCGAAAAGTTCAACATCACCTTATTTGAAAATCTGTTTTTGATAAACACATTTCATTAAGAAAAAATGTAAAAATAATACAAAATCTTCAATATTGTAGTTGTAAGAAGGCACCGAAAAAATTTTCTATTTTTTTTATTGTCGAAAAATCAAGGATTTTTAACCAACATGACGACTACACCATCATCTTAAATGTCCTTCAGATTACCCACCAAGAAAATTTCATCAAAAACGATGAAACCGTTTTTAAGAAAAAATTATTTAAACAGAAATTAATAATTACCTATATTTCACGCAAAATCAATCGAAAAAAAACTCAAATATCCAAGAAGTTGTACATGACCTTATTTCAAAACCTTTCTTTAAGGAACATATATTATTAAGGAGAAAATCTCTATCTTTAAAATTTTAGTAGTAGAAAGACGCCGAATTTTTTTTTTTAATTTTTGAAAGAGCAAAGTTTTCAACCAACATGAAATTTGTACCACTCTCTTAAACATCCTTTAGACTATCCAACAACCAAATTTAAACAAAATCGATGGTGCCATTTTTTTGAAGAAATTGAAAATGTCCCAGGGGTTTCATGTCAAGAATTCCCAAAGTTAAATTATTGATGTCAAATTCAAGGGGCTGCGACATCAGCGAGATCAATTAGAGAATATCAATTTTGGAGAAAATTGGCTGAACGGTGTAGCTGCTAGCGTTGTTCTCGACAGGCGGACGGACAGACGACATTTTGCCGTCAATCGATATTTCGGTATCAAGGACCCATGAAACAGGGATTCTGGCTACACCACGTAATAGAGGATTGCTTTTTCTAAATTTAGCGACTGAATTTATCCACTTTTTCGTCACTTGGGCACTGTAACAAGAATTTTTCTGCCTAAAATTCACCCTTTTTTCACGCAGCATTACATAACTTTCTCTTCTTAAGAAGTTACTTCTTAAGCACGAGAAAGTCAAAATTGACTTCAGTATCGTAACAAATTATAATATTAAATGTAATTAACTTATAATTCTCATTATATAGGGTCGATCAAGAGGAATTATGTGTAAATTACTAAGCAATGTTTGATCACTCGCCCAATCTGTTTAATCCTGTATCTTTCTGTTGTTTTTTATTGACACCAATTAACACTCCTTGTGCATGAATTCAGAGTGTTATTTGATAGCCATGTGATCATGAAACTTGTGTACCGTGTCATATTTCTTCAAGACAAATGACATAAACAATTAATAAGAAATTGATGTTGAAAACTGCAGATAATAACTGATTACATTCTCCAACACCCTGACAAAACAAGTGTGACGCAAGACAATATTTAGGCCGGAGCCAAAAATACTGAAGGAAATATTCATAATGAAATTTATTTATGCTAATAACTATTATATTTATGTATTTTTGTGGATTTGCGTATTTTAATTATCTTAAAGCATTGAAAAATAGAACATAATCCAAACGTATTTTTATATCTTTCTATTAGTATTTCTATTTCTTCTAAAACAAAATTTAAACTCCAAGAGAACGTTTAAAATAGTGTTTTTAAATTTGTTTATTGGTTGTTTTAGTAAACAAATGCAGTTACCAATATAATATGTGTGCATGATGTGAATTATTTTTAAAATTCCGAAATAATACTTTGTTTTAAAGAACATTTTATTTACTTAAATAAATAAAGAATAGTTCTGTTTATTTCAAAGGGAGCTACGGGTCCCCTTTGGTGTCGTTCTTGTGGGACAAATCCATAAAACCGGTTTCCCGATCACAAGGAGCCAGAGTGTGTTTGAGTGGGGTGCTTTATTTAGGGCCTGTTTCCAAAGTACTCCTGCGAAAGGAGCTTTTCCAAATCCTCAGTGCTCAATGGCGGGCCTGACTCTGAATAGTGGCCTGACCTCCCTGCCTACTACCGCTGCAGTGGCCGCGAACAGATCAAAGCTTTCTGCCGGGACTCCCGGCCTCTCGTTTCCCGATCGGAGATCAACCCAGATTATTTCAGTGCATGCGTTCAACGTTATCCCCTTTCCCCATCGCCCTCATATTGTCCCCTTCTTTGTGCACACCGCCTCCGCCCGCGCTGGACCCAAGTTCCTTTACTTTTGATTTGAAAGCCACCCGGGGTAATCAAGCCTTAAGACATCAAAATGCGACAGTGAAGTATGACGGAAAATGATAAAAAATAAGAAATCATGAAACGATAAAATTCAAACTGTTATGAGCTATACAAAGGAAATCATTTGAGTATGTGGCAGCGAGATGTAGATATGATGGAGACTGTCTGAACACATTTGTTGCATGATGGACTGTGGAACAATTGTTCGGGAACACTAAAGAATTTCTGATACAAAATATTTTTCCCTTTTAAATGTAAAAAAAAACCAACAATTTTTTACCTTTTAAAAAATTACACCAATACATATTCATTATAAAAAATGTCGGATTTCTTTGTCTGTGGTGATCATTTGAGGGGCTTTTATTGTTTCTGTTTGTAAAACTAACAAAATAGAAACGTCGAAAACATAAATCTCAACCATGCAGCTAGGAATACATACCTTCATACATACACATAGGTATTCATACCTCCATGATGTCAACAATACTCAATGAAATTGGAACAATTAAAAAATTCGTTTATGAATTTACTAAAAATTATATTTTTTAAAAATTTGAATGTATTACTAGAAAAAAAATTAATTTCTACGCCTTTGACAAGATCAACTCGTGAAAGTGAATATTAAGAATAAGGCAAGGCACTAAATTTTAAGTATTATGCAAGTAACCTCGTTACTGTAGTTTCAATACACTTGAAGCACAACGCAACAAAAAAACTCGTGTTCCGCATGCAGCACCTGAATCATTGTTTAATATTTACGAACAGGTTTCGTGTGAATAATCTCATGGTCATTTTAACATCATTCTCAGGAGTTAATTCACATTTTTATTCCAGGATTTTTGTGCTACTTGAGCAACCTCTGCAATATAAAAGGCCAAAATCGCTGAACTCGTGGATCCTAACTTTCGAAGTATGCGCATGCAGAACTTCACAGACTCTTCAAATTTACTCCGAATCAATCAAATAATCAGTCAGCTAATTAATTAATCGGCTCCTATAAAGTTCATCTTGTTATTGTTGCCAAACGTTACTGTTGCCAGCGATGTTGCATACGCGTGTGTCTGGAGAGAAGGAAGGGAGGAGAGGGAAATGGCTTAATCCTGGATTTCTTTTCCTTTTCTGAACAGGCGAATGACAGTCGTGATTTTCCTTATGAAGGTCTGTAGAGTAATTGCAGGAGTGAATGATAATGACAGATAAATTGTTATTGTGGATGGGATACATGGTTGTATGAGCAAGCACTTCGTGAAAACAACTCCGCCTTTCTCGGGATTCAAACTCGCAGCCTTCGCCTCTGGTCACTGCTACGAGTCCCTGCACCGAAGACGCCGCCTGAAGTTTTTAGGCAATGAATTATTAGTCAACTCACGTTCAGGTACAGTCAATGGATTTAATATCATTAAAACTGTATGAAAATACACCATATCACATACCGTAATTTGAGCATGGGATGAGATTGTTGTTACAGGGTTTCACGTCTACAGAATTGGTGCAGCCAAAACTGTTGCCGGCTCCTGTGATTCGTAGTGCTGTCTCCGATTAATACCAGGCCAATGCTGGAGCAGTACCCTAACAAGCGGGCCACGGACCGCGCGCGATCTTCTCTTCCTCTTCCTTGTCCTCTCCTCGCCTTTTACATAGTTACACTTACGGTTGGGGCACGGGTGCCCCGCGTGTGGATGATACCTGGTTGGGAAAAACTCTGCAAGGCGACGTTTAGGTCGGATCTCGCCGTCCTTCAGGGAAAGATCTCCGCCACCTACGGTGATAAAACACTTATGGGACCAATGTCCTTTCAGTTGACGCGCCCGGAAACACTAATCAGTCAATCGTAACAAAAAATAAATAATTGACTCATGACTTTTGCCAGTTATAAGGATGAGCTACGGTCAATTCATATACCGTGGAAGAACGATATTGATTACAAAAACGTTGTAAATAATCGATACATTGTTAATTGTGCAAATAATTAGCCTGCAATATTATATTTGAAAATACTTTAGTGAATCTCAGAAGTCGATTTCTTTAAAAGAAATAGCAGTATTCAGAAAAATATCTCAACCGTGTTACATTGCAAATGAACCAGGTGGGAGAAGATAAGTCGTATACAGTCGAGCGACAGTTGTGTCCTGTCGTTAATCCTCTTTCAGGAAACGCAGAGGATGAGGACGTTCACCCAACCGACGTTCCCTTGAAATCAGCTCAGTTGAATGAAGTGTATTTGATCATGAACGAGGGCACTTACACAAGGATTCATTCGGGTTAAACCAACCGAGAGGCGACTAGCAGCGTAAAGCTCTTGTCGGATAGTTCAAGTGTGATTATACCGAAATTACGATGTGATTCCGTAAGGCGACCTCTCATCGATGGACAAATTTCGGTGCTCATAATACTATCATTTCGAGGAATGCTCCACGATAAGAGTGTTAGAATCGCCATATTAGGTAATATCAATGTCAAGGAAAACATATCTTGTAAAACGCGTTAAACGCGATCGCGAACTCGTTAAAACGCGTTCACTGTTCACGTATCCGTGTCTGAAAGGGGTAATGTGACGTGATTATGGTTATCATATTTAGTCCTATAAAGGAATTTTCTCTCCTAATTTTATTTTATATTTCCATTGACGTGTGTATTACCAATTTTTTGAGTTATGGGGTATGAAATATTAACTTATAACCGTAATTTCTGTAACTTAATCAAGAATTGTCACCCTTACCAGAACTCTAAATGGGGTCTCCTGGTTTATGTTCGTTAATGGTGCCAGTCCAGGTTAATCACAACTGAAGCTTTGTTTTGAACCACTACTTGGGGTAAACACGATTAGAGACGATGAAATAAACTATTGTTTTTAGAGGGTTGTTAGTGCCTATTATTCCTTTGTTGTTATTTTTTATTTCATTACTTTGTCTTAATTTCCACTAGTAAATTTGCGAGTATTTTCTTCTGTTCTGTCATCGGTTAATCTCACGATAATATCAATACCTTTAAGAGAGAGCACTGTATTTCAGAAACGTACTTTCTAGTACCTGAAGACTACAACGGAAGAGTGGAAATGCCAGTTTATTAAGCATTGAGGCTTTTGAAATTCAATGAACCTGGAACCGATCGTCTCTTTTACACATTTCTCAATGCACTTCACTTTTCTAGATAGTTTGAATTCTCGTTCTTCGGTACTACGCCGCACTTCAATACATAGAATCATGTTTTACATCATTACGCTACACTTTTAAGTACCTATTTCGTCATGTGGCCTATTAACTTGACAGGGCATTTATAACATGAATATTATCTATAATATAAATAAATACATAAAATAAGGAATTTAACTTGTTTGTTTTCTAAATTGTCGAGCACTTGAAGTGAATAAATTCGATGATGTTCGGATAAAGAAAGTTTTATCACAAAAATGAGTTTGAAGAAAATTGGGAATATAATTTAACGTGAACATGGAAATGCAGCTATTATTTCGAAAATACTCTATTTCATACATTTTAATAGTACATTTTCATGTATATCATAGATTAATTAATGAATCAGCCATAACAAGCAACAACTTCTTCACAAAAAATATCTCCCTCTACCCGAAAACTATCGAATTAATACAAACACAGGGTGGATCATGTTCTACAAGGTTAGGACGCTTGCCCCTTGGTGAGTGGAATCAGTAAGCTTAGTACTCAGACGTATAACTGAAAAGAAAATGTTCTTTCAGGTTTTCATGCAAGGAAAAATCGAAATATGTGGATTGATTCAAACTGGGCAGATACTTTAGGCAATAGGTTTCGGAAACAAGACCAATTTCTGACAGGGTGTTCTGTAATCGAAGTTCTGAAACTGCAAAACGTTGTTTAACAAATTACCTGTCGAATGTATTAATGGCACTCCATTATTCAGAAATGACGAAACACGAAAGGAAAGAAAATAAAAACTTGCTTCGTTTATCCGTATATCTAAGGACAAAACGGTGGAGAAAATAATTATTGAATATCATGAGGCACGTATGGGTTTTTGTACACCTAGGTGACTCATCACGAATTAATATATTCACCGTTCAACAATATGTTGTTGTTCCTTATACGAAACTTATAACTAGTGACGATTCATCAGTGCACTAAATTTCAGTTTACTGTAATTTTTTATTTCTCTGCGTATGTTGTTATTTTACCCTCCTTCTACAATCTTTGTTGTTTTCACATTGATATTAACATAACAGCAACATTGATTACATTGACATGACAATAACATTGATGTTTGAAACACGAAAGTTCAATCTCTATATTTCAACAAATCTAGTGATGTACTCCACGGTGTAAGGCAGTTGAATTAATAGTAATTACAATAATAATAGTAATAATGCTAATAATAATATATAATTGTCTCCATCCCGTCACCTTGTTGGACGCAATTACGCTCGAAGAATATATTCCGCAGACGGAAAGAAATCTAAATTATGACCATGTTACAGAGTAAAATGCATTTTAATAATTGAATTTGTTCAAAGACGGAGTAACCAATTCTTTGAACTAATTTAATTAATAATAATAATAATAATAATAATAATAATAATAATAATAATAATAATAATATGATAAACATTACGGTGATAAATAATATGTAGACTAACATAAAATGTTTTATGACAGAGGTCAAAAACGTGATACATGATGCAATTTTACCTCATTTTCGATCGCCTGAATGTAGCAAATTGAGATGCCTTCCGTCTACTAACTTCGTAACTGTCGTGAGCAGCTTTTCATTCACCCAGGCTCCTGCTGTGGACTCGGCCCAACTTCAAAGGCCCCGGGTGCTTTCGGAATCTACGGCACCGTTGACGCTCCACTGTTGTGGCCTGCACCGCCACCGTCACCCTCTCTCCGTCGCCTTCATTGGCGCCGTCTACCTCACCGTCGCCGTAGCCCTCTTCGTCACCGTCACCGTCTCTCATTGTCGTCGTCGCCTTCGCCACCGTCACCGTCACCCTTTCACCGTCGCCGTCCCACGACACCGTCGCAGCCCTCATCACCATCACCGTCACCGACACCGGCACCGTCCCTCATTGTCGTCGCCGCCCTCTTCACCGCCATCGTCACCGTCACCGCCACCGTCACCGTCGCCGGGCCGTAGGACGGAGCCACACAGCCAAACGCCCCGCAGCGGTCTCCCAGAACCGGTCGCGGTTTATCCAGACCATTGAACACCCAACGTCCAGAAATACCTCGGACCAATTTCTCGGCGCCCACTTAAATTAGGGGCAGGTAGAAGACACTTCAAGCGTGCTTTTTTCTTTCTATTTTTTTTGTGGGTGCACCATCTGTTGCGTTATTCTTCATGCCCCGTAGCAGATGTTTATGCTCACGTAACGTGACAGTTTTTGCACTGCAGATCCGGAGCCGCGTATCATGCAGCTGAAAAACGTGACAGATGTTCCAGATCCTGTGAGAAGTGTTGTAAAGGTCACTGATTGGCAGCTGTCTTTACAGATTTCTTTCGTTTCTTTGAAATGTGTGACTGTAAATAGGGAATGTTCTCAGAACCGTCGTAATTCGTGAAAATAGGTCAAAACAAAATGTAACACGTGTTTCTTAGGGTGCGAAACAAGAAAGGCTCAAAATTAATTTTCGTGCTCTCCTTGATAACCCTCGCCGATATAAATTTACAATTTAAATTATACGAAATATCCACTTTTTAGATTACTCCGTAAAGAGATTAATCAGAGTAGGATTAATTCATATTCTGTATAATGTATATCTCATAAATTCTATAAACCTTTTGAAAACTGGATTACATGATTCGTTCAGATTTGGAGATTTCGATTTTCGTAGTGGATAAGTAGAACTTTTGAAACTTTTCTGCAGTTTTTTCTTTTTTGCGATGTAATAGCAAGGAATAGCAATTAATTCTAAGTAAAAAAGTCTTTTAAAATTTTGATCAAAAGCTCTCGATTAAAAGCTATGGTACAGGAAACAAGTAATAGTAACGTAGTCTTCATTACAAGCAGTTACTGCGTTAGATATTCTGACTTACGTGGAATGCCTTCTGGAATGGAGTTCTCAGATAAGTCAACGTTTAAAGTTACTACCTCAATTTCTACCGAAAAAGCCAAAGAGCTATCCCGCAAAAATGTACCTTTTATAGTAATACATTTTATAGTAGTAATATATTTATCGTAATAATTCACCGCGTCCCCCGGGGTTTTGGCGATAGGGAAGAAGTCGCCTCCCAGAACGAGAAGGGAATTGGAAGCCGTCAGACAGGAGTATTGCCTCCTGCTTCGTTACCATTCCATCCCTGTGTACTTGTGTCCGCGTTTGCCTCCCCTCCTTCTCCTCTACTTTTTTCAACTATATCTTGTTTTTGTTTTCTCTTGTACTGCTCATCATGCCTTTCCCACCAAGGCTTTCGCATCCGCTTCTTTCGTCGATGAGCTTTGTGTCCTTCCACTCCACTTCATTTCCTTCTCTTTTCTGTTTCTTCTCTCTTTTTGAACTATTCCTTTTCTTTGTTTTATCTCTTTTCTTGTCATATTCACGGTTCTGTTGGTCCACATCTTTGCATTTCTACGTTCTTTTCTTCGTCGTCCGGCCGCTGTTTGGCTTAGCTATTTTACTTCCTCTACTCCGCCTCAAATAACATCTACGTCTCGTCGCCACCATTCAAGCGGCGAATGCCTTTCTTCTACGGTTTGGAATTTCTCCGGATGCTCTTGAATGGACCTTTCTTCTGAACTTCCCCACTAGAACTTCTTCTTTTCCTAATTTTTCGCCTCCTTTTCAATGTATGTAGTTTCATCATTTTCGCTTTCCTCTTATTTTTATTTTATTCTTTTCCTCTTCTTCCACAGTCGCCTGTTTCACACCTGCCTTTTCTATCTACGCCTCTTGCTTCTCCGCCTCCTTCATCTCCGCCTATTCCTTCTTCGTTCTTTCTTTGTGTCTTTCTTCTGCCACTCTACTTGCCTTTCTACTTGCTTCTCCGCTTCTTCTTCTACCATCTCTTCATTTTCGGCTTCTTCACCTCTTCGTTTTCCTTCCCCTCGTCTTCCTTCTCTGCCGCTTCCATCCCTGCCTCTTCCTTCTACTCTTCATCCTTTCTTTCCAATTCTTTTCTTTTCTTTCTCTTCTCCCCTTCTCTCTTAGTACTGCAACTTCTCCTGCTTCCATTCCCTCACATCGTTCTCCTCGTTCGAAATCTTGTTTTCATCCTTGTGTAACCTGTTCTCTTTCCGCTTTTGATATGCCTCCCCGTCCAGCCTCCATTGCTCCTCTTCCTGTTGCTTCTTCTCTCGAATCGCCTCGTCCCGCGCGGCCTCCGCCTTGGGAGCAGTGATCACGGGCGGCGCGGCGCGGCGCAGGACGGCGGGCAGCGTGCCTCCTCGGGCCGCATTCCATCGCAGGTAGACCCGCGCCCCCGCCCCCGCGCTCCCGCCCCCGCGCCCGCGCCCGCGCCCGCGCCCGGCCTCCCGCCCCGCAGCCAGCGGGGCTCCCAAGGCGCCGCTCGCCCTCCGCTCCCCCCCCCTCCTCGCGAGCCCCACAGCCGCCGCAAGCGCCCGCGTCGCGTGTTTGCTTTCGATATCTGCCCGCGGTGGCGGTTTAATCCGCGCTCGTTTGCTTCAGCCCTCATTTCGCGAGGGGTGTGTGTGTGTGTTTATTTCTGCGGCAGGATTATTATATTAAACATTTAGCTGGTTCTTCGATACAAAATAGTTTCGAGTGGACGGGAGCGAACATTTCTGTTGTCAACAACATTTGTTGTTACCTTCCATTATTAATTTAGCTGAAGGTGATATGGAAGTGGACGTAGAGATTCCGATACTCAAGAGAACTTGCACGTAGAATATTGGGTGTGGCGAATTTCTAATATAATTCATATTATTTGTGAAGTAACATGTCTCAATTTAGTAACTTCAGAGTTCATTTCATTATCCTTTGAAGCGAATTCTTAATCCATTTTCAATGATCTGAATGTACTCCAAATGCAGCGTCGGTACAACGCAAACTATCGAATGTTTAAAAGGCATGTTAATCTTTAATTTTCGGTACTTAGCAACTGCTATAGGTAAGAAAGATTTGATGGAGACGTGTCATATGTAATATTCCTTTTTGTCTCCAAAAGAAACTGTTACAAAATATCTCATGTTAGCAATTTGTTCACGTAATTATCCGCAACGTAATTAACCAAAGTATTGAAAAACACTCTGGTCTTATTTTGCCGTTTGAGATGTTGCAAAATTGTGGACATTCATTATTTTGGTATGTTTAATATACGTTTGAAACTTCGTTCTAAGCATTTCAAATCATGGAATAAAGACGTTTGTGTGCTTTTGGACAAGAAATAATTTTTACAATTTATTTGATGTATTCAATTCCCCCCCCCCCTTTTGACATTTTAAATGGCTTCACTGTTTACTGCTATTAAGGAAGGTAGTATTATTTTTCAGAGGCGTTTTTTTGTGGTAAAGAAATGTTAATAATGATAAGACATTAGAATTCCTTAAATATTTCCGTAAAAATTGTTTGAATGTGTTAAGTCAAATTCCTATTTTTTAAATTCATTTGCGTATACTAACTGATATTTCTTCATATTCGAGGCGATGCTTCTTCATATTCGATGAAATCGAGTATAATTTCTATACAGTATGCGAGTAAAACTCTTGCGTGTGCATATGTGTGCGATTCTATCACTCGCGGCTAGACCGCTTCCCGTGCACCACTCGAGACGTATGAGGAGTCATTCGACGCGTCTAGGTCACCTGATGGGGAACTGATATTTGTTATCGGGTCCCGCTAGAAGATTTAAATAAATTTCCAAAAACGTGTATTTTCGTGTTTTGGCGCTGCGATCTTAGTGACAACTAAATCGATCTATGTAGGTGGCGTTGATTAAATACCAGAACCCATTGGCATTTTTTTACTTAATAGACAATAATTTTCTTTCACCACTTTGGCAACACTGATGTTGATATCTTTAAGTGAACAACTGAATTACCTAGTAAGTCGCGCTGCAGTCTGTTATCAATTTATATCGAATTATCGTATTTTTAAATTAAATTTGCGAAAAACTACGAACAGTTTTGCCTCGTAACTTACTATATGTGAAGAAACTCAAGTGAATATGGCAAAAACAAAACTGTGAGTAATACTAGAGAATGAATCAACGTTCTTATGTTCAATTTCGCACTTTTCTGTTTTTACGCAAGTGTGCAAATACCGCTTTTCAAATGAATATGTTCCAGAACTTATTTTTGTTAAACTTAACTAACACCTCATTCACGTACAAAACAGACGCCTTTTAATGTTAGATTCGCATGTAACACTAGATTCGCTTACAAAAACAATTAATAGAGCAATTGCAGAACTAGAAATGAACACAAATTAGACTGAATTTGTGAAGTTTTAATCTCTTTAAAAATTAGGGGAGAATAATATGGAAGTGTTAAGGACATTGGGGGAAGAATCAAAGTTGTTGTAAAAGATGTTGCGATAGAATTTTTGGAAATGATTGGGAACGATCTGAATTTTTGCATTTAGCATTTGTGCTAATGGAAATGTGCTACGTGCATTTTTGTGCATAGTGCCAAAAAATGTAAAAACGTAGGTGTTCTAAAATTTAACTATTAGCATGAAAACCTGCAAGTATTTGTTATGGCGATTATAATTTTGAAATTGCAATAAGACCAGTTCATATCCCGTAGGGTGGTAAGATTCAAGGGTAATTGGGTGTTGGAAACTTTTGAACGAGAATATATTATTATCAGCTACTATGATTCATTGGTAAGTCCAATGTCAGATACTGAAAGAACGTATTTGAACAAAGCTGGGCATGAAAGATCATGTTTTGATTCAGTTATAGATCTAAAGGCAAACTGTGTACGTGTAAGCGTCGTGGCGTCACCCATATTTGTGTCGCTCTCCCAGATATTCCCCAACTCCCGATCGTTTCAGAGATTCCTTCTAGACGATTGGAACCTGTTTTTGCGATTCTGTAAATTGTGGCTATTTAGAACGGGGAATGTGCATATAATACTGTTTGGCAGATTAAGTTATTCTGATTTGCATCTGCATATATCATGTTCGATCGAAAGTAAATGATAATTTATAACACATTTTTCAAGCAATTTTATGGGCGTCTAAACACAGCAGTTCGTTAATAATCTCAACCTTTGCTATTCACGTCTATTTTTATACGTTATTATATGTGGTAAATGTGTCAAATGAACTAGATCCGGGAAAATATTTTTAACATAAATCCAGGTATACTTTTCTGATGATTTTGATGGAGCTCCTCATTTCGTACTATATTTAATACACTTGTCCTTTGACTTTCAGAGCACACTACTTTTAGTGCGTGAAACACACTACCTTGAGAAAATTCTACAATGATATTTGTTTGAAAGCCGAGACAATTAATTGCATTAAATATCATCACTTATACCTTCACTGATTGGCTGTTTGATTTGTGTAAAGAGCTGTACGAAACGCTATTTTAAAACTAATATTTCTTCCTATTATCTATGAAATTGATATTTCTTAATATATTTCATGGATTTTAAGTCTATTCAAATGCACTATCGATATGATACAATTCGGATTCATTATATTTCAGTCCAGAGTGTTTACCATCCGAATTAGTGGGAGACAAAAGGCTGGAGGATGTGTTGTACGCGAGGTTCTAGTACGCACATAATATCCCGGTGACGGCGTTTCAAAAAATGCAACGTAACCGTTTAAGGAACCCGCTCATATTTGTCCATTCATCATTATCGATAACCATCAAACACATCATCAGACCGGTCATACGGCAAGCTTACGTATTTGAATGTGTTCCGCCTGGGGCGGAAATCCTGGTAATGACAGTTCTTCGAGGAGCTAAGACTCAATGCGTATTCACGGCATCTTTAATCTATAAAATGAATATCAGAATTTGAGTACCATTCAGCAATACACACGTGAAGGTATGTCAACTCTTCATATTTGTAATAGTGAGGACTCTCTAACAGCTGTTTTGTACGTGTCAGAATGCGGCGTTTTGTGCACAAGGTAAACCTTGTGGCATATTCTTTTTCGTCCTCATTAGTGTGTTATTGTGCTATGAACTGAAAATGTAGATGTCGCATACCAAAAGGAAGTGATATAGTTTTAAAGAAGAAAGAGATAAATACGTGCACTTGACCGCATAACTGAAAGTAAATGGGGTCTTTAAAATAAAAAAAAATTAAAAGTCTCGCAGTCGAATTGTTTGTCAGTTATCCTTGAAGGAAAGAAGAAAAGAAATTTCAGAAACTGGTATGTTGGAAACGTCTTTTTGTTGAAATTTTAAAATTGCTCATATTTTGTTGAAGCCATTTACATTTCTAAAACCAACATTAGGTGTGGCACAATATACAATTCAAGTTCATTTCAGGAAGCTAGTTTATCTCTTTTGTCCTCCAATTTTCTATACAGCATTGTAGCGTATTGTGTGAGTGAAATCAAAGAACTGGATGTAATGTGCACTATCAACAGTTCTTTATCACTCGATGCGATTGAACGTGCGCTATAATTGCTTACTTTAGGGCAAATATGTCTAATAGATTTTCTGAAATTTAAAATGTTTGTAAGTATTAGATTATATTAGAATAGATGTTAATTGTTGATTAGCATTATTAGTGAATCGATGATTCACGATAGCATTGAATTACGAATACGAATTGTTCTCTATTAAACTCAAATAAACGCCCAACATTTTCACTAACGACGCCTTGCAAGCTGTACATTTCATTATCTTTAAAAATTAACATTTCGGAAAAGTCACCAGGCAAGTTGTTGTCAAGTTTATTTTTAATAATCTTCAGAGTACGTGAAAAAAGAATGATTTATCATTTTATTTACCACATTTTACCCCTAGGGAGGTGTTTTCAAATTGAGCAAAGCAGGGGAGCATTATAGTTTAAGATTTTTTTAATAGATTGATTTTTCCTGGCGCGTCAATTATTATGGTCATTAGTACTGCAAGTGTATTTGTATTTAGCCATTACATGTCCCGTAAAGGACAATTGGTCGGTCACCCAACCAGCAACCCGTGATGTCTGGAATTCGCTTTATCTTCTTGAGTTCACGCAGTTAACGAATTCCGCTAGTGACGCAAGATTCGCGGTTCTGGTCTTTCATTAGAACCATTCCAGCATTCGCCACGAAAATCCTAGTCAGGATGACCGGCACGGCGTCCCGAATGCGTCCCGAATGCGAAGTCAGCGCGCAATGCCCTGTAAGTGTAGTAATCTGGGCGGGGTGGTGTTCTTTTCCCCATAGAGCGAGATTCAGCGCCGACCTACGTGTCCCCCAGACAATGCTTATTCTCTTCTAGATAAATGTTGAGTTCGAGCTGCGTAGCACACATCGAAAATCCGGCATCCTCCAGCCACGAACTAAAGCCCCTCCTTGTCAGTAACGCTGCAGAGACAACGCCGCGGCCGCCGCTGAGCTATCGCGTCCGGGTTTGAAGGTGTTTATAATGGAAATTGTGATGGAGCCAAGATGGAATAAGAGGCAAGACAAACGATAGAACCTCGAGAACGCGCGGTGTGCAGGCCGCTTTATCCACCAGAAATTCCAGTCGGAACGATGATTTAAACAAAAGGAAGGCGGGAGGCGTCGGGGGAGGTGTGAATCGGCCGCTGCCTCCGCGCCGCGCCGCGCCGCGCGCAGGCGCCAAACAGCCCCCCGCGGCTCTAGTAATGAGCGGCGGCGGGGGTCGCCTCCGCTGCCCCGCGCGCGCTCCGCGGGGGAGGGGTGGGGAAGGAGACACGCGTCCGGGCAGCCCAGACGCGCTTCGCCCCGCCCGCCCGCATGCGCTGCCTCGCGCGGCACCTCGCTTCGCGCCCGACCCGAGTATCCCATTGCCCCACCACAAACCGTACTCGCCGCGACCGATTCCCCTAGAACTGATCCCACCACGACCGGCCCCGACACATGCAACACGCTACTCCGACTCGCTACGCAACGACCCGCTACGACGACCACACCACGACGGCCTCGCAACGACCGGGCTCCCCACGCCTACCCTACCATATCGACCTGATGCGACCAATCCCGCTACAACCGCCAAAGGCGCCGACCGACCCGCTGGCCGACCTCATTTACGACCGACCCCGCTACCGACCGACCGTACTACGACGCGACTCCCCTACGGTAGACCTCGCTACGATCAATCCCGCTACGACGAACCACCACGACGGCGCCTCGCACGACCGGTGTGACAGACCTCACTACGA
This sequence comes from Gryllus bimaculatus, assembly GCA_017312745.1. NCBI lineage: Eukaryota > Metazoa > Arthropoda > Insecta > Orthoptera > Gryllidae > Gryllus > Gryllus bimaculatus. The sequence goes on along the minus strand of BOPP01000149.1, from coordinate 2,791,827 downwards.
TCGACCCCGCTACGACCGATCCCACCACGATCAAAACACCGCCTCAACCAACTCCGCTACGTCCGTCCACGCTGCAACCCCCCGCCCCCCCGCTATGGCCGACCCCGCTGCGATCAATCCCGCTACGACCGACCCCACCATGACGGGCCTCGCTACGACCGGGACCACGACCTATCGTACTACAACCGACCCCGCTACAACCGCAAAGGCGCCGACCGACCTGACTACGGCCGACCCCGCTACGACCGGTCCAACCACGCCCAACACCGCCACAACCAACTCCGCTACGACCGACCCGGCTACGTCAGACCTACGACCGGCCCGGCTACGACCGTCCACGGCACGACCGACCCCGTTGCGACGGGGAACCGGGACCCCGTTGCCCCGTTGAGAAGTTATTCGTTCTCATTCTCTTCTCGAACTTATATTTCTCTATCTTGCTTTCCGCTTAGCATTTCCATTTTTCCTCCCAATCTAACTATTCAATATTCACATTTAAACATACCCTTTTAGCTGTTTCCATCCCTGCTCGTAACTCTCACTTTTGAGAGTCTATTTTTTTTTTGCACTAGTGTTTATTTATTATTTCTTTATCAGCCATCATCCTAAAAAATACGCTTTTTCCTATTCTGCGTCCTTCAATCTATTCCACTCCTTTTTGTTGTTTTACCTGGCTCCACCCTGCTTACTTCATTCTAAATATCCCTCCCTGTACTTCCGGTCGTTTGTTTCTCCTTCCGTCCTCTTCCATCTTCGTCGAATGGGCCATTTGACCGTCGGTACATCCGAGTATCCACCTACGCCAATTGTTTGATGGCTTTGTTTCTCTATAGCGCAATCGACTGATATACAGGACTGTATCCTGGTCTGCATTTGCACCTAGTCGAAATGTTAATTGAGATTTGCAACCTTATTATCGCAACGTCATCTGAAATCAACATTATATTGATAATTGGTAGATTTTTTAAAACAACGATAGACTGAAGTTGCACTTCATTTTTGCAATAATATGATAGTTCAGGTGCATTTTTACATATAATATCACAATATTTATTAATTATTTAATATCTATTATATTTTTCATCGTATTCGTGAAATGTTCATGGAAAATAAAAAGTCTGCACCTTTATATGTTAATAACAGTATATGGATAAGTAATTACACTGATCACTTCCTTCATGGTTAATTAAGAGTTAAAGTATTTCCTTGTAATCATGAAACATTTTCAGTTATAATGGTTAAATGATTTTGAATCGCAATTCAATTCGCAGGTTAATTTTATTTTGTTAGTTCTCGAATTATTCCATAATATCAAGTTTATACATTTCTATTAATCACAACAGCTTGTCTAAGCATATTTTTCTACGTATGAATTTTATTTACTTAATTCGTAAAATACACCCAGTGCACTAAGGAGTATTTTCGATTTGTGTTTTAAAGACGTTCTGCTGAACAAAAGTTTCTAGCTCCAAACTTCAGTCTCATCTATCTCCAAAATAAAACCATTTTGCAACAACTGGCTAATTTAAATATTGAAGATACGACGAGAGAAGTTGCACTTTCATGGGCGCCTCCACTTCCCGGATGTGAGCTTTTCTTTTTTAATTCAGTGAATAATTCATTCGATGTCAATGACGGTTTATGAATACGATAATGCAATGCACTGCGAAGTGCACAATGAATGTACAAATAAACATGTTACACATGAAACACATGTTATTCAGTTTTCGTAGGACGTCGACCTTCGACATACGGCATACTTACAGTACGTGTTCGGTTCGAAAATAATAATTCTGCCCCGTCTGTGCTAGTGTAGTGCATGGCAGTGTAAGTGTGTAGTAGGGTATGTGGTAAGGTATGAGCATAAGACAAGTAAGATGAAGGAAAGATCATGCGCGGTCCGTGGCCCGTTTGTTAGGGTCCTGCTCCGGCATTCGGCTGGTTTGGAGCGGAGAAACCAGGGACAACTACCGATCAGAACAGCCGGCCGCTTGTCCTCCTGAGAGCGACTGAATTCGATCTAGCTGTCTAGCTAGATTCGACAATCCTGAAACCGTCGGACTCGAACCTATGTCCTCCGGGTCAGAGGCACTGCAGTGACATCAGTTGATGCATTAAACATTTCATTTCTAATATACTTGTTATTCTTCTGAATGAACAGTTCACAACGCTTCCTGTCTAAGCCTGTCACTTATTTGTGCCGTAGCCGGCCAGTCTTCGGTCGAGACAGGAGACGAGTGATCGATCACGGTTATAAGTGCAAATTAATTCACATGGCAATGGAGCCTGATTTTAATACGAAAGCCTTCAACGAGTTCTCCGAATCATTCAAATAAAACCCAACTGGGCTCGCAGTGTTTTGAGTAATCAGTGTTTGAAACATTCATAGCGTCTTCAGAGGCGGCTAACATATTACGATTTTCGTATATTAATTAATGTTATTTCGTATATTATAATAACATTACATATACTTAACCCTCCTGGACTTAATTGAAGTTCTGTTATTTCTAGTCCAAAATTAGGATTGCAACAATATATTAAAATATCTCAAACTTCCAATTTTGTAAGTTCTAAATAATAATAATAATAATAATAATAATAATATAATCACTGTAACATGTATTATTTACTTGGCTGTCCGGCAGACGCCACGTCCTAGTCGTAAGCGCGAACATTTCGGGCGCCATTCTGCGACCTTCCTCAGGGCGAAATGTCCTGACATGCTCCAGGATGTCTCCAGGACAGCCGAGTGAATAGTGACTCCGGCCGCGGAAGCCTACGCTCTCACTCTAACATTTAAATTAAGATGTAACGGAGTTACTTTTAGTGTAGATCTTATTTACTTTTATGTTGATATTATTTACATTTTATATGTTATTTATTACAGAGTCATTAGATTATTAGTAGTTTCCTCCTGACCTAAATTTAGAAAATAATGTGTCAGTGTGCAAGGCAAGACAGTATATGTGTTCATGACTAGACTCGTGCAAAGGCTAAAGTAGAGTTTCCGGGCAAGGTTGTTGGGCTGAGTGTAGGAATCCGGACGTCTCATGGAAAGTCACTTTTATTGTGTGATATACAATATTTTATTCGAGAATTTGAAGTTTAGCGTTTTTTGTTGATATTCGAATTTAGACAATTACAAGAACATACTACGTATATTTATTATTTTTCTGTTCGGGGTTGGTCTGTATTTTGTTTTCTAATTGTTATAATTTAATACTAGTAGTAATATACTAGTTATCAATACTAGTAGTATGGAAAGTACGTTGCCAGGTCGGTGTTGAAAAACGAACATGCAAGTCCGAATTGTGGGTAGGTATGCTTCAGTTAGTAGACGTTCTCGAATAAAGTAAATTTATCGGAAATCGTACAATAGATTCATTCAAAACTTATGTCAAGAACTTGTAGCATTAATGATCGATTTCTTTGTTAGATAGTACCTACATCTAAATTAGAAATTTGTGATAGAACGTACTCAAAAAAATAATTACTTATAGAATTGGACTTGTAAAAGGCATGAACACAATTTTATATCATTGATCCAAGAAATACTTCAATGGTTAAAAGCTTTAAGAACATTGGGAAATTGCTATCAATTTTGAATCCCCCTAGTTCTTGAGAAGAAGACTGAAAGCAGAACTATTGCTGTAGAAGAGACTTCTAATGTAACAGGAGCAAAGCGCCCTCTTGAATGCAAAACGTTGCAGTTATGAAGCGTGAGATATTGATTAGAAATATCGCCAAAGAAATGGCAAGAACAGTAACTGGAATTTCTCTTTTGAAAACCTTCTACCTGTTAAAATATAGGCAATGGCAGTGTTAACTGCGAAATGAGTCATTGCTTGACACAAAAAGTGGAAGACTGCTATAGATAATTCTTCCAAGCTGAGTACAACTACTACATCATCTCTACTTCATCTTGATGAATAACAGTGCTGGATGCACATAATAAATAAGGTTCTTAATTAAGTTGTTTGAAATGTAGATGCACTGTTAAGTACACCCACGTCTCAGATTCAGGGTCAATGGGTACGTGTACTTCGAAAGATACCATCTCAACAGCACGGTAACCAATATTTCATTTAGGACGACGTACGGAGAGAAAGGTTTTCAAAGCTGTAGTCGAACATGTTTGTTAACAATATCACACGAACCTTCAGGCATCCGCTTAACAATGCCTAGGCGCAGCTCAGAGCAGTATGTGCCTCGGTGCCGAGCTATTCACTAACCTTGTATGGTGATTTCTTCACCTTACTTCCTGTGATGATGAAATATCCCGCAAGTTCGTAGAGGTTACTGAACAAACATATTGGTAGCTAGTGTTACAATATGCTGTAAGTAAAAACGTGTAGCCTGAAATCGAAAATTTAGTCTGACAGGAGTCAATGGAATAAGTAGTTTGTTGTATTAGCGCAACCCCATTGCAGAGGTGATGAATTGTGGACAGTTCGATAACAATCATTCAAGCATTTCTTTCCTACCATTCTACTTTTTGGGGGTTATTTTTATTAATTTGTATATTTCATATATCTGTCATTTTCAAATCAATCCATTATTGTTTGGAATTGTTTGGAAATGCACTCTTCCAGCTCCCAGGGTTAATAATACCGAGTTATCAACATCGTATCAAATATATAGTCTAAGACCTCTTCTCTCAGAATCTCTCATTCAGAACTCAGATAAATGGAATTTCATTAAGACGGCAATTTTAAGATTATTAGTTATCTCTTGACGGCTTCTTATTACAATAATAATTACGTTAAAGCAGATGTACGTACGTATGAACATTCAAATCGCCTTGGTTACATTTAGAGATCAACCACAAGAACTTTCTGTCTATTTTTATTGGGTTAAAGTGTTCAAAAATAAAACAAAACTTCTATTTACTTCACGTTTATTGTAATATGTGAAGGGCGAGATGAAGAAAATTATTTTCAAAAAGTTGTAACAGAAAACACTATGATCCGAAGAATAATGCTGCGAAGATATTAAGAGTGAACGATATGAGAGAGGAAATGTTCCAATTAACAAGTGGGCATATGTATAAAATCATCTCTCTTTATGTAATACGCTAATAAATTATATTAGTTTTCTTTCTATTTCTGGTAAAAAATTCATGAACACCACGCCAATTCCCACTATATATTGTATTTTGTTCGTACGGGTCCATCTAGTATCCTTTAAACACACACATGTTAAGTCAACCGAAAATGTTCTGCTGCAATTCGTATTTACATGAAACTTTCACCTTTACCCACGAAAAATTGTTTCTTTCAGATCCAATCTTTGCCATTCTCTCGCTGCGAGGCCAGTGTCTTGCGTTTCCTTAACGCTTTCGCTACTGAAGGCGCATTTGACATGTCTTGAACAACGTGTGCTCATTCTGCAGTCGAGCAATGATTACGTGACATCGCTTTTTGTTGCTCTCGTTTCTAGTGTTTCAACAGCAATTGTTTAACGTAAAGGTTGTTACGAAGCATGAGGGGCGCTATACTCTTTGTTCTCTCATTTCTATTTCTTTTTTTAAGTATATGTTATTATTGTAACTTCATGAAATCGTCAAGTTTATTACTATACATTTCGCCTTTTTTCTATTTCCAGCGACTACCTGAATTGCAATCTCAGTTTTCATTCCATTTCACGTTATATGGATCGTCCTTTATGTGCCTCTTTTCTCCCAATTATGTGCAATTTGTAGTAGACGAAGTGGATTCGCAAACGGAAGTTTTAGGATTTTCTCGTTTCCCTTGAGACATTCATTCCACCATCGCTTAGAAACAATTCACCATTTACCATCTTTTCATGTAATCATATGTTTCCTGGGTTATATGAAACGCTTACCAAATTACTATGGTTCTTTTCACTTCTCAGTCAATCTTTCGGGATCGGTTTTCATCCCGAATCTTCAGATTTACCCTGAAGTTGCCCTGGAGAAACACTAGCACAATAATGTTGTTGAGGGCCTCCGCTCAATGGATGGAATGTATTAGGTGTGCTCGTATGAAATGGAGACTAATGTGGTATGGAAAGAAACTTTAATCCCAGCATGCGAATTATATTGCATTATAGTACATATCATTTGGAACAGCACCCTTATCATCATTTACATTGACACTCTTAGCGCGTAGGAAGTGTATGGATGGCTTCCGTCTAAAAACTCCTCGGTCGCTGATGAATCCACTGTTTCACGGTGGCGTGCACGACCTCGTTGGAGATGAATCTCTGACATTTCAAAACAATGTTTAAGTGGACCAAGATATGGGAATCGCATGGGGGAGATATTGGGGCTGTGATGATGATGTTTGAGGACCTTCCAGCGAAATTTCGCAAAGAGTGCGAGAGACTTCTTGAACACACCCCGGCCTTGTGTGGATGATGTTGATGTTTGCTTATCTCCAGTTCAACAGCAATTACGTGTTTGGTGATCCAACGATTTTGCCGTATGAGTTCCAATGCCGCAATCGAGGCACCGTTGGTCACAACGTGCGGGCGTGGCAAGTGCTTGATGTTGGCGAGTCCCGCCGCACATCGCCGCCACCACCGGAATATGATACACCGCTCGCCACACACCTCGTGCGTCCTGCGAACAATTCTGGACGCATGCTGCCCTTGTGCGCACAGACATTTGATCACTGCTCTTTGCGTTGCTCTGGAGGCATCCATCACGCAACGAATTGCGGACACACAGCGACCGAACTGAGGCAATCCGTGCTACTTCTTTCACTCCGCCTGTGCAACACGGAAAAACCCCTGCGCCATCTATCGGTTTCCACGTTCACTTACAGGGAGTTCATACAACGCCGACACGGCTATGGTCTCTTTTTCATTGGGGCACACCTTACGGAATGAAGGGTTCCAAGGGCCCGACGAGGCAATTTTTGTTTCTGTGTTTTTCAGCCTTCTCTACTTCCCGCTTATCTAGACCTGTGGTCTTTTTTCTTAATTTTCCCCTTTTTAAGCATTCTTTGTACCTCTTGATGTTTTGTCTCGTCAATTTTTGAGGTCTTCATAAAGGAGACTGGGCAATTTTTAAGCGTTTTCAACTAATGCACTCAGAGCGCTAGAAACAATAGTTTACAGAATGGTCCAGAATAAATTATACGATGTTCTAGGGCATGAAAGGGTGTCGAAAATGATCCCTTTTTGCCAGTGAACGTAGTGGGAAATCTCGTACAACGACGTTCTCATGTTTAATTTTACTCGGCCCTCTCATTGGTAGCCAACGTGTTCTGTATTATGTTTTAGCAGCCACACAATCTTCCGGAAGACTACAATAACGTTCCGATTTGGTCATGAGGTTTAAGACATGCATCGAAACATTGATTCAAATTCTCTTGCAGCCAAAATTCAATAACAAAGACAACAACTTGATGCAGGTCATCCTCTGAGAGTACTTGCACCTACCAAACACCTCTGCAGGGTACGAGTAAGTTGCCTACAGATCAGGGGCGGCATATAAAATGGTTCATGAGTAAGTTTGGTTTAAGAGATTTCTCGGCACATGTTCATTTTCAAAATGTCTTCAAAACATCTTCAACCCTACGTGCTCTATTAGTCTGTAAAAATTATTTAACCAGCGTGTAATCTTTTGCACTCCTATATTCAATGTGTAAATGTCGTCGCCCCATAAAAGCGAGTTAGGTAATACATTAGCGACGTCTTATGAGAACACGGCTAATTTATGTTATCATTAATATTTTCATTTTAAATCATCAGCAGAGGTGAAGGAATCAAGTCTTGCAGATTCCAAGTTGTTATTTTTTTCTTTCACTGTAAAGGAATTCTCGTCTACCTCCTTATACCTTCCATTCTTTTCTTATGATTCTTTCGTTCGTTTTTCTTTTATTGCTATGCATTTATTACTATATAACTAGGAGTGATCTGTAGGATTTCGGACTTTCTCGATTCCAGTGTTGAAACTCCCGGTCTTTCCTCGTAAAATTTATGTAGAACGAAGCCATTTTGAGGAAGAATTTCTAATTATTCTTCCGTTTTACTTGCCTTCCCCGTCTTCATCTTATTACTTACCGCATTATCTTTTCATCATCATCCATTCATCATCATAATCAACATATCTGAACTCAGCGATAGTGATGTTTTGCCTTAAGATCAACGGTCATTGTGGCAAATTGCCGAAATACACGTGGTAAATAAATACAGCGAAACCTCATTAAACCGACAACGTGATTAGTATCTTAAAATTGGTCTTTTAGAAGGATGGTCTTAACGAGAACATCGCACAATTAAACTGCACTCATCTCTGGTGGTGCGACTGATACGAATACTATTTTGGTTTGAAATGAAAGCTTTGTATTGCATCATTAAATTGCTTTAATCAAGAGTATTTAATAATAATTATTATTACAGAACATAATAGTAGAGTGTATTTTAAGAATTGTCCTTCTTCAGATAATGCGTTATTGGCATAAGATGGTCACCCGATTATCATATTCCATAACGGTGTTATTTTGCTTCTCTAAATTAATCTTTCTACTATATAACGCGATAGCTTCTCTGCATTTCTTGGTTGATCTCCCATGCGGAGTTATCGTCAAATATCATTCTCCAATCCTTGTTGCTTATCTGAAAGACTCCGAAAACGGCTTGGCTCACAGCAGTACGCGAACTCCGGCGTTATTGTTCCAGTGCAAGGTTTTGTGGTCGTCTTAAAGAGAATACGATGTTACATTACGACCCAAATTCGTGGTCTTTGGCCGGGAGGAGGGGTGGTCGTCTTTAAGGGAGTAAATACACATTGGTGGTATAGAATAATTATTCCATTCCGCAATGAAGTGGTCTCGAAAAGGGGTGGACGTGTGGAGTGGTCTCGCGCGTATTTCGTTAACATTTGCATTTTCCGAAACGCTCACCCGAGGCGAGCGGAGGTCCCGTTGGAGGGGGAAGGGGGCGGGGGCGGCAGCGTCGTAAATCTCCGGGGGCGCAGCGCGGGCGAGGCGCGAGGGGGCGGGGCCGCCCGCGTGAAATCTGATCAGGAGATGCGCCGCCCGCCTTTTGTTGCGCGCCGGACCACACAGGTCGCGCCGCGGGGGCGGAGGAGCCGCACAGGGCACGTGTGGGGGCGGGGGCGGCGCCCCACTGCCAGAAAGCCGATTCATCGTAATAAAATAGTGTTAATTAATCCATTGAAATATGTACTGAAACCGTTTTGGATTAGGTTACGGCGCTGTACTAAGCGCGGCGGCGGAGAGGTGGCTGTTTGCAGGCAGAGAGAAGAGGGTGGGAGTATTTATTGATGAATTTCCTGTACATTGAGTGGGCGGGTGAATGATTGCCCCGAACAAATCTGTGGAGTAGTTGTTTAATCTGCCATAGTTTGTACACGTGCGACTGTGGTTTAAACTGTGGTTCTTCGGTGAATGGTTGGATTAATACGCGAGCCACTAATAGAAACATGTAGTAGGGACACTGACTCGTGAGTGGCGAGGGCAGGGAGTTGATAGGTCTGCAAGTGTAGCTCCCCCTTCTGTGATTGCGGTCTCGAGGCTGTAACAGGAAGATCGGATAGGGGCTGGAAGGTAAGAGCTTTGGGGAGGGAACTGGGACGGCGAGGAAGACCGGGATACCGGAGTTCAAATCCCGGCTGATCCGTAGGTGGGTGAAAGGGGTTCGCAGTAGATTTCTTGGCGTTGTGTTTCCCATGCCTCTCGGACCTCCATCGATCCATCAAAATCAATCATCCAATAGATTTTCCACAGCAAGACGTGGGGTCGGGGATAATCAAGGTTAAGATGTACATTGACATGCATCCAAACTATATGCTTGATGATTGGAAAATAATTTATATTAACTTACAATGTAATGATGTTTGTAGAGAGTCTCTTAATTTGTTTTTATGGAAATTCGAAACTTTTTTTACAATAAATTTCAGATATACGTATAATAAATACGTACAATACGTACAATAAATTTATTGTGGTTGGGGTACCAGGATTGTGACCAAGATTGAATTTTCAAAGGTGGGTTAAATCCCTTATATATGTGTGAAAGTTGTAAGATACATATGTTGTATATAGGTATAAGGGGTTAAATTATCAGTTCTTTTTGAATTAATTTATTTTTATGAACCATTGTACGTTTGTTTTTATTCATATGATTGTTTTTGCTTTAATTTTAATTTCGTTAGGTTTGTTTTGATTGCTTGTTCCAGACAGAGCCTGCGTAGAGATGAAAGAGTCTGAGAATGATTTTAATAATGATTATTGCTGTGTTTAATTGCGATAGGAGGCGCAGTGGTGTCTCTAGCGGGGTCAGAGTGGAGTGGGATCCAGGGCAATGGCGAGGGGAGAGGGGAGGTGCTGGGACGGAGCGGAGGCCGTGACGATGGACAGTTGGTAGCGGGGGCCCGGGCGGGCCCGGGTGGAGGCTGGATGCGCGGTGACGTGGCAAGGCGTAACGTGGCAGAGCGGACGTACGTGCTGGGGCGGGGAGTACTGTGGCGAGAGATCGGGACGTACGTAGCAGCGGGCGACAAACCGACTTGGGAAGGCTGCCAGGAGTGGAAAGCGGGTGTAACGGTAGTGGGTCGCAGTGGCGGGACTGTAACGTGGCAGGGCGGGGGACGTACGTGGGCAGGGCGGGGACGTACGTGGCAGGCGGGGACGTACGTGCAGTGGCGGGACGAAACGAGTGTCGGGCGAAGGCTGGCCGAGGGAGTGATGCGTTGTGAACGGTAGCGGGTGCGGCGGCGGGGACGTACGTGCAGAGCGGGGACTACGTGCAGGGCGGGACGAAACGATAGTTGGGCGAAGCTGGGCTGGATGAAGCGGGTTTGAACGGTTAGTTGGGTGCCATGTGGCGGGGACTACGTGGCAGGCGGGACGTACTGGAGGGCTGGGGACGTTAACGTATGGCAGGGGCGGGGACGTCGATGCAGAGGGACTGACGTCGGCAGGGCGGGACGAACGAGGTCGGGACAAGGCTGCGGCGGAGTGGAGTCGTTGTGAACGTAGTGGTGCAGGCGGAGACGTAGTGGAGGGCGGAGCGAAACGAGTGTCTGGCGGAGGGGTCGAAGGCGTCGGGCTGGTGCGGGGGGGCGGGCGCGGCGTAACAAAGGGAGGCGGCGCGTGCGGAGGCGGCTGCATCTGAATTCGCCTTGAGCACCTTCTCCGGTGAGGAGTCAACAAAGAGATGCGTCGAGGCGGCTCACTTTCTCGTGAGACGCGTCGCGTCGCGTCGGAGGCGGAACGGATGGCCGGAGACGCGTAAGTGGCCGAGGTTTCGTTCCGTGAGCCCGTCGGACACCGGCTGGCCGGCACGATGCGTGACTCAGAAGGGCCAGGGCTGGAAATGAAACCGAACGCGGAGCGGAAATGTATGTTCTGGCTCTATTCAACGAATGTGATTCTACGAATGTGATTCTACGATGTGCAAGTATGAGAATCCCCTATGTCCAATTGAACTGTGAATTTTTTTTAAAACAATAAAATATCCCGAATTGAACTTTGTCATATTAAATAGTGCAAGTAGCACTATTCTTTCGAAAAGTTTAAAGAAAAAATGGGACTGTTTTTGAGAAAATGGCGCTCGAGCGTTTCTGAAATCGCAAAATTTTGAGCTAGTTTTGAAGGAAAACGGTTGAATTTCGAGATACTTTATAGAACATTATTGAAAGTGCTTGTACGCATAAATATAATAATGTGAGCAAATTGCTGCTAATGTGCGACTAATTAACGACGTGAGAGAGAAGTCAAAAAAATTATATTTTTCTAAATTTTGAAAAAACAAAAGGATAGAGCAATATGGCGTTTATGTCATCTTATAGAGTGCATTTGGCACAATCTATACCAAAAGTTGAAAGAAAAAAATTGGAGCCGTTTTTGAGAAAATCTTGTTTTTGTAATTTTTAAATATTACACAAATTACACACAATTACTAAAATGGTCAAAAATTTACTAAAATGGTCAAAAAATGTACATTGCCTTAATTTAAAAAAATTATGGACAACAAATTTTATTTGAAGAAAAAATCTCTATTAATTTCGTTGTAGGAAGACAGCGAAAAAAATTCAAACTTTTGAAATTTTCAGATATTCAGTTAACCGTGCAAATCATACCTCTGCCACAAGTGCATTTTACTCTATTATTAAAAGAAATTTTAAGAAAACACTGGGACCCATTTTTGAGAGAATTTTAAAAATGTCCCAGGGGCTTTATGAAAAGTACTCCCAAAACTAATGAATAATTTTCAAAATGCAGAGGTTCGACTCAGGCCAATTGTACAGGAGTTTCTTCAATTGGAAAGAAGCCTGGTTTATGCGCTAGTTCACACACATCAGAGGGACGGAGGGACGGACAAACTGACAAGACAGACCGCGGACGGCCAAGGAGACAGACGGACGCACTGACGTTTTGAAAAACATTTTTTTTTCTGTTTCAAAGATCCCCAAAATGTGTATTTCCGTTAAATCACGAAATCGCTTTTCGGCAGCATTACATAACTTTATCTAAACTACGTATATTACTCCGTATGTACGGGAAAGTACAACTGAATCATTGGGAATATTCATTTTTATTTCTGTTTTGTGAGACACCTTAATGTTCAGGAATTATCTTGAGTTGTGATCACATATTACAACTACACATTACAAGTACTTTGTTTTGGAAGTTTGACTTGCGGTTATTGTAAATTATCTCTTGTTCTGTTCAAGTATTAAATAAAATATAAAATAAGCAAATAACTCACGAGTTTCTTAATGAATTAGTTAAATATTTATATTTTAAATACCAAATATGTTTTTCATGTGGAATACATTGTTATCTACTACACACTTCCGGGCCGAAAACGACCCGGAAGCGGCAAGCATTCAATGCCAATATTTTGTATATAATATTTTGTATTAACTTATCCCTAATTGTTTATAATCCATGTATTAATATAATTTTATTTCACTAATTCTAATTTTAGCTCTGAGGATGATCGCTATGCAATCGAAAATATCATTAGCAAAAATAAACGTTTGATACCATACAACGCCTTTAATTTACTATACTTAATTATTAGAAGGCTACCTCACCAGCGATCTAATTCATGAGTTACGTTTTGTTGGGTGCTCTACATTTTAAACATAAATTTCGTTGTTGTGTTTTCTTCGATCGGTTTTTAATTTTAACCTTTTAGAACAAATTTAAGAAGTATTAATATTTTAGTGAGAATAAATTGTACACTTTAAGACTACCTTCAAATATAGTGTTTTGCACCATACCTTTCGATGAAATGTTACTTTTAACAGTGTTGAATATGTTTATGTAAGCCAAATGTTGATAAAAGTGTTTTGCTCTTATTTCCAAAGCAGACTTTCTACGTCCGTCTTTTGATCTGTCTAAAGTAAAAATAACACACAATCAACAAAATCAACGATAGGATCAGAGAAAAGAGTTTGCTTTTGTATTTCATTTTGGAAAGCTTGTAGTTTTTAATATCTCTTCATGTTTTTGAAGCACGATAATGTGACTTATCATAACAAACTAAAAAAAAAGTGAAACTTGTGTTTACTGTATCCAAAGATCAAAGACCGTGAAACGAAATATGTATAATCTGTAAACAAATTTAATCTTCATTTAGAATTCCATCCTGCCTTTTTAAACCTTTCTTGTATGAATATGAATATGAATTGAATTGAGCTACGGTATGTTTCCGGTGTGATCAATGCTATCAGTTTAATGGAAGAGACCTGAGGCGCAAAAATAGTTTATTGCGTTACTCCATACCTCCGTCCACTGCAGAGCTAAGCAACGGCTTGCCTCTTTCAATATAGGTTGTCATTTTCGAGTTATTTTATCAAAGATGGAAACGAATTAAAAAGCTTGTAATACGCTATTTCCTTACACTCGTACACAAATTTTCTTTCTGTGCATTTCAGACATTTTTTACGTACACGGTGGGAGAACACAATAAATCAATAGCTCCGTTCGGGCAGCAAACCCAACACCACACAAACCAAAAACGAAGATGTGAGCCAATGACCATATCAGACTTCACACTACACAGCACACAGCTAAAATGTTATTTCTCAATACAAATTATCAACTTGTAGGATAATAGAAATATTATTACGAAAATTATCTGTAACAGAAATGGACTGAAAAGTAACTTCCAGAACGAACTTTCAGTTTAACCGTGGTTCTTCCAACCAATAAATTATAGACGCGCTAATACTAGTAGTAATATCATATTAGTGTGTTTAAATGTAGAAAATTGGTTGACTGAGATATGAAGAAAGAAGTGGGAGTCAGAGGTGACTACTGTATCTAAGTGTAATATTTTTGAACTGTTATTAGCGAGAATTAGGGTCGATTTGTACGGGAAAGCTGATGCTCTGATGTTTCTAAAACTGTTTGCAAACCTGGCGACCTTTCAATGGCGCAAATGAAATAAAATGGACCAAAGATTTATCTGTAGGTGTTGATTGAACACTTTGTACGCTTGATATATTTTGTTTCTTGATTTTGCTTTTGGTTTGAATTTTAGTGAGTCTGTTTTGGCCCAAACTGTGTGATGAAATGGAATGAGAGAAATTTTACGTTTCAAGGAATTCGAGTTATCAATTTCGTGTTATCGAAGTACCACGCTTTTTTCCTCGTTTCAAATGAATAAACAAGTTTGAAACAGTCGTAAAAAGAGCATGACCTAATACCTCTCCTGCTATTCCGGGAAGATCTGATTTTTCACGGCCTTTTCTGTTTGTTCGTTGTGGAGGCTATCATGAGTGGTGACTTATGATAAAGGACGAAATATTGTGAATGGAATAATAAGTCAGATGTAATGCATGGTGATATGAGGAAGCCAACCACACCAGAAAAACGGCATGAATGTATCCATCCCGTCTTTCGTGGATTCTTAACCCGCAACCTTCTCTCAACGAATTTGAACACCACTCCACGCCATTGCACCAGTCAGGAAGGCTCATTTGATTTATACGAAATCAAAATTCCGAATGGTAGTACATGTTGTGTGGGACGGTTGGCACCTCTGCGCACGTGCAGAGCGTGTGGAGGAACGCCGCCTCCAAGCGAACATAATTTGTGGGGCTCGTCCCGAGCCTCGCGTGGGACGGGGTCCCCCGGAGCCCGACCTGCTTTCGGTCTGGCGCTCTCCTACATCATAAAACGGTTCCTGTTACTCGCGCGGACATCGTTAAGCCACACTTTATGGTGTAGGGCGCATTTGTACTCTTCAGACGCCTGATAGACGGTAATATGTCTGGAAAAACGTTTCATTAGAAGGTGATTAATCGTTTTATATGTGGAAGAATTTGGATAAAAAAATGTTTAAACAAAAAGTAGAATTCACGGTCTAGTTAGTGGATCTTTGACGGGTTGTTGGACAGTCTGGTTCTAGATTTTGAGAGTGAGTGTGAATAGAAGAGATATTTTACTTGTACCAAATTGTGAAATTCATACAGTAACAGGTGATGCAAACGAATATATATTAAAGGGTAATGGAAGAAATGAAATAGATTAAAGCGATTGCTACATGAACATTTGAAAATACGAGTTCATCCTTGATAATGCTGAAAGCGTCGTGCTGCTTCATTTTTATAAAGTAACAATTTTTTGACGTGAAATACGAGTTACTAATAAAATAACACTTTTTTATTTGTACTAATGATTCTATAAATATCTTCTCTATGCGTCATAATGCTTTGCTACATCTTCATTTTAGATATTCTATTTCATATTTTCCAAAATGTTGTTCTACACGTCTGGGATGAAGGAAGATATTTACAGATATGAAGACCATCCAGTCACTTTTAAGAGTGAATTATTTATTACATGACATGTTTTATTGTAGGGGACTTAGGTTTCACGACCTGGAAAACGTCTTTAATATTTATGAGACCACTGTCCAAAGATGAATTTAACACATATACGGTCCTATAGATGGCGTACGTTTCTGTTGACACATCTTTGCTGCAGCGTTGTTTGATAGTGTACGAGTATGTTCCCTAGGAAATTGTTTACTGTCATCAAGAAAAAAATGTTAAAAGAAGGATTCAGAGTGGGAATCAGAATCATCATTTAGCATTGATGATGATGATGTGCGACTTGGAGGTGTCGGTTTTGTAGCTAATAGAAATAAGAAGAATAAAAAGTGTACACACACACACACATATATATATATATATATATATATATATATATATATATATATATATATATATATATAATGTGCGTGTGAATGAAATTTAAATGAAATTTTAAAAATATTTTTGTGTAATATTATTACCAACTAATTTCGAGTTGTAAATGATTTTAAAACTTCAGATTTTCTTATCTCCACAACAATGCTAATTTTGGAAAACAAACTTTGAAATAATATCGTGTTGCCGTCTACAAAAAATATACTCATCCTAATTTAAATACATTTTACGACAAAAAAGTACGGGAACATTAAAATGAAGACAAATATGTAAAAGGATACAAGAAAAAAAAGGCCGGTGAATACGTGTTTTTTTGAGTTGGTAGCAATGGGCGGGGAGTCCCCGGATGATGCACGGCGGCGGCGCTCGCTGTAGGGTGGCGCCATTTTCCAGACAGTTGAAACACGAGCTGCGCCACGAGCGTGTTGTTGCCGTCGCCCGCGCCTCCGCGCTGCGCTGCCCTGCGCGCTTTACGAGGGGCGGCGCGTTTATCCCCGCCCGAACGCCGCGATGTATTTCAGAACTGACGGGCTGCGGCAAAGAGGTCGAGAACTCCGTGAAACGCCGTACTGCACAACAAACCCACCGTTGAGAGTGTGAGGATGCGCAAACTATAACGTTACGTTGGAACAATTTTGGATGCCGCCAATCCAACAGAAAAACAGAGTGTAATCGCGGGACTCGTACCTTTTACTATACAACCCACGAGATTAGAATCAATGGAAGTTGTTACCAACTATGGCGACAAGTTTATGCTGCCAACTATATATTCATGGTTCAACATCGTGTTGGTGGGTAGGTATTGTGGAACAACTGCCAAACAAGAGGACGTGGCGTTATGGGACTCGAGCGTTCGTTAGCAGTATGTTCTGCCGTGCCAGTTTGAAACTACTTCCATTCAGAACGAAAGTTTGCACAAAACTACCTTTTACATTTCACACAGTACATGGCACGTGATTGCACCATATGGAATTAAATTGAGCTCTGCAAACATTCCGTATTTTCATTATTTGAAGTCCTAAGTCGTAGCGGACGCGTTGGAAGTCAAGAAAAGCCACTCCAGTGTTAAAAGTATTGGTGGAGCACTGTGTGAGAAAGTGAAGCCGGAATCGCCGGGTTCGTGGGCCGGGTAAGAAACGTATGTTTTGACCACGTGATTGAGGAGTGGCTCGATTCTCTCCACTGTCACATCTAAACCGTCACTCCATTTATACTCACTCATCTGCCATCTTCATTCGTCCCTCATGAATAGTCTTACCGTCTCTCATATGGTAGAAGGCAAAGGCATCGCCATGATGTCTGCTAGTATGCCAACGTACTAATAATGAGAAAAAACAGAGAAAACGTTTAAGTATTGGAAAGTTAAAAGAAGAAAATAAGGAATAAAATAACATTATGTAGTGCTTAGCAGGCCAAATCAATAAAGAAGAAAATATATAACCACTTGGTTCCATTCAGAGCAACAAATTTTATTAATCTCCTAACGGTTATTTTATTTAAAATCTAAAAAAATTAACAGTATGCCAGCGGCAAAAATACCTTAACTTTAAATACTTTTTCTTGGTCAAGAACACTTCTTTATAACCCAAATGGACGAGGTTTCGACTTCCCTGGAGTTTGTACGCTGCAGGCAATTTGCCAGAAAACATTAGCCCATTCGAGCTGCCACTCTTACGAATTCACCATGGAGGAGTTTGCTGGAATGCAATTTGAACTCAATTGACCCCAACACACTCAGTGCAGCGGGTTAAGTTATTTGCTTTTTATTTGGTCTAACTGCAGTGTACCATTTTAAACCTGCGTAAGGAATATGAGGTAGCGAATACTTTCGTAGACTTCTTTTCTATATGCAAGACAATTATATTATTCATCTCAATTAAATAAGTCACACATTTTAAAACTATTAATCGGAGTAATCTAAGAAAGGCGCTCCACACCATCAAGCCAATGATGGAATTTTAACAAAAATAAGAAACTTTTCAAGTTAGAGAGACGTTATTACATCTTTAAATCTGTAATTCATTAAAAATGTCTATAAAAACATCTTATCCATAAAAATTGGGATTTGAAACCGACAATGACTTGGAGCGCGCGCTGTTGGTTATTCTCGGTCCGATTTCGAAGACCGGATCTCTTAATTAGAAAACATTAGGATATAAATTTCGTTAAGGCAAGTATGTCACTTTTTCGGATCCAAAATTCAACAATATTAGTTTTGAGTCAGATTGATAGAGACGTCATGAAATGTTGATTTCAGTCACGTCATCATTTACTTCTCACCTTCCATCTTGGCTTCCCGAAATTAGCCGCCCAAAGATGAATATGGATTAAGGAAGTTCGAAAAGGTTTTCAAATTCGTAGACGTTTCTTATATTTCTTCTGTTCGTTCATTTATTCAATTACGCACTCACTCACTCATTCATTCATTCATTCTACTGGCCTTGGGATACTGATTTTTTTTACGAGAATATCTCTCTTTTGAGATGATGGAGATGTTAAAGTAGTATTCACGGGTACTGATCGAAATATTACTTAATTAATTTTGATGATTTTCTTGCACAATTACTTTCATGAGCATTTATTCTTACTACTGAATGTTTCCAGGCATAGTTTAACGGAATATCACTCGTTAAAATATTCCTAACATTGTAAGGCAATGAACCAATTCACCTATTATTGTCATATTTACAACTTTGCAGCCAGTCACTATTAACAAGTTAGTACTCTTCCGACACAATATCATTTTTGTAAAGCCGTCAAATATAATCTCCTTTGCTCTGAGCCATCAGAATTCATATCTGATCTTGCTCATTCCTATTAAAGAGCATGTATTAATTATGAAAGGCAATCATGTACAATTGGCTTGGGAATCTATATACATTAAAACAAATATTTTTAATGAGCTTGTATTGTGAACAATTAATCAGTTTTTTCATTAATCACTTTACCCATAGGTAGATGATAGATCTGGTCATGCACAAAGAACATGTATACCGGAACGGTTGTTTTAAGTCTGCTTTACTGCTTTTTGGGATATCGTGCTCTCTGGAAATACTAAAGGGCTCCACTCAGATTAAAACCCCTCTTCTATAAAAAAAAACAAACAAATTTTGAGATGTCACTTTTCATTGATTGATTTTTTATTTTGTTTCCGGGTGAGTCAGATGCCATTCGAGCCACGATTATTAGTTCCGTTAGTGTAATGCACATTACTGTATATCTCGGAAGGTGAAAATTACCCCCCCCCCGCTAGACCAGGATATCAGGCGTTGACCTGCCCTTCAGTTTTAAGTTTCTTCCTCCTCTGAGTGTCTCCGCCTGCAGGGCACCCCTGCACACATGGCCATCTGCGGTCGTAGTGTGATGCATGCATGTGCAAGTGTGTGTGTGTGTGTGTGTGAAAAGGGGGTGGAAAGGACAAAGATGAGGAAGGAAAGGTCGCGCGTCGCCCGTGACCTGTTTCGAAGAAGCCACGGAGAACTACCGATCAGAGCAGCTAGCCGCAAACATACTCCTCCAGACCGAATTCGAACTAGCTATGTAGTTCGCGATGAAAATCTGCCACTGTCGTGAATCAAATCTTAGACTTTCTCGGTTACAGGCACTGCAGTGGCGACAGTTGCTGCCCTGGGCCATCTCAGCTGGTAGTCGTCACTATTCTTGTGTAGTAGTGTAGTAGATGCCTGAGATAGAGTGGAAGTGTGTGTAACGCGCCCGTGTGTGGTTGGTGTGTTGCAGCGTGCAACTGCAACCTGCACGCGCGGCGCTGCCGCTTCAACATGGAGCTGTTCAAGCTGTCGGGGCGCGTGAGCGGCGGGGTCTGCCTCAAGTGCCGGCACTTCACCGCCGGCCGCCACTGCCACTACTGCAAGGAGGGCTACTACCGCGACCCCACCAAGCCCATTGCGCACCGCAAGGCCTGCAAAGGTAAGCGCTGTCTGACAGCATCAGCGGCTTTTGGTAGTTAGTATTTGCTAGGCTGTCCGGGTGACGCCGCGTCCATGGCGAAGGTGCCGACGTTTCGGGCGCCATTCTGCGACCTTCTTCAGGGCGTAATGCCGCAGAAGGGAGGAAGATCTCAGAATGGCGGCCGAAACGTCGGCACCTTCGCCATGGACGCGGCGTCACCCGGACAGCCAACTAAATACTGACTCCGGCCGCGGAAGCCTACGCTCTCTTTTGGTAGTTTCTCTAATGAGCTGAATTTTAGCACGTCAAATGGTGGAAAAACATGGGTGAGTTTCTCCGGCGGACCGATTTTTGCTTGTTCTGCGCAACACTACTTTACGTCACGGACCACGTGACCACAGCATGGGCACTTCGTTTGAAAAGTCAGACTAGAAGCTCGTCGCCATGTTGCAAGGCCAGCCAGTCGTATTGAGAAACAATTTTAAGTGTTAGATAGTGACAGTTTTCAACGGTAACCAAGCTAAAATATCACGATAAAGGTGTACAAGATGCTATATTTAAAACAAATTCTTCATAAATATGTTGGAATATTTTGTAACGAGGTGATAATTTTTGTATCTGGTTTCATTTAAAATTTCCGCTAATATTGTGACAAAAACTAGTGTCTGAAGCTTATTGGCTGAAGTCGAATTAGATGCGCAAGAGCCTCTCCCCCCCCCTATGGCTCGTCGTAGAATACAGCAAGCAATCGACTGTAATTTCGATCTTCTGCTCGTGCGCAGGGGCAAAACTCGAATCGCGCATATGCAGGATATCGATAACTGCAGGATATCGATAGCGTAGTATGAACTACACTAAACATTTCCTTGTTGCGTGAGCTGATCATATAAATGAGGTCAATTCACAAACTTTCCAACGTGCCCTCACTTCAAATTTTTCTCTCGTAATTGAAAGGTTTTCTTTATAAACATGTGGTTCTCTTTAATTCGTGTATTCAATGGTTAAATTTTCATCTAAAATAACCTTTTTAAGCGTCGTGGTATTTTTTGTGGATACTATATTAATCTAAAATCTTCGAAAACGACATATTTTCAAGGAATTATTATGTTCCGTCGTAAAGGTGATTTCTTGGATTATTATTGGTCCTATTATGAGGTGTAATATTTCATCATTAAATCGGATAATTTACTGAATTTTTTACCGGAAATGTTATGTTCTCTAAAGGAAATATTTGACTGATTGAAATTTTAATCAAAGGCACAAATGAGAGTAATATTTTAATAAATGTACAAATGTGAGTGAATATAGTTTTTGTCAAATTTGTAATATTAAAGCCCTGGCAAGTCATAGGTATTTCATTTCTTTTTATGCATTCATTTCATTCTGCATGAATAATAGCGTCTTACTACTAGAATTTTTGAATCTATTAAAAAAATATTGCTTCTGGAGTCGAAACGAAACTTTCCCCATTTCTCCGCCGTGTCTATCTGCTACGCAACATTCACTCGGTGCGCGCCGTTGCTGGAGTCTCATGCAGCTCGAATCTCGAGAGTTGTACTCGTTCGCGTTTTGACGTCTGGAGTTTAACCGAATCCCACAGGTGTCCATGAGCCGCTTGTTTTATCCGTCCAGTCGTTGTTTGCCTTTGATCGGGCAGGCGCATTTAGGTGAGGGGCGAGGGGGCCAGAGCACATACCTACCTTACCAGAAAAGGGTCCTTACCGACATAGGATTACCTAATGAAGCATTCAGGATATGGACAACCGCTACCGCTAATACGAAAACGTAAGAAAGTCAGGAGTCGACGGATTCCGTTCGTCACAATTTCATTCGCTGGTTTGTTGCCACAGACTCCTGTATTTGCCCTGTATAGATCGAAACGGGAAAAACCATCATTTATTTCAAGCTAAAAGGAGCTTCTTTAAATGGGCATGATGTGGTTGCGGCATTTGGTCGTTGATCATCGACAGAGTTTAGCTGCTCCACTGAGAACAATAGTTCGCAGCCAACAGTTTCCTGAATGTTGCATGAACACAGTTTGTGAAAATCGCAAACAGATATTCAGTTTCTTGAAAGGGTGACCAAAAATGATTGTCTATCAATTTAATATTATAGCATACAGTAGTATCCTCTTGTATTACAGTCAATCAAAAAATTGATATTTAAATTATTTATATTTTATTTGCGTCTAGCATAAAACAACGTTTCTCGAGCAATTAATTCCATTTAAATACTTGTATTGTTTAGAATGCTATTCTAAATTTTATATTTTAAGATGAAAGAAAGATTTGTAATTGTTTTCAAAACTGTATTACAAAAAGTACTAGAAGAGGCGACCAATTGGGCCACGAAAATTTGTGTTGTATGTAAGATGGAAAAAATATATATTTAATTCAAATAGGAATTGTTTGTTTTTCTCTAACACAAGAGGATACTACTGTATGCAAGATATTCAGTTTGCTGTAGCAACCGTGGACGCCCCTTACACAACTATACACACAATTCATGTTATCAGAAATTAATTTAATCCAATGTTTTCCTTCCTTCAAACAAACACGTTTTTTCCAGCTACTCTTCCAAGTAAGTTGTGTCGGAGAGTCCTCTCTCAGAGTCCTCAGAGTGCAGGCGCGTGCACTAGCAGTTCCTTTTCCATAGCGCTAGCTGTTTCGCTAGCCCGCCTCGCCACGCGCACGTGTGCCTTTCGTAGCGCCTCGCGTCACCAGCTGCGCACACACACGTGGACGGGCGCGGTGCTCGCTTAATTGATTAAGCGTGCAGCGCCGATGGCCCACTCCTTGTTTGCTCGCGCCACTTCTCCTTTTGGGCGATCTGGACGGCGGCGGCGGCGCGACGCTCGGCACTCGGGATTTGGGGGTACAAATTTCTCACGCAGCCGACGATTTGATTTCGGAAGAGGTGGAAACTGGAACACGTGTGAGCTCCGAAGATCCCCATCCGAAATGCACGTGGGCTAAGTTTCCGAACGGCGTGAGTCGGGCCTGGCGATTTATTAGACTCGTCTTCCCAGGCGCTTGAATCTTGAGTGGAGTTGGAGCTTGTGAGGAAGAACTCTGGATGTCAAGCTATCAATAAAATCGAGTGAGGATGTTTCTTTTTCTTCGGAGAATACATCCAGCCTCCTACCGACTGGAAGGAGTGACTTTATCTGTGGATTTTGAAAGGTGATACTCGAGAGCTGGGAGTCAAATGTGCCGGACAAATCGGGTTTCATAACGTCACAGTGGGAAACGAATTATTCCGTTCGCCTTGGGTTTTAATTGGGGTTTTAAGTTTTCACGGTTCCACGAAGCGCCGACTAACTCGAAGATTAGACATGGCTCAAGCGATTTTTCCCTTTCTCCACGTTGTGAAGTTTAGTTTTTGCCTGGATTGAGTTAATTTATTTGTTGTTTGATTCATTATGTGAAGCATTTGAAATATTGGTGCCAGTTTTTTTTATTGAATTATTTCGTGGTATTTTTAACGTCTGTTACTGTTAAATGACTTTACTTTTTGTATAATATTTCAAGAATAGTTTTTTTTAAAATTTAAGATCGCATCAACATCTATGCTATTAGCGACCACTATTGGATTTAAAGTTATGGTAACTATGAATATATGACATGGTGATGATAGGGGTGATAGGTCGAACACAAATTCATCCACACAATTTCCGTGCCCGAAACGGGACTCGAACCCGCGATCCTACGACACTACCACCCTAAGCGATGCCAGCCATCCGGACGACATTTCAAGAATGTTGTTCCTTCGTAAAATTCCCGCTTACTGAATTGAAAAATAAAACTAATTAGCTACAGTTAAGAATTATTCAAATACATATTAAATGTTCAACTTGTAATGGCTGTGTTATTGAATAGCGATCTAAAATAAATAATAAAATAAACAAATAATAAAATGGCTATTGTGCTACTTTATGAGTTGCATTTCCATTTTAGGAAACCAATATATTGCTTTTTTAATTTAGAATTAATTGATACCGTAGAATTCAAGAACTACAAAAACCCATAAGAAAAATTGTTTTCTAATGCCTTCATCAGAGATAAAATCACGAGTGATCAGGGTAATTCATTACAACATAGGTAATACCACCAACTTTCCGATAATTTATGTAGAAATTTTGATTGTACGAGTAGTATATATTGGAATAGTATTTCACAAATGAAATTAAGTCCAACAGTTTCAGAATGCATTTAAGAATAACTGATCAATGCGTTTCATTCAACGTCCTTTAATATCTCGTTAGTTCAGCCACGGTCATCGACTACACCAACACCGACGACTCTTGTATCGCAACTTATGATTGGCTAGTGAAGTGAAATAGTAAGACAAAAATTAATAGAAAAAGCGACAATGCTGTTGACATACATCGCCCTAATTGAAACTCACTGCGTTGTTTTGCAAAACGCTGTTGGTGGTAATTTCATGAGTGGGATACTCACAATAAACACGAAATATCGAAAAAAATTGTCAACTTCTAATATTTTGTTATTAGAATTTCTCTCGTAAAATTATTTTTCAGAGAAATAAAGACTTATATTTTACCTAACGAGAAATAGTTACAAATAAAGATGTTCAAGAACTCGAAGTTACTAATTTATATGATTTTTACATCTTCCTAGAATTGCTTTTATTCGAGTGTACAATGTGATTCTTCAGGAAAGTAGAAGAGACGTTTGTTTATCCTAATGACGAACTGAAAGATAGGAAATCCACAGCAGAAGACATTAAAAATGCCACGCTTAGTGCGCTTCAGAATTGAGAAGAATGTTGTCGTGACTTGTACACATTCAGTAGCGCTGAATATTTTCCGTGGCTGGAATGTGGAGGGATAAACGCCGGGGCATGCGATCTGGAAACTGATTATTCCCGAACGACATTCTTTTCGGAGGGCTGCGATGCATTAGGTATGTTCACTGTCGCTGAGTGTTTGAGTGGGTGTAGGAGACGCGTGGAAGATGTCGCAACTGGATCTATCAGCAAAGCATTCAGGAAGTTTTTAGGTGCTAGTCTAATTTTTAGGCGAATGCAGCAATGGACCGCTTTGGAGAGGAGAATTGCTTTACTGTGAAAACATTTCTGCTCACGATTTAGAAGATGTTCTTAAAGATTAATTTGAAAAACTGATAATTGAACGCGTTTACGAGATTGAGTGAAGATTTTTTAGTGTCGCAGTTTGACTCATTTGCACACGAAACCCGAACCACGCGAATACACGCGGACGGGCCAATAAGGACCATGCAAATATCACTTCGTGTAGTTTCCTTCTTTCTTTTCCAGAAGTCCTTTATCCTGTTCGACTGCGCAGCTCTTCTTTCAGCAGTCCATTCTTCTCTGTTTTTCTTTTCACCGAAAAGAAATTTGAAGTCAAAACAATTTTTTCTATATTATTGTCTATTTAGACAGTCTTGTGCAGTAATTTTACATTTTTTAATATCTTCCTTCATTTGTTTGTCATAGCCTCCTTGGCCTTTGTAATTCCAGATTTTATCAAAACTTTGTTTGCTTAACCTTATGGACCATATGTCCATAGAACTATAGTCGACGTTTTGAAATCATCACTTCTAGGTTTCCCGTTTTACTATAAATTTCTGGATTAGATCTTCATCTATAACCTTTCTGTGTGTCTCGTGGACAATAAATCCTTCTTAAATTTTGTTTCTCTATCTTCAGCAAATTTTCCATTCCATTTATGCTTGCAGTTTCCAAACTGTACAAGATGACTGGTCTATCTGGACTATAATGTATCTAAGTGTCCTATAATGTCGTATTTTCCCAATATTAAAAGTATTGAATAAAAATAAATATCTTTCTAAACAGTGCGTGGAAGGAAACGAACAAGTAAATACCGGATAAAAAGGTGCTTGTTTTGTTGTGTTCAATTTCACACTCCTATCCTCCTGCATATCTCAGGTGGGCCCTCACTTACCGCAGGAGCCATCTTCCTCAGTCGCCACTCGAACGGATCCGGGATCACACCCTCCGGCCGAGGCGTAGAGCTGGCATTCCTCGCCCCGCCCCGCCCCGCCCGGGCAGATGCCACTGTGATAGATCGCATTCGCCGGGAGAAAAAGAAGTGGTCTCGTAAAGTCACGAGCGCGCGAACGGAGGACCACGACGCGGGACGTCTGTGTTAAGTGACGACGCCTCGCGCCGAGATAAACATTCCGCCCCCCCCCCCGGCCACTCGGTCTTCGAACCCACTCCGCAGGCAGGTGCCCGCGCGAAAAGACGTGCCAAAAGCATCAATATATATTTTTTTAATTGTTGTTGTTTAATGTTCTGGAAACTTGTCGATTTGTCCACCCCTGTTGGGGAATTTTCAAATTTAGCGGAATTTGGGCTCTCGGCGTTATCAACCAATTTTGACTCCTCCATTCTCTTCCAAGAATCGACTAAAGAAATGAACGTGGGCGAATGTGAGAACTGAAAAAAAATCATCGTAGGCAAATGCTGGACATTTAGCGACGGTTCTTTTGTAGCTTTACATGACACTCTACACTCTTAAGTAATTTACGAGCTTTGCCCCCCGTTCTGTACCACTGGATCGACCAGCTAGATATTTCTTAAGAGGTCTATAAAAACCAAGAATGCATGTTGTTGCATTGACGTAATAAGTACTATTTATCTCGAATGAATAAACACCTGCTTAAGTGTCGATCCCGTGGACAAAAGTAGCTAGTGTTCTCCTGATTTTTGTTAGATCCACACGTGGTTGAAAGTAACCCGAATCTACTTGTCTGAACAGTACAAGTGTACATTGTAAATTGGTATACAGAAAATTGCCAGGTTATTCGGCGGCCAAGCAGAATTCAAGTCATGTTCATTAATGTTTTCTGATTCAATTAACATGGTAACAATTATCGGTTGTTTTTTTTTTGTTTTTGTTTTTTTCATTCTCATTTTCAAAGATATGTTAAGGGGTAAATGATATAAATTAATATATTGTTCATCTAAAAGAAATGAAGGAATAAAGGATATTAGTCTAACCTCTTCTGTGCTCAACTGTTCTTGTCAATAATTTAAATTTCTTACTGCTACGGTATAATTAAAGAATATGAAGTTTTACCGCTGATGTTTGAAGTACAAAATAAACACAAAACGCATAACCACCGATGTATCATGTATGTATGTATGTATCATATATGTAATACTTATTATATATATTATAGTTTATATAAAATGTTGTTTCATGTATTATACCCACCAATATGAATAAACTGCATTCA
This sequence comes from Gryllus bimaculatus, assembly GCA_017312745.1. Classification (NCBI taxonomy): domain Eukaryota; kingdom Metazoa; phylum Arthropoda; class Insecta; order Orthoptera; family Gryllidae; genus Gryllus; species Gryllus bimaculatus. The sequence goes on along the minus strand of BOPP01000149.1, from coordinate 2,764,509 downwards.
TGAAAAGCGGGGAGAGAGGTGTCTCAGTCACAGCGAGGAAGGCGAGTTGCGGGAGTGGTGGGGGCGTGGGAAGAAGCTAGGAAGCCCAGCAGCGCAAAGCCGGGTATCGGAATCGGGTAAGCGAGGCGAGGCGAGGCAGGGGCGAGACGATGGAGCAGCGGCGACGCTGGCAACGTTCGCCGGGGCGATTTGTGTCCGTGTCCGGGGCGAGAGCGTGTTCTGCCAGGCGGAACCGCGAAATACGCGCCCGTGTCGCGGGGCGTATAAGGGGGCCGGGCGGCGCCAAAAGCGGAGCAGGACGAGACGGCGGGGGCGCGGTGGACCGGGGAGGGAGGGGAGGGGAGGGCGAACAGGTATCCGCGCCGCAGGGGTGGGCCACCAAAAGAAAAATAAATTAAAAAACAAAAATATAACATAACAAAAAACAAAAAAACAGCACAGACACACCGCCGGAGGGAGGGAGCATCTGCAGGCGGCCGAACCCGCGCCGCCGCCGAAGGAACGGTTTAGCGCAGAAAGCGTCGCGTCCGACCGACAGAGGTGGCGTGGACATGGCAACTGTCACTGCGGGGCCTCTGACCGGGAGGTCCTAGGGGTCCCGACGCTGGCACGATTTTAGACACTAGCTAAATAACTATAGCTCGACTTCTTTGGAAAAAAAATTCCAGACTGCGCATGCGCGAGAAGTGCCGGAGGGGAGGGTCCGCTTCGGCCCGGGCGGATGGGGGCAAGTCAGCCTGACCTTGACGACACTTCTGAACCCTGCAGTGTTGAAGGCTCTGTTTGAGTGGAAGAACGAAGTTGCAAGAGCAAATCAGTTACCGTTTCAGGCGGTCCATGAGTGCAAGTGAGCTCCCCCTCGGGAGCAGTGGGGGATGGCTTAGCCATACATCCTGAGATAAGCGACGCCGTGAGGGGTTTTTTGTCGAGCTATGGGTCGAATTCAGCCGCTGCGTAGAGGATAATTCTAACGGTCGTCTTCTCTAATATATAGTTTTCCCTGGTTTCTCCGATCACCAGGGGGAATGTGGGAGCAGTATCCTAAGAAACGGACCTGCGTGCGATCTTTCCTTTCTCTTCCTTGTCCTATCCTGACCCCCTTGCTTTCACTCACATACAGGGCTCTGCGATATATTGGGCGGCAAGTCGAGAGGAGCTTGTTGGTGTTTAGTATGTGTTCTGAATACATACCACTTTAATCCGCCATCGCGCGTCTCTTGTTGAACAGAATATCAAAGGAAGCGATTAAGTTCCGATCTTGGCGGGTTGTAGCTCGATATTTGGCTTGAATGGCTGCTCTGTTCGGTAGCGTTCTTTGGGTTCTTCTATCACTGCCAGGCGAATGCCGGAACAGTACCGTAACAAACGAGCTAAGTCCGTGACGCGCGCGATCAGACCAGACGGAAGCCTTGAGATGGACGATGTGGTGTCCCATTGAGGGAGATAGCTGGAGGGGGAAACCCCCGAAGCCGGTTTTGGATTTCACGTTCCAGCGGGAGACAAACACCTCCTCCTTCTCTGACATAGAATGCACTGCACTTATGGAAGTAATGGCCGAGAATCAATTACTGACGAAGCCTAGGGCACACGAAGTTGGGATGTTTTCCCTGTCGAGGTTTGCGCCACTCGAATGTTCATCTGTCACCTACTTACAGACTATTCACCTACAGACAACCGGTATTGTTCGCATTGGTTTTGCATATCGGAAGTTATAGATTTACTATTAATTGGATCGCTGGTGAGGTAGATACCTTTTTATTAAAGATAAAATAAATAAAGATATTGTCTGGTATCAATACTTTTTATTCAGCTTATGATCGGCAAGCTCTGAGGATGATCGCTACGCGATCGAAACGATCATAAGCTGAGTAAAAAGTATTGATACCAGACAATACTTTAATTATATTTATCATTATAGATTTACCTCGCGTTTTCGGGAATGGTGTATTCGAACCAGAAATGTTAAGAATACGCTTTCTTATCTTAGCTACATTCCATCGATGATTGAAGCGAAATATGTCGAACAGCTATAGACGATCGTTTACTTGCACTGCTCATGAAGAAACACAGAACATGTAAAAACATGTAAGAAACACAACTAAGCACTCTGCAGTCGTAATGTTCGTTCCCCTCACTGAAGAAGAGATCGATTGAATTTCCTTGCCCAAACGTTTCCTCCATGGAGTGCCAAAAAAACAGATATCAGAGGGACGTTATGCAAATGCTTTAAGAGACAGCTATTTAATCATAATAAAAAGCGTTACGGAGAGAAAACATTATGAACAAGAAAAAAAGGTTGGAATTCCGTAGAAGTTTTATTTGTTAACTTGCAATATTAAAATTTGCACTCGTTGAAAGTAATATTATGTGAACACTTTGTGTTCCATTAACTTTTAATGACCTCTGGCGTCAAACGTCCCTCAGGCCAAATGCTGTTTCCGTACCATCCTCGATCATTAAAAACTACCTAAAAACATTGGTTCATAAATAATTACGTGTATTTTGAGCAGCTGTTATAATACACACTTTTAACCCCTGTACGCCATGATATCATTGAAATGGTGTGCGAATTAAAACAGTCATTTTTAATGTTTGTGTAGAATTGAAACCAATTGACAAATCACGATCACTCTTCGTAATTACGCCCATTCAAATACCCCAAATACCCCTTTCAAATTATCATTAAAGATGTTATACGTGTATTTTTGGAAAACCCTTGAAAGACTGCAGTCTCGAACAAGGATAAATAAATATAATTAAAGAAAATCAAGTCTCTTAACCTATCTGATCAATTTATTGAAATACCACAGGACAAAATAAAACTCAATTTAAAAATAGAAATTTGACAAAAACCCGAAGTTGTACTGAAAAAATCGATGAAATCTGAGTAGTAACTAAATCAGTAAAACTTGTAACGAATACATATGTATGTGGTTGATTTATAAGTAGGTTGACTCCACAAACGTATTGATGGGTGAATTCCTTCCATAAAACGAACGAAACACAAAATGATAAAAAGCAGTGTAGTGTGCAAAACAAGCTCATAAAGACGTGATGTCGCGAAAGTAGTTTATTCGTAGGTGGAATATTCACGTTTTATACGCGGTGAGGAAACGTTATAGATACGTTTCTGTGAATGCGTTAATGGAAGCGTCCTTGGCAGAAAACTTCTGCGTCGTAGTATCTCTTCCTTGCATTTCATCACACATTTCTAATTCGACATTACATTAATGCTGCAGTATAATCGGATGTAACGTAAATGTCAAAGGTTTCGTAAGGTTTACACCACAAACTTTCATTATTTTTAACTTAAATATAATTTAATCCGATGTAGGACCGGACAAAACTATTCTGGAATTAGTCAGTAGTATTTAATTATTCTTTTTAATAAATGTTCTTATTAAATAATGCAATCTTTATGGTGTATTCGAGTAATTCAGTTTTTTTTAGGATTTGAATTGGAGGTGGAGAAATTTTAGGATTCCTTTCACTTCTAGTTCTAAGGCTATAAAAGCAGAAATATATTTTGGATGTATTGTGTCCACTTGCAACTTGATCCGAAAATAATAATGTGAAAGGAAGTTACTTCAGAAGATGTAAAACTCTAGCAACTTGATCGGTACGTGCAGGAGAGGTTGTGTTTCCTCAATGATGATCAAGTCATCAAGTCATCAAGTCATGATCTTTGAGTTTCTCCCCTATAATATCTTTATGACACTTTTTTGCAAATTGGTTCTCGTAGCGACTGTTTGAATATGCAATTACATAACTGGAAAATCGCCCCTGCGCTATCATGTCTAAAAATCTATGCATGCGAATTATAACTTACGAGCTGTAATTTGCTTTGCCTTAACTGGAAAACCTTCCATGTATGTGGAAGTCTTTGCCCCAAGACTTCAACCTCCTGGCCGCTTTACGGTACACTCCTTCCAAACCACCGACGGGCACAACTCCGCGGTAGCTTTCAGTGTTAAAACATTTTCTTTATTTATGCGGTTGAACGTGATCTATAGGTGTTTTTTATTTGCCAATGTATTTGAGTTTTTCTCTTACTATGACCACATATGAAATAAAATATTTTTTATATTACAGTGATTTAAAAGTCCTTGGATTTGTCATTGTGCTTATGGAATCAAAAACTGTGGTGAAAGTGTATGGATCTGTGCTTCAATCAGATAAGTAAGCAATTAATCAAAAACGAAATATTTTTGCAGATCCAAGAATTCTCTCAATACTTTAACTATCACCACATTAAATAGGACCCTAATCTCGTGTTTCCTTTCTTTACTTCATATCTTTTGATTAAAAAAAATATAATGTTCTTTATGACATAAAAATTGCGTGCATAGAATGCTGAATTAAAAATTTCGTTCAGATAAAAGTAATTTAACTCACCAGAAATGAATGCTAACGAACAAAAACGCTTAGAATATATGTCAGTGATTTCTTAATGCCACGTTTATTAATCACGATTATTTTGTTTCGAAATGTCTCACAATAAATAGGGCTTTAGGTGGTTGTTCCTTACGGAGTCAGTTGCGTTGGATGAGAGAGTACTGTTTGACTCTGCATGCGCCCGCTGAACCTTGACGATTCCCGGAAGGACAAGCCCCAACAGGTGAAAATAAATAATAACATGTAATTATTGCTGCCGCGGTGTCACACTTTAAGATGGGTGGTATCCTCAGCTTAAACTATTAATTTTGTGTTGTGGATGAATCAAGATTTATTCCATGACAACCGTGACTTAAAATATTTATTTACTCATTAACGGTGTCAGTTCAGGATGTCTATTCTGCGAAACAATACGCATTCTTAATATATTTTTTGGAAGAGCGTTGATTGCAAGATAAATAATCTTCGAATATGATTTTCCTCAAAGATCAATTGATTGTGGGTGTCGTGTCCTTTGTAATTTCTAGTCTCAATTTTTTTTAAAAAAAACTTAAATATGACACAGAAAAGTAAAAAAATGTGCACTAGAAGACAGATGGAAAACAGTTCTCAGTGACTTAAGTAATTATGCAAACACAAACATGTTTCCTTATCTACTAGAAGTAGCTATTGGTGCTATCAAAACACGAATACATTAATTTCTTGATTGTTGGTATAATAAATGATGAAATTATGTTTATTTTCCACAAAGGCTAATTAAACGTAATGAGTAGATTTAATTTTCCAATTTTAGCCTGTTTAGTTAATTTTAAAAATGAATTTTAATTATTTTGTGTATTTTATTTAATAATTAATTATTGACGAAAAATTCTTTTTTTTCGAAGTATCTTGCGGTAGGCTATATCAGAGTCATTGAGATATTATTTTCGAATGACATACATGTACCCACGTAAGATGTTTTGTGTTGAAATAATGGCCTGCCATTTGATGAGGAGAAAGGGACGATGACGTCGAATGAAGTTGATGATAGAGAATTACAAGCATCTGCAGCGAAGCCGCTTTGCCTTTCTCCACCCCCGCCCCCTACCCTCACCCCCAGCGCCACGTGGGCATTTGGTGGGCTCGTCCTCTGCGACCGACCTACCGCCAGCGCGTCGCAAGGCGCGGCGTCGCGGGGGGGAGGGCGGGGGTTGGCCACCCTGCGCGGCGCGGCACGACGACAGCGAGGCGCCTTCGAGAGGCGTGAATTTACGAGCGGCGGCCTTGGCGCGGGAATAACCGCCTTGAAATACGCGCGGGCCCGGGCCGGGGCGGACCGCGCCGCGCCGCGCCGCAAGACGACCGGCCACTCCAGGCGCACGGCGCGGGTTCATTTCGAGAGCGGCAACCGCCGGCGCTGCGCCTCCCGAGGAACGGCGTGACGCTCCATGAATGCGCAAAACAACCAAATGAAATAACGAAACAACGTATCAGCGAATGAATGATACATAAATGAGCGAATTAATAAGCTAACGAAAGAGCGAATATATGAGCAAATGAAGTAGTGCATATGCGTGTGAAAGAATGAATGGACGAGCGAAAGACTGAATGAACGTATGGGCGTGTGAAAGAATTAATGAGGGAAATGAAATAATGAATGAGCAATGTAAGAATGAGTGAGCGAGTGAAATAATGAAAGAACGAATAAGCGGATGAATGAATGTGCGAATGAAAGAATGAACGAACGAAAAGAGCAAATTAACGAAGTATATATTCTGCAAATGGAACGTTAGCTAGGTGACAGTGATATGTAAAGGGAAGAAAATAATTCATGTTCTTTCAAGAGGTTAGATACAGTATTGAACACACATTCAATTATAATATACAAAATTAATCAATAATATCGTATATACACAAATCACTAATAACAAATCAATATATAACAAAAGGGAGAAATTGTTAAAATCACAATTTGAAGCCCTTCCAAGAAGCTTTTTAACGCTTTCCTGAATGGATCAAAGGGAAGGTCGCAGGCACTCCAGGAGGTAGATTGTTCTAAGAGGTAATTTTTATTCGCAAACCAGAATTTTCTGTTATTTTGTTTTGTTTACTGAACGTAATTGTATATTTCTAATTGCACAAAGACTGGGTGTACTATGGCCTTTTCGGCTATTAATGTGCAGGTTACATAAACAATTCATCCAAAACAACAAACTAACCATTATCTTTACTCCTGTTTATTATACTGTTTCGTGTTTTTCGCATAAATAACTCACAACTTTTATGTATCATTCTACTTATTAATGTAATTGGACCATTATTTGCCAGTTATTTGGAACGGGCAAATGTGGGAGTATTGAAAATGTAGATGACTGTTAAATATACTAGGTTGAGTAACATTAAAAGTTTTAATCATTTAGATAATAATCAATAAGATATAAAATTAGACAAATATCTCTGAGATTAATGTTACGTATTGTCGGTATCACATTCTTGGTAACGTGAGCAAGCAAAAAACTTAATGATTTATGTAAGAAAATATATTTTTTGGCGTGTACTACAGCTTCCAGCTGTTTCGGACATATCCAAATATCAGCCGCTTGTAAATGCATAGAATGAGACACTGGGCTCTAGCGGATTCGAATTTGCGTGGGCTGAGTTAATATCTTGGCTTCTTTTGTTGAATTCTATTTCGTGGAGTTTGTAAACCGTGTCAAGATAACATTCCAACACTGTATAATCGCTGCCACACAAATATGAAACTGGATCGTCCCGACAACGGCACCGCGGACGTAAAAATTCCCCATATTTTAATTTTAAGTATGCTGCCTGCCTAGCGCCCACAATTCACGTGTCATTCACTCCGTATTAATCGCTAATAAAACTCAGACGTGAACGTGCTGACGCTTTCCGCGCCCACGTGGCGACGCCCGTGTTTGCGCCCTGAGCTGCGAGCGGCGGCGGCGACTGATCTCCGGGTAATCGGATTACCCGAAATGGCGCGACCGGTCCCCCCTGGCTGCCTGCTTTTGGGGCCGCGCTCGCGCCCAAAGACATTCCCGAATTACCGGACAGTTTCTCGTTGGTCATTCAAGAGGTGCGTGGCGTTGCTGTCGCGCCTTCATTTTCTGGCGTCGGCGGCCTACGTGTGTGTGGTGTGATGACGAGAGAGAGAGGGAGAGAGGTAAAGGAGTGTGAGTGTGAGCGAGAGAGAGTGTGTGAAGTAGGTGCCTTAGCAGTCTCGATTTGAAGGATTGGAGGTGCGAATGCGCCTCTGGGATGTGCAGCCTTTTTTTAAATATTGATATCGGGAAAGACGGCTCTGACACGGAGGTCCGAGGTTGGAGACCCGATGGCTGCTCTGATCGGTAGTTTTCCGAGGTTTCTCCGATCAAAACTAGGCGACTGCCAGAGCAGTACCCTAATAAACGGTACACAGACCGCATGCGATCTTTTCTCTTTCGTTCTTGCCCCATCCTCACCCCGCACTTAGTTACACTTACATGCACTACACTACCAGGCATGCCGGGAGACCGGTCGGGATCTTGGAGCTTGTCCCGATCAGGGTGGTACCCCACTAGTGGGAGACACCTGCTTGCGGAAAACCCCACTAGCCGTCGAGGTACCGTCGCCTCCCAAGGGGAAATATGCACTACGCTTACGGTACTAATGACCTTAGCAGTTGACGCACCCGGAATCACTAATCAATCAATATAATACAGAACTACTAATATCCGGTGGGCTCTCGAACAATGCTTGTTCAACAGTACGTGCAATGACTGGTCTAGGCTTGTGAGTCACAATGGTGTGCTGAATGAGAAGTTGGCAGGCTGGCGTGAATTAATAAATCTCACAAACGGAGTCCGTAGGCACGAAAATATGCAAAACTGGTTGACGTGTCTCAGGACACAGTTATCAACATGTCTGCTTGCGGGTTTTTCTTATCCAGGATTCCCTAACAAGCGGAGCAACCCCAGGCGGGACTAATTACAATCCGCCCATAAGAATCCTCTTTCGGACAGCGACTAAATTCCATGTAGCTATCTAGCTAGTGTCGAAAATCCTGCCACCGACTCAACGTCTAGGATCTTCCGGTCATAGACACTGCAGCGACATACTGATTTCGGCTCTAGGTAGATGAAATTCAGTCTCTGTCTGCAAGAGGATTCTTGTGGGCGGCTTGTAATTAGTGCCGACTGGGGTTGCTCCGCTTGTTAGGGAATCCTGGATGAGGGATATCTCGCAAGCAGACATTGAATTGAAGCCTTATTTTATATGGCGAGACGTTGGCCGTGAGGCCTGCTCTTCCGTCTGACCACGCAAATTTCGCTACGTTCCACTAACCAACTAGCAGAGAAAGGAGGTATTTCTTGGGCGCGAAAAGAGCGATTTGATTTAGCTCAGAGGCGTCATTTAGGCTTGAGGATCTTTTACATGCAAGTAAATCTACTAACATGGGCCAGCCGGCTTTACTTCCCCTCCGAAGGCAGGCGTACGAAGGATTTTTCCGCACCTAAAAATCCACGGCTTCGATCGGGTGTGCTCCCGCCAACTTGGGTACAACGGTCCGACGCCGGGTGGGTCCGACCCGGTATTTGACGCCGGGTCTGAGCATCCAGTGGGGGATGGTCGTCGCCACCTCCCGTGATAAAAGTATGCACTACACTTACGAGACTAACGACCATAGCCTTTATTTCGCCTGTGAACAGTCAATCCATGAAAAGGTGGAAACTCTTCAAAAAAGTACGAATATTTTTGGTCGCCCTTTCTCAATGAGCTGCTAACAAGTGCAGCCGTTGTTCTGGACCGTTATTGAATCTCCTGAAATCTTTTCACTCGTGCCATCACTGCGTCAAAAGCGAATGTCTGCGCTGTGACTGCGGCTCGTTGGCGCGTGGGCGGAGACCGCGGGATGTGTGGACCGCTCCGGGTCAGCTTTCTTCTGTTGTTCGCCCGATTTTTCGTGGCGGTTGGCGTGCGACTGGCAGCGAGCAGACAGGGCGACGGCCGCTTAGCATGTGGTTGTCTCAACGGGGAAAAGGTTGTTGAAATTCGACCGCTTGTTCTACGCACCTTGGTGCGGCAACCAGCACACGCCATAGCTTTGTGAAACTACGCATGTGGACTGTCAGCGGTCTTAAATCATTCCTGAAAAATGAGTGTGTTCACCTTGGGTTTTAACATTAAAACAATAGACCTCTCCTGTTTGGATCTGATCGTGACCACTCAAGACTACATTTCTTATTCATTTAACTCATTTTCATTCTTTTTATTAGTAGCATATTTGTGATGAGAGATGAAAGCAGGGTTTTCTCAGGGTTGTGTTGACAATACGTGATGGTTAAGCAGAATGGTCGCAATTGCTCTTTTGAAGAGTGTAGGAATAACAAAAAATTTTGCGATTTCCTGGGTGTGTGTGAAGTGAATATGTTTGTATTGTAGTTGGTTGCATGTCATCAATGCGAGAAAGGCTCTGCTTTCTCTATTAAAATTCTAATTCTTTTCCACTACTAGGGTTGGCTTTTCAATCTCTAATGTAAGGAGCAAAGTGAGCTGATTGCCATCTCAAAGATGCCCAACGTACTCTTTCTCAAATATTACCATAACGCCCATCAACATCATCGTCTGTTCGGGATAGTATGAACCATATGATTTACAATCCTCATAAGAGAGAGCATAACATATTGATGAAGCGCGATAAATATATACCACGTCCCTAGATTTTTTAAGTAGCTCTCTACGTTCGCATAAAATACTCTATTTACTGACATTTTTTTCATTAACCTTCCACCACGAACGACTTTCTATGGCCGATTGTTTATCTTAGCATTTTTCCGTGTCATGTGACAATGAACAACAATGTGTTCTAGCAATGAACACATACTTGGCCCTAATGTAAATAAATCTCGTAGGTTCACTAGTTATTAATCAATGAAATTACAAATATTATCTGATGTACATACGTAAAAGTTATTTTACGATTGTCGTAAATCAATCTTTCAATTTCAATTGTCTGGGTTATTAAAAGAGTTCTTATATGTCACGAATGCTATTAATTTGCAGAATTCCTGAAATTGATGCTATTTATTTTGGCAGTCAATCACTGCATCAGTTAGCTCATGGATGACACCAATGTACAGAAGAACATATCAACGAGACTTTGTGCCCAGGGTTACCTGCTCTCTTTCATTACAAATGTATAAAGAGCATGCCAGCTGAGCACTAAAAAAGATAAACGGAATCTTTAAATTTATAACATGTAAGTCGAAAACGGATTCAAAGTGCACAAAGTGCAAAATTTCAGCTCAACTATCTGATCCAATATTTTTAAAAATTGGATCATAATTATTTTGAATAAGGAGTTTATGTATTCTTTTGGTGTTGCCAACACTACATTAATATATTATTTCGAAAGTTTAATATTCGAAAGGACAGACTGAATACGGATGATAGAATGAAAAATGTGAATGAAAAACAATTAATAACTGAAAGAATTTTTAAAATTCTGTGTAGTAAGAAGATAATTTTTCTTTGAAGCGTTGACCATACGCAAACACGGATTTTATTTTAGCTATAATTTGAAAAAAACTAAACATAATTTTGGAAATACGAATTGTAATAAAATAAATATTGTAATATTATAAATCAGTTCTTAACTCACTTTTCGTTCGTTATTTCGTAACTTACAAGAAAGAAAATCGTTCATGATTAATGTTACACACCTTGCAGATCACAACAACAATTAAATAGAAACAAAATTTAATAATACATTCATTTCTCAATAGAATATGAAGTTCGTGTATAAACATGAGATTAACAAATTGCAATAACAGCTACTCGCACTGTTAACAAAAAACAAAAACTATTATTTAGATAAATTAGGTCTTTCTTCACACAAAATCTAAAAGCTTGACGATCTATAATTTTTAAAACCTTTAAGAATGTTCGTACGGTTCTAAATATTATATCTAGGTATGTGGTAAACCTAAAGACTTCTCAAAGCTTGCGCACGGATAAGAAAACCCACTTCATAATAATAATAACAATAATAATAATAATA
>BOPP01000149.1:2730035-2753012 GCA_017312745.1 Gryllus bimaculatus | reverse complement strand
GAAGAAGAAGAAGAAGAAGAATATTTAGGACCTACTCACTCAGAAGCTGATTACATAAAGGAGCCACATTATATCACGATATTACTTTGAAAACTTCACGACGTATTCAAATTCGGCGACCTCCCAAACGTGTGAATGCATCTTGAAACCGGATTCAAATAACACGTTGTGTAAGTTTTTGTCGGTTTTCTTTGGTATTGAGCTCCTGCGCGCTGTCACGTGTGACCGGTTTGGTCGCAGTTACCTCGTCTGGAAACCGCAGTTCTTGGAAACTGTGAACGATAGGGGCAGGTTATCGACAAAATATTAGGTCGTTCATTTCTGAAGTTCTGTATTTATCGCCCTCTACTCCTTTGTGTTGGTGTAAATGATGACGCAAACCAATGCTACAGTAAAACTTCCCACATTTGAGTCGATTTATTTTACATCGAGTTTATGGTACTGCACGCTGTTATGATTATTGCAATGTTTGCATTACAATAGGTCTGTAAATTTAAAGCGCTTCGTGTTGGTTAACTTATTGTCATGTGACAGGTCTTCTTATAAAGTGCTTCTTATTAGGAATAGTGGTGTAGTATATCTAGAGAGTGTTTTAGATGTTAATATTTGTCATTGTAAAACTCTTTTAGATGTGTAGAAAGCCTTTTAGAAAGAATTATGTCAACTTGGCAGAAGTGAGGTACCCTTACTTTAAAAATATTTTTAAAAAGCGAGAAAATCTGAATACACTGTTTTTAATCATTAAATTACGGAACGAATTGCTAAATAGATCTCGCGTGAACTTGTGTTAAGTATTAAGAATAAAGGGGGAATAATTGTTATTCTATTCTTCTAGCTGTTCTTGAGGAAACAGATTCATAAATTAGTGTCTGAAAGTTTGTGATTTAGCATTCTTAAGGTTGTGAGTTTGAAAATATTTTATTTATTGAAAATAGTTTGCAATGAGGTTCTGTATGAATCGGTAATTCACGTAACAACAACTCTAGGTGGTGTTCACGTGTAGAAAACCGAACGAATGGTGTTTTTAATTACCTGCTTAGTTATTACGTGCAAAAAATTGAAACAACACACATCTGTAGGTATGAAAACTGCAATAAAAATAATCTGCCACATGACAGACAGCGAAATGGAACTTCTTTGCAACCGTATATAGGATGCACGTTGAAGACCAGCGAGGGATTTCCTTTTGCGAAGCAATGCACCGTGCACGTCAAACACCGTGTTTCACGACGTAATACCTATGAAATCAGACGTGCCCTTATTCATTCTTGACATTTAAATACACAGATGCCAGCTCCCAGTCGCCTTATTGACTGGGGTCGTGCTACGACTGCGTTATGAGCGTTGGCAGGGCGGTCTCGCCCGTGCTCTCGCGTGTTTCTTTGGGTTGTCCATCGGCCTGGAGATGGTTATCTCCGCTCTTGTGCGGCCGATAGATGACTGCTGAGATTGCCGTGGAATCGGTGGTGGAACTTGTGTCGTCTACTGAACACGTGATCGGCATTGCTTCGGAAAGGCAAGTCCCGACATGAAATTCCCTCTGAGAGTGGGCTTAGGCAAATTCGTGTCATGGAGCATAGCAATATTAAATTGCGATGTTTTCAAATGTGTGTGATTCCCTTTCTGTGGTGTTTTAGAAATATATTTAAGTATAATTCAAAATGGTGAAAGACTACTGCAAATTTTAGCGAAATTTCGCTGATCTGAAAGTTTAATGACACGAGTAATGGCAATGCAATTTTCCCGGTCGAACATCGATTCTAATGCAATGCTCTGATGCAATTTTTGAAAAGCAAAATCAAATATACTTCGTAGGAAGTGGCGTATTTACGGAGGGATGTTTGAACAAATAATTTCGTCAAAGGGTCACTCAAAACGATTTTTCCTGTGAAAATATCGATACTCGAAATTTCCCATGTATATAATATTACTCGATATTTCCAACACTTCAAAGAATGTAATTTTTTTCTGAATGAGAGAGAGGGGGGAGAGAGAGAGTTAACAGAAAGAGAGAAGAAACTAGTCGCATGCATTCCCATCTCACGTGCAACTCATAAAGGAACTTACTAATAAAAACTAGTGTCGTCTCTGCCTGCTTATTCTAACATCAAAGAACCATTGCCCAAAACGCATAAAGGAGACGACTTTAAATATTTCACTAATGCCAAATTTTGCAATGAATTTAGTGTATTCCTAAACACCCGCGACAGCATTGGCGCGCGCGCGTGTGTGTGTGTGTGTGTGTGTGTGTGTGTGTGCGCGCGATTGTCCGTGTGTGTGGACGCGCACTCATAAATTGAAAATGAATTGGAGATAAAATATTCTTTTGAGAAAATATACACGATAATGTAGACAACGAACTTGAACATTCAGCGCTGGGGCAATATGGGGCAAATGTGTAAATTTTTTTTCTTCATTTCCACTACTTTTTCAGAGTAATACGAGTAGTCGTAGGAGTAATGAGTAATATAAGTTTCGTCAGAGTGGTATGAGTTGATTTGAAAATACATTCACATACGTGAATTGGTACTTGATTTAAGGCAATTTATTTTCATTTAATTTGTGCTTCTGGATATTGATTGAGGGTTTAACAAAAGTTAGCAAATAACTTTGGACACGCCGCCACCTTCCAAATCCTGGCGCAAAATCTATCCGCCCGTCAAAACCACGCTAACCTCCCGAAAAATGTAAAAACTCATCGGCGCGCGCGTTGCTTAGCCGGCTGCGGGGTTCGTTCAATTGCGGCTGTCAGCGAGTGCACTGTTTGCGATGGGGCCGCCGCGGCAGCGCACAGCGCCCGCGGGGCTATCTGTCTGCTGCACCCACGCGCCGCCCGCCAGATAAGGCGCCCCCGCCCCCGCCGCGCGGAATATCGATGAGGCCGCGAGCGCGTATTCGCGCGTAAAAGGGCGTGGGACGCGCGATTGGGTCGGTTTTCCGTTGACGCGCCGTGATGCGAAGCGTGTGGCAGGGCCCGCGCGAGAAAAAAGAAGAACAAAGCGTTGCGTGCGGTTGATTTGAGGGCAGTTGCGTAGTTTGGTGCTGTCTGCGGGATCCCTTCAAGCCAATAACTGCGGATGCGCTGGTTGTTCCGAACGGTTCGAGATACGAGTATTTGAAATGCAACGTTCGCAGAACTCTGGTAATTTATTTGGGAAGCCGAATTATTAATCAACACTTCAATTTAGTTTATACTTGCGTCAACGTTCATTGACCACGCGACCAGGAGTTAATTCGCCAGAAGTTCCCGTTTGAGGATGATTTTCTTCTTTTTATTGGAACAAATGGTAGGTCAATATCTGAAAAAAATGTTAACAGCTAAATAGCTCACAGACACATTCCTTACGGAAAACTCTCCAATGTTACGGAAATACATTTCGATATCGTTAATCGTTTAGAAATTATTGAGGATGTCCTTAGTTGGTGGGACGCTCTTCTTGTCAGTTTTATAACTCGTTAGAGTTACGTTTGGCAATCGTTTATGACTGCTTGTGTTATTAATTTAGTAATTTCTTTTAAGCTCAAGGTGAGTGAAAAAATTAAAATTATAATTCACATTTATAAAATGTGTAATTTGATTGAGAAAGGTACACTGTAATTATGACTTAGTTGGTGCTAATACTTTCGTGCACATGTCCGTTATAACTGTAGGATGAATACTCGCTGTGTACGTTCACACGTTTGACAATCACTTGATGGTCATACTGGAAGAAAATTTGAAAGTAAAAGAGAAGTTAGTAGAACAGAAGCTTCTGAAAACACTGAAACTTTTCAGAAGTTAGACACCTGGCAATTTTTTTGTAAGTATCGAAGAACTTGTAAATGTTGAATACGACAGGTGGGATTTAGCAGTCAGTCACGGGTTGTAAATACACGATCACATATGTTTACGTGCTGGTGGTTGTGTTGAAGGTCAGAAGAAACGAAAGGCAACTACTGTATGTACAATAAGAAAACTGTGAGACTGATGTAGTTGTTGGATATTAAATTGCAACTGTGTCAGGACAGAGAAAATCAAGGTGCTATATTCTGAATAAGCAACGCGATTTCCGTTTTTTCTTGTTCACTTATAATTTTTTGTTGAATTGGATGGTTCAAATGGTAAGAGTGCGTAAATCAGAATGTTCTTTGATCGTCTGTTCAATTAAAAATATCGTGCATTTATTTGTTGTATAAGTGAAAAAAAGAGGTTTTTGCAAATGCTGGTATGTTTTATGAAGTCAAGACGTGTCATATGAGACTGTGACAATGGTTTCCGTGGAGTTGTGGAACAATGCTGACATTATTGAAATGTATTTCTGCCTTCTAGCGCTTTTGAGAAATATTAGTTGAAAACGTAAATATCTTAACAGCTCGCGTTCATATTTAAGGGAGTTTTGATGAGTGTATTGTAGTGCTAAGTAAAATTATCTCAGCCTCTAAGCAAAATGCCATTAAAGCTCCCCTTCTCAATTAAAATATATTTTTGTGTCTATTTTCGTTTTAGCATCTACAAATGAAAAGGATTTCCGGACTCAGCAACAATTCTCTGCTCATGTTAAATATTTGTATGTGAATCGATGACAAGACTTGAGTTGGGAACGCTGAATCACACAGACGATTTCATAGAAACAATCGGATGAAACGCAACCTGTGACGCTAAGAAATGAAATAGTTACCCCGGGTCAATGATGATACTCATCGTCTACAGTATATATTTTTAGACAACCCCTAGTAAACGCGTTTACGTTTAGGGAAAGGATAGCGTGCTCAAATTTCAATTTTTAGCTCTACTGCTAAAAGTGAGAAGATTATTACTTTTATCTGACTGCATCAGCTACTACTGATCATTACAAAACGTAGTACACAATTAAGAGATTTGTTGTTTGTTAGGGGGGTTCCGGAGTGATTTTGGGGATTTCCCGTTCCCGCCCTTGCTCCATCATTATTAACTTCATGTTTTCATAATCGATTACCCGTTAAATCACCGACTCATGCAGATAGGGATGTAAGGCGTAGTTACTGGAATCGTAATAAAGAATAATATTAATTAAAACATAATGATAAGAGACGGAAAAAATAATTTAGAAAAAAATGTTCTGAAAAAACTCTAGAATCCCATCAACATATGTTACAAATAAAATAAGAATGCAGTTGGCATTTGGGTGTGGAGGGGGACGTCATTGCCGCTTACTGCGCGCTCTACCGCGTGCTCTCAACACTAACTAGGCAAACAGAAGAAAAGAGTGTTTAGAAACTCCTAACAAGGTTGTTCGTAACATTTGTTTATCGTAACATTTGTTTGTCGTAACATTTGTTCCCTAATTTTTAGACGACAACAATGAGCAAATGCCGAAGTTTCTGATTCGCTGTTCCCTAGGTTACGGGGCTGGCGTCATCACCTGATCACGGAATGTCAACTACATTCTAATTTTATTCGGAACTTGAAAGAGAATCTCGTTTGCAGTTTTGTTCCTGGCTTCTTCAAAGACCTGATAGGTGCAGGTATATATTATTTACAGACGAGTTACAGTTTTCAAAATAATAAATTCTGCAAATAGTCATTTATTGGCTCAAGTTTGATGTACTCCACGTACAAAGAAACAGTTAACAATACTATGAAGTCATAATATTCCAATTTTGCTCCGAAAAGCGAGGGCACAGCAGACCACACGGCGCTTTCGTCCGAAACCGAACGCTCCCATTTTCGCGCGTTACTCATCTCGCTGTGGCGTTATCCCGCGACCATCTGCGCGGCGCGAGTTATGAACTGAATTGGCCCAGGCCGCGCGGGCGTCCACTGCAGGCCTAATGGGAAGCGCCTATGGCCGGCCGGGGAGGAGTGCCCGAGAAATAAGTTGCGGGCCAACTGCCTGATTTAGAGGGGGCGGGAAGTGGGGCGAATCTAATAAAGTCGTTGAGTAACGGAAATAGGGCTGTCACGTTGAGTTGTGCCTCGTTGGAGCCGCTGCGAGCTCGCCTTTGCTCTATTGAATCAAGCCGGGCGGTAGGGTTGGGTCGCCTGTTCCACGTGGCCATGGGTGAATTAGCAGAGCCAATTGCGTAGGGACTTTTTTTTCTCCGTTTTAGCACGGAGTGTGGATTATTTATCAATAGGGGCGGGTTTTAATGACCTAAAATATCGCTTGAAATTGTTCAATAAAATACTCTTAAAATAATTTAAAAGTGCTTTAAATGCAACGAAAAATCACATAAAAATTTTGGTCAAAACCAGTTCAGATAAACAACTCAAACTGGTGTAATAAAGGCTTTTTCCTTTCGTTCAAGTGAACTCAGCTTGCAAACGTTTGATCCGAACAGTTCTTTATCAGGGAATACCTGTCTTTTATCGCAGAATCGGCAAAACTGACATCGGCGCTGATAGGCTTAAAATACATATTCACAACATTTGCATTACTATTTAAAAACAAAGAAATCTAATAGGCTTCTCAGGAATTTTGTGTAGAACATTTGTTGTACCTCGTAAATATTATTTTAAGCAAGTACCATTAAAATTATATTAAAATCAATGAAATCAGAAAAAATTCTTGAAAATGACAGAAAAATGTAAAAAATGACTTATTAGGCGAATGTGACCAAAAATGCATAAAAATGCCTTATAGAAATGTGTCATTTCCTTTTGTCATAACAAAATGAATGTCCATACTAAAAATCGTTGTTCGAAAAATAAAAGAAAATATAACATTTCATTAAAATCCGCCCCCTATTTATCAACATGTGCGCACTAAAAAAAAGAACAGTTGCAGTGTACCAGATCTATGATACTGTTACAAGGTAACTTGTTACAGTATCATGGATCTGGTGTACTGCAACTGTTCTTTTTTTTCGTGTGGTCTCGTCGCTCTAAGTGTCACACGATCTTGGCAGATCGTCCAAGTTGGTGTATCCTCTGCAGAGCACCAATGAATTTTACGACGTGGTTGTCTTCGCCAACCCCTACGTATTTCATCTCGTCCATTGTCCCATCCCATATCTCTGGCGTACATGGAGAAGGCCACTGCAAACCAATCGATATTAATTCTGTTGACATAGGCAATAAGTTGATATGATATTTTTAGGGTCAGTGACTTGCCATGAAATACATAATTGGATTTACTAAAATGTTTCATTGTTATGAGTAAATTAAAATTCTTAGAAATGGTTTCTTTCAACAAATTTATTACAACAAAAATAAAGAAACAATACATTGTTACTATCATTGAACGAAATAACCTACGTCTTACCCTCTACTTTCTACTAAATACAAATTAACACACTATTCACGAAGTTCAAACATAATGCTTTAGATATTCTGAATTGATTGATGGCTGTGAATCATTTCGAATATCATTACTACAAATAACTGAGCTTATTTATGGAATATCGTATATTGCACCCTACCTTAACCCCTCGTATTACTGAAACGACAATCGTGGTAATTAATCTTGACGCTTCTTCAAAAACCCTGGTCTTGCAGATAATGCTTCCCAAATGTTTTCGGCAAGCTAGTCACGATGCCGACAAACGCATATGATTCTCACACTTCTGAACTAGCATATAACCATACTACTGACACGTCTTAATAAGACAGTAATCCTCACCAGTCAACTGATATACGCCTGAACGAGAGCTTTGCCTTCGCCGATCTGACTGATGATTTCACAATAAATCACGCTCACCTCGTGAACGCAGAAATATTTGTGATGTAATGTTTTTACTCAATTTCTCCTGTTACAATCCAAACTTTTTCACAGAACTCCGTAACAACAATTTTTCATTTGCATAAATATGGAGAATTATTACGTCCATCATCTCCATGATCATCGTTGAGAGCAAAATTGTGTGTGTTACCCACATACAATATATATGTTAATAGTTTTTGTTTTCTTATACCACTTCGTCTTTTGGGCAATATTTGCTCTTTAAGTTTTTGGGCTCCTCTTTTTAAAATGTTGTAATTACATATTATTGCAAAATATGTCAATGAACAAAGTTTCTAGCCGTCTTTTGCGAAATGTTTAGTACAGAGTAGAAATTTTTACTGTTTTATTAAATTGTCAGTTCTTAAATTACTCTTCAGAGGTATCCTTGGATCTAAAGCAGTTATCTACTTTCTGGTGAGGTAACTTTCTTATTCTCTCAAAAAAGACACGCTTTTATTGATGTAGCTAATCTTTTTTAGTCATTTTCCTTCCACGTTGGAAAAATCCTGGTTCCTTCTTTATGAATGAAATATTAGCTGCAAATTCCTTCTCCTTTTGCAGGCGCTCTGGTTTAAAATAAAGTCATCAGAATATAGACTTAAATCCTTATAAAGATCAGACCAGAAATTATGGGGGGAGAAGTGGGTTGGATTAATTGGTCTGAAGATTTATTGCTCCACTACGTTCGGGAATATGGAGGAGAGGCGTGGTTCCGTATTTCTTGGCCCTTTTCTCCTTCAAAAAAGACGACATTGAAAAAATAGCATCTTCTAACGATTTTGGTACTAAATTTCAGCGCAAACACAATTATTAATCGTGCCCTGGCACAAACAAAATTTAACATTATGTTGTAGAACGTGTTTGGGATTTCGAGTTATAACAGAACAATGTAAAACTTTGCCACATTAACTATTATGAAGTGATTCAAATATTCTCAAAACACTAAACCATTACGAAGAAAAAAATATGGTCATGAGAAACACACTCTTTACACAACATCATGTTGAAAATAAGTAATGCATACTAAGTACTTGAGCATAATTGGGTCGTATCAAAATTGAAAGGCAATTTTTGAAGCTAACCCATAATAACTTCTGAGGAAAACGTAGTTGACTGTTCTCAGAGGTCCAGTGGGGACCATCGTTCATCGGCCTTTCTAATCCCTTTTTGGAACAACCATCCACAACCAAACATTTTGACCACAAATACAGACTACAAGAAGCTACAACGTTTGGTATATAGTATATCTACACATCACTTGGATCTGCAATGGAGAGTCAAGTGTCTAAACTGTACATTTTAAGGTGTTTTTCGCAACAAAAAAGTTACAATAGTGCGTTCGTATAATGGTTCACTCCAACCCACTATTAATTTTTTATCATATGGGTTATTTTGCGGAGACACAGACCCTGACCATAATTTCGCACCCGTGTATTCGACCAAGATATCCTTTGAAGCCTACCGCTGGCGCGGGTCTAGGAAACCTTTTCCAAGAAAACACTCCTACGGGCATCCCTGGTGACTTACTTTCTCCGCCAGATGTCTGTCTCAGTGAACTATATCCGCAGTACCTGGTTGAGGAAACTTGAGATATCTTAAGGACGAAGAATTGCCCGAAGGATTTTGGACGGGCACCTGTCAGAGTTACTTTACATACCACCAACAGGATGGGGCCACTGTGGGATTTTCCAACCTTCGAAAATCCACGCGCAGCAGCTGGGATCGGTCCGGCGGTCTGGGGTTTCAACGTCCCGTGAGCTCACCACTCGCTCCCCCGCTGGGGGGATCGTGGCTACTTAGGTGGGCGCGGTCTTCGGTGAAGAGATGTTGACAACCATCCTGACCCTGGGTTTTGGAACGGAACTGACTTCGATAGTCTCAAGGTGGAGGCTGTGAGTAGGCGATGCTAAGCTCCTGGTTACCTGGGCTGCCCGGTAACCCACCAGTCGGGCCTATGGCGCGTCGTCGTCAGGGCACGATCGGTGAAGAAGATTCTTCGGAATGATCTGGAATCCACATACAGAAGTCCGGCGTGAAATAGTTACCACCCGACAGGTTGCCTACGTTCAATGGCGATACTCACGTCGTTAGCCTATAGGTGTAGGCAGTGAGGAGACGGGAAGGGAGCCCCGAGCCGCCTGAACCATAGTTCGAGTGGTCGTCTATTGGGCTCTTGGCTTTGGTTGGAAAATCTGGGGAAAGGTGGAGGGACTTGACCCGAAGCATGTGAGGGGATATTGTTTTGACTCCGGCACTAGCCTGGAAAGCTAGGAGCCCTGAGCGGTCCGACCCAAGCATTGAATGAGGAGGTTGCCGAGAGGGAAAAGTACGTTTTGGCGCGATCCAGATACCAGCCCAAGGGGCACTAGTACGCCTGCGAGGAGTGCGAATAGAGACTAGTGCCCAGGGGTTCTCCGAGGGGTGAATTCCCCCTGGTAAAGTACAAGGGTGAGGTAGACGCACTGCACTCATTCTACTAACCAGTCGCTCACCGACAATAGTCCCATTCTTGGAGAGAAATATTCTACAAGACAAAACCCATGGTGTTGATTCTTGCTTTTTTTCATGGTGATGGACTTGCTTTTTGCCAATGGTGTTGGTGTGAGGAAATTCTAGTGTGTACTGACAAATTTTTTATAACGAAGTTTGCGCGAGACAATTTTTTGACGCCTTGCTCCTAATTGGCAGGCAACTCATCTCGCACATATGTTTCGGTACACGAATTCTTGGGAGATAATCTCCCCAGTGGTAAAAACAAATACGTTTTTGACTTAATCATTCAGCTTTTAGAAGGTCGCCGTTATCATGCATCCATCACACCTTGTGGCAGCCAAATTGAACAAATTGTGATTGATTGACTATTTGGTGATTCTGGTACGTGAACTAACAGGGTGGTCAATCCCGTAAGTGTAGTGTATATGTTTTGCTCGAGAGGTGGCGGTGATTTTCCCTCCGCTGTATAGCGTGATCCGGCGCCGAACTACCGTCGGCGAGAGGGTTTCCCTCAACTAGGTATTTCCCAACAGCGGGGCACCGTCCCATCCGGAATAAGCACCCGAGCGGTGAAGTGCATTTTATTGTAAGTGTGTGTAAGAGGTGAGGAAAAGGCGAGGAAGAGGAAGGTGAAATCGCACACGGTCCGTGGCCCGTTTGATTTAGTACTGCTTCGGCATTCGCCTGATGTTGATCGAAGAAACCCCGGAAAAACTACCGATCAGAGCCGGCTGCTAGAATTCTCCTCCAGACAGCAACTGAATTCGACCTAGCTGACAAGTGTCGAAAATTCTGCCACTGTCGGGACCCGAACCTAGAACTTCCTAGTCTAAGGAAACTGCAGTGACATCATTTGATGCCCTGACCCATCTCTCCCGGACACAAATTCTGAAGTAGGAGTGATATACGATATAAAGAAGAAAAACGAAATATTGGCATTGCCAGTAGACACGACGTACCGTGAATCGCCCGGACATTTTCGCAGGATGAACAGTTCAAAAATCTTCGTTACAGTGTCAAAATAGGTCATGTGAAACTTGGTAATAGATTTTCATGTTATATTTATTAGGATACATTTTTAATTTGTGCCCTACAAGTTTGTACCACTTATTCTAAAACATCCTGTACAATTAATCGTTTTATATTTATAACTGAACATATCACCTTTGGATGTGTTACGATATGCTTGTACAGACATGTATTCTATTTCTTGCCTTAACGAGATGGGGGTGTCGCCGCGTTCCTTGCGGATTACCAGAAAACGCATTTCCCAGTAGCAATGAGGTATGCAGATGAATCGCTCATCTGCAAAGAAGGATGGCGTCCTTGCTGTGATAAAGCCGTCTGACAGATGGATTTATGCGCTTACACGGCGACGCGATGAAAGCATGAATAGTGAAAGCGGACGGCTTAGGCGTGCACGAAATTTCTGTTATTGAGAGGATGGGCGGGGTTGCGCGAGGCGGGGTGAGGCGCGGCGAGGTGGGGCGAGGCGGATTCGAGTCGTGCAAGGGAGGGGCGAAGCGATGGAAGGTGATGTGGGGTTCGAGAAGGTGAGTTAAAGAGCGGAGATGGAATTCTGACGTCTCACGCATGGGCTTCGCCAGGGTCCTTGGGCCTTTAGATTCGGTTGAGAACGCAATGATGCGGCAGGTTTTTATGGGCACTAATCGACAATATTTTTATTTCGTGTCATTATGTGAAAGTTACTGATTATTTATGCTTGTGTATAGATTTTCTCTTTCTCCACCACCATATTTCGTGAGTCTTAATTTTTATAATTCAGATATTATTAACGATTTTACGTTTATTAAAACTTGATATATTCTTTGGAACTTATTAACATTAATTGGGTAATCAAAATTGATATCCTTACTTTACAACTAGATATGCTTAAAATATGATGAAATTGATATGTTGTGGTCTACAAATTTTTGTGTAGAGTTTCGATGTGATGATGTAATTAAAAAATCAGGATGTCAGAAGTTTAACTTTTTGTTTTTGTTTTTTTCTAGTATAATAAAGATTGAATTACTAAACAGCGTTATCAATTGATTTTCAAAAATATTTTATTTTAACTTGAATCTAAGCTTAGTATTCATCCTTCCCTACTAGAGGTCTCCCCTACTAGGGTATAGCGAGCTGATGAGCAGGAAAGGAAACTCGAAGAAACGGGCGGAGGAAGGGACGGGCAGAGGACGGTACGCGCGGACGATGTGACGAGCGGGCGAGCGGGTGGGGGGAGGAGCGGACGAAGGGGTTGAAGTAGAGAAGACTCGGGTAAAAGGGTGATATATTCTTTGGAACGTATTAACAATAATTGGATAATTAAAACTGATATCCTTACTTTACAACTAGAAATACTTAAGATATTATGAAACTGATATGTTGTGGTCTTCGAATTTTTGTGTAGAGTTGTAGCCAGTTTCGATGTGATCCACCCTCGATTCAGCCAGCGTTTAAAAGGCATGATGTCAAGTTTGTAACTTATTGTTCTTGGTTTTCTCTAGTGCCATTTCATTAAGACTTTGAATTCACTAATATACGCATTATCACTTTATTTCAAAAATATTTTATTCTAAACCGTTGAACCCAGGAGGAAGGCGACGCCGCCGGGGTCGGGCCGACGAGGCGGGGGGGGCGCGGGGGGCGGAAGACAGCGCGCACGAAGGGGACTTGAACGTAAGAGCGAAGACTGTTGGGCGGGCGGCGGCAGCGCGAAGCGCCTGGGGCCTGCGTGCCGCCGCGGCCTCGTGCCGGCCCGCTGGCTGTTACACAGGCGTGGCAACAAACGCATTCGCCGGCTGCGGCGGGGCGGCGCGCTGGGCGCCGACGCCGATGCCACGTCACACACCCGCGGCCGGCCGCGGCGCCGCGGCCGCTACGTTGCGCCGCACGTGCCGCGGACCCCGCCCATCGCTGTGCACGCCTTCACGCACGCCGCGCACGCGCGGCATTTAAGTGGGCGCGGCCCCGAGCGGATGACGCCCTCTCGCGTCGTCCACGCCGCGGGCAGATTGGGACGGCGCGCAGTGCACCTCCAGGGTCACTTCACTCCCCAAACTTTCAGCTCTCATCGATTAGATATATTTGTTATTGGCCAATAATGTCCTCGACAAAGGCGCAATCTGGACAAAGGCCGCAAAGGGCAACTGGCCGTCGGCCACACCCGTAACATCTTGGGGTCGCATAGTTCGGTTACCACCCAACCCAGAACCCGTGATAATCTCGAATTCTCGCATAACCTTCGTGATTCGCGTAGTGAAACGAGAAATTCGCGTAGCGATGTCGGTTCTTGCAGTTCGTTAGCCCTTCACTCGCAACCATCCCAGCATTTCCACCTCGGAGATGATCATGAAAATCCCTCGTCAGGGAATGCCGGGCACAGGATGAGCATACCTCGGCGGCCTCTCGAAACGCGAAGTCAAGCTGCGCAAGCCCTGAGCCACCTCAGAGTTCTGGCTGGCTTTCATGTACCTCCTTCTGTCAGCGGCTGGCGTCGAGTGAAGGGTTAATGCTGTTCGTTCTGCACGGTGCGGCTGACCGGGAACCGTTCTCATTCTTCGCTGGCGAGCCCTGCGATGACATGGGTGAATTTTCGACACTCTGATATGCACTAAAGCTGTGTCGATCCTATAGGTGGTGTGTTGGCGTGGGCAATTCTACGCTTGCCTTATTGCCATCTGACGATAGCTTCTCCAGTGATGTTTTGGATAAAATACGAAGGCAAATACGGCAGCCAGAACTCCCTACCCAAAGCTAAGGACTGAAGCACGATCATCCCCTTCCTTATCACCCCGACGTATTCCCCTCGTCTCCCTATTTCAAATGGCTTTTTTGCACATGATATTATATGCCAGCCCCCCCTACCAAGGGAACCCCCATAATCGTACGTGTTAGGCCGCGCGCCGTATCTCCCGCTTCCAGTTTGTGAACGGAACACCCCGCCACCTTTCGGGGCACTAAAATCTCCGTGAAATAAACCCGTTACGAACTTAATTGCATCTAAGAACCATTTCCATGCTCCATAAACCGTGATAGATCTGAAAAAAACTCTACAAAACCAACTCCACCTTGTGTCGGGTGTAATGAAAGTGTTCAACATACTTTAAAAACGGACGTGCGCTCATTTTAAATTTCTTGAAAAAATAGTCTATAACTTTCAGGGCTGACATAGTGTGACAGTACGTTTAGGGCACCGCACACACTGCACTAGGCTCCATAATGCTTTAACATTTGCCAATTGCAAGTACAGAGAATGGAGATTGATGACTAGTATAGGAAATATATGAAAATGTTTTTGTTAACTTGCCCTGTGTTCAATGGCTATCCAATTTCTCCAGATTGCATGTGGTTTCCATAAGTTAAATACACCTTTGTTCCGTCCTATAATATTTTTTTTTTTATTTTTTTTTTTTTTTTCTTTTTTTCTTTCTTCCTTCGTTGACATGTTTCAATTTAAAACGGAGGTTGGAAATGTTAGAATGGTTTCAACATGAATAACATATCTTGACCTAACAACATCCTTTTGAGTTCCAAACAACTATTGTGCTCGCGATGATATATTTAAATGTTCTCTTACCGCTTCTTACTTCAAATTTTTTTTTTTTCTTTATGGATAGGGGTCTAATTTTTACCAAAACTGTTAGCTGTTTTTATGTAGCAAGAAACTTGATTTTAGGATAGATAACAGCACTCTTTCACGTGCATAACAACTTCAGTCTTTTCTCTTAATTTTCTTCTATTTAGGAACCTTGTTGTATTCACTACAAAAAACAGCCGCTGTACCAAAGTTACGCTCGATTACACGTGTTTAGCAGCAAAAGTTTATTACCCGAGACTCGTGGTTTTTGTGCTATATCTGTGATATACTGTACTGACTGCCTCTTTTAACAATGTATCCCATAAAATGACAATGTTACTTTTTACACACATTACACACACACCAATATTCAACATTACTTAAGCCTTCACGCATTTCAAAGTATCACGTAATAATGTCTTCTAACAGTACTTAAATATTTGCGCATTTCAACGTCTGACTATAAAATTAAACTATTCTCTAGATGCAGGAATTTCGATAACATTAAACATTAACTTTAAATGCATTTATTAAAACGATATTATTGGTGTGTATCACAAACAGTCAGTTTTTGAGCAGGGAAGGTGGAATTGTTCTGTAGCATGTCAGTCAATCATGATATGAAATAATTTGTATGATAACGTAAAACAGTTAAATACCTGTTGGTCCAACGCAAACTAGTTTAAAAAATTCTATATTATATTGAAATACGAATGAGCTCCATGATATGAAGCTAACCTCATTTTTAATACCTTAAGAAGAATAAACTATGCCTCCAAAAATCCTGGCCATAAACCTGATAAGAGCACATCGTTAGCTCTGACCTTTGACATACCAGGCACATAGAAGATAGGATAAGCACTGGCAGTCACGTATTTAAGCGTAGATTTATGAAGCTCACCTCTGCTCTGCCATTAGCTTTTCTGTCTCTAAGCTTCAATAGCTTTTAGGAACATTCTAGCGTACTGCTTCTCGGCGCGTCCTATACTAACTAATGTAAATCAAATACATACGTGAACCTGAACCTTTACAGACGCGAATGTTCGGAAGTTTCGATCCTGATGGGAAGTGGTTGCACAGTAATGATCCTGCGGTACTGTTGACTGTCCGGGCGCAAGACAAGAAAACACTTCTCAAACTCGTAATTTTTGATTGTTGTTAACAAAAATGTTAAGAAATAGATGCATTTTTACGGACTAAAGATTTTATAAGATGTTATTACGAACAGCTGATAAGTGGATTCATGTAGGGAATTTACCGCCATAACATAATTAACTTCTTTCGGGTTCTTAAAACCACAATTTTCACGATTCTGTCACAGTTTTCGTTCGCGGTATATGCTTTGACTATATACTTGAACATTATACTTGTATATACCTTGATATATACTTGACAAGATATATGCTTGAAAAAATAATAGGCTTTCACGTCAGAAATAAATAATACTGTTTTGCAAGTGACACGTTCAAAATGTAAGGATAGATAATTATTTCTCTATGAATACTCGCAATGCATCAGAATAACAATTTATTTGCCTTCGAAACAAGATTAAACCATTAACTACAAACCAATCAATAATAATTTCCTTATTTAGGGAACAATCGAAAAAAATCCTCTGTATAGACATTCCTGGCGAAAAGACAATAACAGTTTCCTTTGCGCACATTATAAAATGGGGTCATGTGATACTTTGATATATGATCACTTTTCTGCCAATGAGCAAGTAATGAGAAATTTCACATAAGTTGCCACATGTGACATTAATCGTTAATACACGGTAGGAATCTCCACAATGTCTGCTTGCTAGGCAAAGCCACGTTTCCAGGTGCCAGTTACCCGCCAAACGCTAGTGCCTATGAACATCAGGGGCAACAGTGCCACATTGTGTAACAAAAACAAAAAAATATAACAAATAAAAAAAATAAAAAAAATAACGTCGCTTTTTTAAACTACTTGGTCATAAGCGACCACCTGTGATTTTACAATGCGGTTATCTGCTAAGAGGAACACACAAGGACTACATGACCCAAACATCATGCCCGGACGGAATTCGAACCCACGACCCTTCGGGCTGTGCATAGACCACGGACCTTCAGATTAGCGTCCTCTGTTATCCAGGCCCGGCGTGCAGCAGTCTAGAAAACATGCGATTAACGCTTTTCTTTCCGTCCTACGTTGCCCTATATTTTTGTACCTATTTATGTTTGACACACCCTGTAGACAGTACATTACACCATGTTGCAGCACTACACTTACGGGACAAATGATTTAGCAGTTGACGCGCCCGGACCACACTATTCACATTGATTATGGTATGCAAATAATAAAAACGTTTCACTAGCTAGTTGTGCAGGGGAAATTCTTCCTTAATTTTTGATGGTCTCGTTGTTTATGGATTGTGCAAGCGATCCAATTGTGGCAAGGACGATTGGTTAGAATCGTTGGCACCAGAATACGCGACTTGGATGAGGCAGATTAAAACGCGAACAGGAAAGGTAAGGCAGTACTCGCGGGGAACTAAATACTATTTATTTTCGTGAAGAAAATATTTCAATTATTCGCCCCAAAAATTATCATTTCTTTAAACCACATATTGTATTTACAGTGGAAACCCGGAAAGTTTCCAATGACGTTTAATTCTGAAGGTTGCGAAGGGGGCAGACTTTCTAAGTCAGGCTTCTAAAAACGTGGTTATTGCCAGTAAAATTTTCCCCCGAACACATTAAATCGCACCGCCTCCTTCCCCCGCCCCAAATTTTTAAATCTTTTGGGGAAAATTTTTTTTTTCACCATTACATTTATCATTCCTCCTATTCTTCAGCAAAATTACCTATTATGTTAATTGCCATACCATCCTTGTTTCTTGATGGAAATTCCGTTTATCTCATGTGGTCGACAATTCGTGACCTTTCAAACTAAAGTCAAGGGGGGTAATCGAGGATTAATGAAACACGTACGTCGAGCGTGACTGATTGCTCATGACCTGTCGTATCGTAAACGTTGGAATTGCGAATGACCTCCCTCAGACAAATTGACCCGTATTACGTGTTCGATACCCAACTCACCCCAATAGACAACCAACGGCGATGTGAGGACTGGGCTCCCCGAGGCCAAGGCCAGCTTTGGGCATTCGGCCCCTGTGCCGAAGCTAATCTGTCAGCGAGACGGAGGCATCGCGGGAAGCCGATAGACCGTAAACGGACGTTACCGGTCGCGCACACGGCGCACGCCTGTGCACGTTGCGCAGTTTCCGCTGGGCAGAGCGGCGTGCGTCACACGTTGAGGGTGCCGGCCGCCGCGGGGGCGCTCTGCGTGCTTCACTCCACGGCGGAGGCCGCGCGATGCCTTGCAACGGGCGTGCGCGGGAGAGGGCTTGGAGGGTCTACAGCACATTTTTGAAACGGCCCCAATCCGTTACGCGCTAAAAGATATTGCTTAAATCTTTATCGCTTAATTTGCGCCCTTCTTGAACTGACGATTAGTGAATTTAAAAAAATCAGAAGGTGTTTCAGAACAGATGAGGTCATTAGCGACCACTATTATTTTATCCTTAAGTCATAGTCTATTTCGTCCTCATTGTTTGCCTCTTCGTCTCCTCTCACATAAACACTCAAAGTGCCTCGCGCACGTACGCCACCCTCTTCCACACACATACTCGTGTATAAACTTGCTGTGTACTACACTACCCCGTATGTCAGAAGGCAAGACGGGACGCCTTAATCTGATCCTGGCTGCGGGGCGTGATTTGAGAGACCCCGCTGCAGGAGAATTGCAGTGCATCAAATTGTTCCTACAACCCAGTTTGCAACTACTGTTCTCGTCAACTACTACTTCTCGTGCGTGACATTGTTATATGAAATTTGAACACCCACTTGGGTTGTTCTTTTGGAATCTTCGCCCCCCCCGGAGGCTCTATAGTTTGGTAATTGTGTAACACTTATTCTTGTTACCATTTGCGGTTATTGTGTGCTTTTTTTATTCAAAGTAAGACATTTAAGAATATTCAAGACGGTTGGAAGACGTGGGAGGGGTTCTGAACTGAAAATAAACGATCGTTCTGAAGAAAACACTTTTCTGTGGACCCCTGACTCCTATCTTGAATTGTAACTTAGTGTTCAGCAGTAGTGAAGTTACACAATATCTCTGGGGAATGATGGCAATACGATTTTGGCACGCCTGGGTGCCCACTGCGTCTTCGTGTGAACCGCAGATTTCAGAGGCGAGCGCATCGGCACTTTCCAACTGGCAATCGCTCTGCCCAGAGGAGGACGGTAATAAAACGTTAGTGCGATCGCTCGCACTGATACCAGCAGGGCGTTGCTGCTCAGAGGCGAAGCACAGCGCTCGCAGGGCGTTCGTTCCTCCATTACTCTCAGATAGCCTCCCATCTCGAACCAGTCACGACAGTCTCTCTCCCGTGACGCACAGTGGGTTCCAACATTGACGAAACAGGGGAGATAAGTTCACTAAGCGTTTCAACGAGCATGGATTTCAGCGAACTTTTCACTTGCGTCAATTCTATCAAAGCTCATGCTAAATTTAATGTTCGGTAGAGCGAATCTCAGTACATTCGCCCACCCAATGACCGTTGAAATATGATTTTACACTTTCTACGTTTTCTACAATTCGAGGCCTGCTCGCTGCATTCGCAGTAAAATTTCAAACGTAGCGTGTGCTCTATTTGGAATCCACAGAATGCCTTCACTTTATAGGTGTGTATTTCTGTAATTAATGCAGTTAAAGAAATAAGAAAGTAATACAAAGCAAGTCGAATTTATTTTTGTTTATTATATTGACAGCCTTAAGACACGGACAACAAAATTAAAGCACATGTATTAGAGGGGAACGCATTATTTTATTTTTGCATCTGGCCGGCTACACATATCGAAACAAAGCATTAAATTCGGTCTAATTTTCTGAGGTCAAATGTTCAGTTATGAAACTGTGTTTTTGTCGGACAAATAAAATTATTTCTTACCATTGCTCGTGTATGGATTGTTGACACAAAACACATTGTTTGTCAGGGCGTGGTTGTGAGTTGTCTTGGGCCCTCTAACCCTTGGTTCACGACATTAGGAGAAGCTTCAATATTGATATCGATAATTCGATAGAATAAGGACATCGTAGGTATGATTGAAGAGCTATTCACACGGAGCGTTAAATGTCAAAGGAGGAAAATGCGTTGGACAACCCGAAGGTTCCTGTCGGAAGAATCCTCTTTCGTTTCCTCCCAAAACTTCACATGGCACCCGACCAGGGATTGACCCCTGTACTCAGCTGGTGGACCGAGTGAGGAAATGCAACGCATACACCCCTATATTAAACCCACTAGATTGCTGAAGCTTTTAGTGGATAGTACTTGTGCAAATGAAATTGTTTGGTGGAGAGGCAATACGAAAAGTATGAGTAATGAATATTGGATTGAGCATGGGAGAATTTGAGACGGCGATAGATAAACGTGGAAACGCCTGGAGGAAAACGCGAACCCGCTTTCTCCCTCCCTAATCATCGCACGCATCGATGCCAGTTCTGTACCACTGTTCTCATGAACTGTGGGCAAGTGAGCAAACTGACCATCTTCACCTACCAGTTCAACCGCCAAAAGAGGTGGACGAGTTGATCCCAAATCACAATCCCTCGATTGCAGCCCTTGGCAGGACTTGTCTCTTTTTTTATTTCGATTACGTCTGATTTCGAGCGCCGTCCAACAGCAGATTTTGTTAGCCGTAAATGTCAGTCAATGTATTTTCTGGGATAGGGTGGGGATATCTTCTCCGCTTAGATATAGAGATCCGGGCGCCCAACGGTTACCCGCCGGTCAGCCGGGTTTCTCGAGGCCAGATATCTCCGAACAGTGCGGGGCACCGACGCCCAGTCGGGTCAAACTCTGAGGTCTCAACGGCTCTCCTCGTAAATGTCGTGGTAGTGTAGTGCACTGCTCGTGGTTAATTGGGTGGGGAGGAACTAGGAACAAGGAAGAGGTAGAAAATCGACGCGCCGGTCCGTGGCCGCTTGTTAGTCGCTCACTGTCCAGCATTCGGCTGGTGTGACGGAGAAACCATCGGAAAGTCTATTGATCCGAAAGCAGGCCGACGCTACAAATTGTTCATGTAGACCACCAGCTATTAGCAGTGAAGAAAATTTCCTGCCACTAATCGCGGCAACTCGCAGTCTAGACTTCTCGTTCGAAGCACAGCAGTGTCATTCAATGCATGCCCTGAGCCGCCTCTTCCGGTGCGGCTAGTCGTTTGGGATCTCACCAGAAGACACGTCAGCTGGGGCAAGCCTTCGCCACGCTGCGGCAGCCCCTCATTGTGCGTCTGTACGAGGCGCCATGCCGTCTCGCGTGTTCCCCGGCACGTGCGCTCACCACACACGCCGGCGGCGGAGCGGGCGCGACGGGTAGGCAGGCGAGGGCCTAGTGGCGCCGTGCAGACTAATCGCCTCTGATTGCCGTGTTCGAGGCGCGCGCGGCCGCCGCTCCACCGCTTCGGCGGCCGGCGTCGATGCCGCCCCCCGTCACACACCGCCCCCCCCCCCCCCGGCGGCCCCTGCCCCTTCGCTCCCGTCAAGGTCGGGGCTTCCGCCAACTGCACGCGCCAAGCCACACACTGCTTTAACGAGGGCACATATCATCAGAGCGTGCCAGGCGTATCGCTTATCG
The DNA here is from genome assembly GCA_017312745.1 of Gryllus bimaculatus. Taxonomy (NCBI): domain Eukaryota; kingdom Metazoa; phylum Arthropoda; class Insecta; order Orthoptera; family Gryllidae; genus Gryllus; species Gryllus bimaculatus. The sequence goes on along the minus strand of BOPP01000149.1, from coordinate 2,731,591 downwards.
TATGCAAGTGAAACTCAGCGAGTCCAACATACTGTGTTCGAGTATGCTGTCACCGGGAGAACGGGTTCAGGACATTAAACTTGCATGTCACGTCTGCTGTGTGCCTCTGACGAGAGGTTCTTTGGTTAGCGGTCCGGCTCGTGGCGCCGGATTTTGACACTTGCTAGCATAGCTACGGACGCAGTTCTGGTCGTGGTGCTGGAGGAGCAATATCTCGCGCTTCTGCTCTTTCGGTTAGTTTCCCGTGGGTTTCTCCGCATCCAAACACCACCGGTGAGACGCCAGGAGCGCAGATTCCACTGAACAAGAATCGGCACTCGCGACATCATTTCCTTCATCTTTCCTAAGCCTATTGACTTGCTTCCCTCTCTTGATTTGCGATCTCGTCTGAAACCTACTTGTACCTGCAGTCTATTTGGTGCGCTCACGCGTAGGAAGACTAAACTTCGGTTTTCTTTTACTGTCTACCTTTCTCTTATATTGCCGCAGAAAAAAACAGCAGCTTAATACGCATGCACTGAGGACGCCTCTTCCTGTTTCTTTCGCTGTGGCCCACGACAATTTTAATGCACTGCCGCAGCGCTCTTCGACGGAAGGTCACTATAGAACACCCTGTAGTCTCTATCGCGTCCAATTTATATTTTACTGTGACATACCTGTCGAACTATTGACGGTCAAACTTTGGAGACTCAACACCGTTACAAGAGAACAAACTGCTTCAGTGGAACCTCTTTTTGCTCTTACGAGATGGTGCCTCTATCGTTGCTTCGTTCCACTCAATAACTTCCAGAATGCGCAGGTCCAAAGAATGTCTAGTGCTCTTTAATGAACAACTTTAAAAGATGGATTTCATCTCATCACTAGAATCCAGTGCTGCTCGAAGTAGCACCGAAACAATAACAACCACTTGTCACATCTGTATTTCTGGGACATTTCTTTACGATATGGACACGCGACATTGCCTCGCTCTGCCAATCCTCTTTCAAAGCTAACTTCTCCATATACAAAGAACACTTTCGTCTTCGCACTGAACGGTCAGCATCTTACGTTCCAGAAGGCACTTCAAACACCATTGAATGCTTTCGTTTGCCATGACTGGTTTAATACATATCAGTTAGTCAAGGAGTAGAATTGCAATAGATGCAATTATTGCCGTTTCTGTATTTTTCTTGTTGTTTCGGTATCACTACCTTCTCTCAATGCGTCTTATCAGCCTTCTACTCGCTTACCACGCATACACAAACCAGTCAATACCAACCTATTCAAGTGGGACCCCATTCGGCGTTACACCCGGGGGGCCCTCCCCCTGCCACAACAAGTAGTTGCCTTATGCATCAGACAGACAGGAGAGAGATCGATGAGGGACTTAGCCGGTTTCATCACTGGAGGAGGGAGGGAGTGTAAAATAACCGAAGTATGACAGCTTCTGAATCGAGCCCGTATCCCTCTTGCTAGAGAATCGCGTCCTTCTGACCGAGTACGAGCCCAAGAGCGTCGCCTTGCTGGACATTGAATATTAGGGCTACTTCTTTATCCGCACCTAATGGCCTTATCCA
>BOPP01000149.1:2678844-2712620 GCA_017312745.1 Gryllus bimaculatus | reverse complement strand
GCGTCTCGCCACGTAAAATAAGGCATTAATTCAATTCAATTATGGGATGGATATGTGAAAAGACAGAAGAAAATGAAGATATTAGAACACGAGTCAGGTTAACGCCTAGTTTATTGGTAAAAAAAGTAAAGCTGAATCATTAAAATTAGAGAAAAAAATATTGTTTTTATCACGAACGTTTGTTGGTTCTATTGTTCGAGCGGCGACAAAATTCCCGAGGGCCTTTGGTCCGAGGTTCTCGTATGAAGCCCTTGGTACGTAAATAACTATTTTGGACGAAATGCAATGATGTAATCCGCGATGTAACCTAGGTGCATTAGTAACGGAATCGGAATCCTACGAACAGGGCGAGCAGAGCGGACGGAACTCCACAAGGGCCGAGTCGCGAACTAGGTGGGTCTGAAAGAAATGGCGGAAGGGACAGAACTGCTTAAGAGTATTCATCGTTGAATACTTACACGTCACCTTCAGACGCTCCCTGCTCTCTGTTAACTGAACTGCCTTTTTACATCCTAAGGCAGATTAAAGCTAACTTCGTCTTCATCACTCCGTTGGCGCTCGTAGGTTTATTGCGGCCGAGAGTCTTCTGCCGCTAGCTCTTAAGCCTGCTTCCTTTTACTGGTAGAGAGGTTTGATTGTGTCCAAATGGCGTTCACGTAGTGGTCCGTAAACCCATTTTGGAGCTTATTCTCCCTAATATGTAGCCAGTCTCACTCACAGCTAACTCGCACAATATTCGAGCAGGCAGGGGAGTGGGAAAAATGCGTATTAAATGTGCTAAACGGTGGTTTGGACAGGCGTCATCACGGTAACACTAAAACAAACATTTATCCCCAAGGCGATAATCGAACCCACATCTGGGGCTGCCGTCGAAACCTTACGCTACGGGACAGAAATGGGTTGCAAAGTCATCAGAAAGAGTGTCTTTAGAACATTAAATGATCTAAATTGATGATTTAGAACATCGGTTATCTTTCAGAGCATTAAGGGACGGGTTGGGATAGTTGAAGCACTTACGTCTCGCGAGCGTCCCTTGTAACGCCGGGATGTGACTTACTTTCTCCGGCGGAGTTCCCAGTTAACAATATCCAACGTATCTCTTAATAAAACATGAGCTATCCTTAGGGAGGGGATAGGAAAAGGAAAGAATAAGAGGAATTTCTTTTTCCAGGGCATCTGCTAGGGTTCTGCCGTGCCACAAGCATGCCATGGCACATCTGAAAATGTTCAGCCCATCGAAAATTCACTATCGACATTTGGGAGTTATCTCGGAAACTAGGGATTTGGGATTCGACCCCCTTTAGAACAGCAGTGTCGCAGCGCGCTGTAAGTTGAACGAGGTTTGCGATGCAAGACGGGCAGGAGAATGAAAGAGGGGGATATGCAGTTGGGAAGAGGAAAACACGGGTTGGGGCGTGGTGGGCAGCATAATGGGCGTATCAGAGAAACTATAGCATAATAAGCGTATTAGAATGGCCATTGCCAAATGAGTATAACGGAGCGACTGCAACAAAATAGGCAAAGCGGAACGAGCGTTGCAGAACGAGCGTTGCAGAACGAGCGTGTCAGAAAGAGCGTGGCGAAATGAGAGGGTTAGACATGACAGAGCGAGCGTGGAAGGACCAGAATGAAAGGAAGGGCGTGGTAGAAGAGCGTGACAGGTGAAGCGAGAGGATCGTGTGGGACTGCGGTCGGGCGGAGCGGGGCGGGGCAGGGGCGAGCGTGGGCGTCTCGGAATGCCCGACCGGCGAGGGAAGCGCGCAGTCACGAGCGCCCGCAGATGCCATCGCCCGCCGCGCTGTAGGCGAAACGCCCCCTCACTGGCCAACACTGCCCAGTGGTCCCATTTACGTGAAAATTGGCATGCAAATTCTAATAGAGCGATCATTAAGAAACGCGTTCGTAACCTAACACAAGCAAACCTGCTGTTATACATGTGTGAAAATAAGAATTTGAGTTGAGTTGGAATAAGAATCGAGTCTACAATTTCGATACCTAACTTTAGTAAGTTACTTATCTGCGAATCCAACGAAAGTGCTTTGCTTTTTATGTGATTGCTCTCAGCACCGTGTCTCTAAATATTTTTATTTCAAAGTAATGGATTATAAATTGCTTACATCTTTAATGTTTCATAGCATGTAAATCTAAAAATATATAAGCACGTACTCCATAACCCAAAGCCTTTCCTCGTTCGTTGTGCTTTCGTGGTGCAATTTTAAGAATAAACCGGCGTCAGTGGTGTTAAGAAAGTATGTAAGGAAAGTATCTGTGGGTGAGAATAATTTTACATTGATGGTGTTACAATGAATGTCTGAATTTGGTGAGTGGTTCGAATAAGATAGACACACATCACCAGCTGCCTCATTTGAATATACTCTCGTAATTGTATTAGATATGCTTCCCGGACCATGGGACGTAGCTCTTCGCGATGGATAGGCCTATGAAAAAAAATGATGAAAATGTATGTAATGTGATTATGATACCCTTACAGTATTCGTCTCATACGTGCTTTGCTGTGTTTTTTAAAACGTTTAGAGGCGAGCATATTCTTTAGACATGTCAGTGATGTAAGAATTTTGTGGAACATTTGTGTTAGTACCTAGGTGATCGTCTGGTGTCCAGAGTGAAATAGTGCTGACGTGATTTAAGTATTGGGTGGTTGTAAACGCCGGCCTGCGTGGCTAGAGCGTGTGGCGACTCAGCCCTTCTGTCTGAAAGGTCGCACGTTCGAGTCCCGCCGTGGGCATGTCTGTTTGTCCCTTGTCTTTCAGGTATGTGTGTTGTCACGAAAGGACTTGTGAATCTGCTGACCACAGACCGAGGAGCCCAGTGTCTAGCGTAAAGATTAATACGTGTCTCCACGAGGGATGTAGTCAGTACGTGGCGCGGGTAGTCAAAAGCGACATCCCTTGAAAGATGGAAAAAGGTCCCAGCAAGAAAAACATGGAATGATTTTTTTTTTGTTATTTGAGGTCGCATCAACTAGCAACCACTATTGTGTGTAACGGTATGGTAACTATGAGGATGACACGATATGATGACAGGGGAGTGAGAGGACGAACACAATACAACTATACCCGAGGTGGGACTTGAACCCGCGATCCTTCGATCCGAGATCGGTACGGTACTACTGCCTTAGCGATCTCGGCCATCCGCACCGGCAAAAAGTTGATTTATTTATCTGTTTGATTTATTTATCATTATTATGAATATTATTATTATTATTATTATTATTATTATTATTATTATTGGTCGCATTAACTACTAGGTCATTAGCGACCACTATTGCATGTAACGGTATGGTAACTATGAGGATGACACGATGTGATGATGACAGGGGAGTGAGAGGACGAACACAATACAACCATGCGCGAAGCGGGACTCGAACCCGCGATCCTTCGGTTCGAGATCGCTACGGCACTCCTGCCTCAGCGATCGCGGCCATCCGGACCAGCGTTGAATGATTGTTGATGATAAAAGTGTGACGTGCTTATGTTTGTGTGTTGCAGCGTGCGACTGCCACCCGATCGGCGCGTCGGGGCGCACGTGCAACCAGACGAGCGGCCAGTGCCCGTGCAAGGACGGCGTCACGGGCGTGACGTGCAACCGCTGCGCCAAGGGCTACCAGCAGAGCCGCTCGCACATCGCGCCCTGCGTCAGTGCGTATGCGCCCCGCGTCTTTCACCTGCGCCGACGCCCAGCTCCCCTCTCCTGAATGTTGGAGCCCGAGACCCGCCTGCCGGCTCCCGAATGCTGCTTCATTCTGTCCTTTTACCACTCTCTTACAATCTGTATCCCGTTTTTTTTCCCGAGACACACCATCTATTTGGCACACCATTGTTTAGTTGCCTGTCCGGGTGGCGGCGCATCCATGGTAAAGGTGCCGACGTTTAACTCGTGCGCTGTACATTTCCGCGCATTACGCCCTGAGGAAGGTCGCAGATTGGCGACCGAAACGTCGGCACCTTCGCCACGGATGCGGCGTCACCCGGACAGCCAACTTAATACTGACTCCGGCCGCGGAAGCCTACTCTCTCTTTGCAAACATCCTTTTACGATCCACTTCACTTATTTCCTCACCTACCAGATATGAAGGGTTTTGGACAGTTCTTAGGTCGCAGCAGGAAGCCTCACTCTTATCACAACTTCACCTCGATTTTTGTCTCAATCTGTATGGTTTATCTGTTTGCTAAATAGTACCCAGTTGTCTTGTTCAAACCACAATGAGAATTCAGACAAGCCCCATTTAAACCAAAATCAAGTTATTAATTTTTACGATAAGTGTGTCTGGCTTCCCGTAGCTGGTGTGACTTATCGTATTACTATTCGAAGGAAGTTCCATGGTCTTCTCCTCTGCAGTCGCTATCCTTTTCCTACTCTCTTTATCAACTTCTTTTCATCCACTTCCCTCTGTCATAAGCTTTGCTGTCCCTATTCTTCCTTAACCGCCTGCCGAACATCTGATTGTTTCTCCCTTAGTTTTTGGCCTGTACCCAGTGCTCTTTTTCCCATATAATACTCAATATTTCACAATAGTTACATACACAATGTATGTAGTTCCGATGGGTGTAATAAAATTGGTCGAGCGTAAAAATGTCAGTGTTAGTATTTCTATACAATTGAGTAATTTATGCCATAAAGTTGGGAGGGTAAGGTCTTGTTACTCGCCACTCAAAAAAAAACAAAAAAACATTGATTGATTCTCCAAATTTAGGTAATCGAATTGTTTTTCCTTATCCGCTTTTCTTAAAAATGCTCGTCAATTTTAAAAAATGTTATTCAATGACATATCGTACAAAATTAATTGAACAATTACATAGAAGTACAACTCTTTCATCTCACGTTTCTTCATGATTTTTTCCTAAACACTTTAAATGAGGGTTGGATCTGTAGAGAAGAAGGATGACAATAATGGTGTCCATTACATGTGACATTTTTTAGAAACGTAAGATATATAATTTTTGTGATTGAAACATTAAAAAGCTTTTAATAATTGATATTGGAATTATGAATTCACACACACTTCGTTTCTCTGCCAACAAGCCCATTTAGGAGAAACTAGAAATGCTTGAATCAAAGGAGATTCTTATTTGTTCACGTTTAATTAATTGTAACTGAAATAATGTTTTTGGCTTGTTGTAGTTTGCTAATATATGACGTCTCACACATTTAAATTCAAATTGATAAATAACCGCACAACAGGTTGAAATTTGGTTTTGTGAAATATATTTTTTTGAGAGCTGTAGCATTTTTATGTTCAATGTCGGACCATAACGAGACGATAAAATTATTGGCAGAAATGCAATGTCTGACAAGTATTTCACCTTCCAATTTTGTAAATTTTCAGACTCAGTCATTCTTTGAATGGAGTGCTGAACAATTTATTACGTCGTAAAACGGTTTCTACAGTTGAGAGCTTGTTGTCCAGTTGTCAGACGAAAGTTGAAGCGCTATGGACTTTATGTGGACACATCTAGATACAAGTCAATGGACACCTCGCCGTGGCCCGCCTTGTTTTCCCAATTTACATGCCCGATAGCTGCCAGTCCACACATCGGACATCGCCGCAAGTTTAATTTCATTCACGTTCTTTTTTTTCTTCTTTGTGTCACTACGAGAGTTGTCGCGGCAGTCAGAACGACAGACCATCTCCAGAGTGTTGACTTCGCATATATTGATTGCTTTCGAGGAGACACGCGTGAAGTCAATAAGAATACTGGCGTCGCTACTCTGTATCCGTTTCGGGTGTTTGCGAAGACCAACACATCGAACCACCTCCAAGACTTATTTTTTTGTGATTAATAAAAGGGAATGTATGCTTTGCCGAATCTTCTCTCGGAGTAGCTACATGGAAAATGTTCTTGGCTGGTGCCGCGTGCGGTGGCTGCGAGTGGAGGTGCAGGGGGGCCGTGTGTTTCGTTCATTTGCGACCGTGGAGTGTTTGCCGTGCACTCGCGGCCAATCCGATCGCAGAGGGATCGCGTTGGAAGTAACCCGCGCGGAGGCCGAGCCGTGCTGGGTGGTGAGGGTCCGAGTGGAAGGCAAACAGCGCGGCCGCAAGGTCGTTGGAGGACGCGCCCCGCCGGCTGCACTCCTCGGCCCTCGCGCCCTCGGCGACGCAGCGCGGCAGCACGCACGCCGCGCTCTCACTCCTTCCTCTCCTTTGTCTTCGTGCTTGCTTTTCCGTTTCTTCTTTTTCGTCGCATTCTTCTCAATTTATTTTTCTTTGATTTTTCATCTTTGCCTATTTTTTCTCGTTTTGGGGATTTTCTTCTCTTTTATTCTTCTTCTTCATATTCTTCTTCTTCAGCTTCTTCTTTGTCTTATTGTTCGTTGTTTTATTCTTCCTCGTCGCCTTCCTCCTCTTCGTTGTTGTCTTCTTTCTCTTCGCCGCCTTTTTCCCCCTTCGTTGTGTCCTTCCTCGTCATCTCCTTCCTCGTCGCCTCCTTTCTCGTCGTCGTCGTCGTCTTCTTCGATGTCGTCTTCTTTTTCGTATTCTTTTTCTTCTTCGTTCTCTTCGTCGACGTTTTCTTTTAGGTAGAGAAGGTTTTTGGCCACTGCTTAATATTATGAGTTCAATGAAGTAAAGAGTCCGATATTTTCAATTTTGAAAATATAATTTTCCTACCCTGCTGTGTATAAGTCTGTAATTTTTGTGACCATTTATTTTGACAACATTAGTACGTGTCATCATTAGTGACGTGCATGGGAGTAGTAGAACAGTGCCCGCGTTTTCTTTAATCATTTAAAAGATACATGGGAAGATCGTCAGAATGTATGTATCAATGATGTGTCAAAATCAGAAAATACGCGTGGTCACAAGAGCAGGCGGCAAGATACATGTACATTACAAATTAAATATTGCAATCAGAATATTGACTTTATATTATTCCTATTTTTTGTAGCGTGAGATGGAGAAAACGTTGAACACCACCGGCCAAATGTAATACTAACGCAAGTTTTCTGTATTGTTGCAATTTGCTCTTAAGATCTTCTTCCAAGGTGTTTCCAATGGAGCTCTAATGAAGATAACCTCAAATGGCTTTACTCACGCGCTGTTTAGAATAATATCACATGCTAAGACTTGTTGGCTCTTTCATGAACTCGACCTTTTAAAGCATTCTTATGCATTCAATTACTTGATTACCATAATTTGATAGCAGAAAATACATACTGAATTTCTCGCGAGCTGTTAACTAGCCAGCAACGCAAACGACACATCCTGCTAGTATCTGGGTCATTCAATAGAGTTTTAAAATATACATTTAAAATTTTCCACATTTTCACTGTTCACTAGAAACATGTCTTTCCATATCCAAGAGAAAAATCAGTTACAACTGAGTGTGTAATTACACGTCTCATATTCAGCAAAGTTAATTGATCTCCTCTCTCTTCCATCTTTCCAATCACACTAAAGCGCAGGTTAGTACTTTTGCTCGCAGCTAATGCAAAATCTAAAATTGCAGCAGTCACAGGCGTGTCCAACTTGATAGATTAACGATGGAGGTTTGACGTTAATTAATGATTACTTACTGCTTCGCTTACAGACCGACAATAAGTTCAAAACAAAACTGACAATGTAATGGGCTGACATCTCATTGATTTAAAATGTGTAGATGTTACAGTCATTCTCTTATTTGGTAAGGCAATAGTGGCGAAAACTCTTACCAAATGATATTGTTTAATTTCCATGTAAATTTACTTTTTTTTGCATTGCGCGTGTCTTTTTCAAGGTTCCTTGAGAATCAAATTTTTCGAGCATGTCATTTCAAGTTTTCACTGGTGCAGAAAAGTGTTAAGTTCAGTCCTCCTAATGTTGTTAATTCAAGCTTGTTTGTGTAATTTGTTGCCAATGAATGAATATTTATGCGACCTACACCGCTCTTCATTTTGTCGGACGGCAGAGCAACCTACAAACAAAACACAACCGAAAACGAACAAAAAACTAGAGTACCCAAAACAAGATCTGCTTGTTGACCACTCCTCGAACGGCCATTGCCTCGCATTGTTTTCTTCCTTTCTGGACTATATTAGTCTCTTTTTCCTTTTGCCGAAAACAGGAGTTAATTTTTACGGATTTTGAGTTCTTTCTTCACTGACCAGTCAGTTTTTGTTTTGAGGTCAAAATATTTACTGCAAAATGTAATTCATATCCTTTTCTAAACAATAATTTATTGTAAATTCCCGAATCTTTAACAACTGCAGAGAAGTTTCGGTTAAAAGTTGCTCCAAAGCTATCCCACCTTGTGGGGCTACGTTGTGTCAATTTATATTTCGTTCTGAAAAGTGTGTGAAAAATTAGTGCAATGAAGATCACATAGTGCATACTTTATTTACATATTGAGTACAATTTGTTTGGCAGGTTTGAACCCTTTTTGATTAACAAAATACTAAAACTTTCTGCATTTTCCCGAAGACTCAAGTTTTAGTTTTGGCAGGGTACATCCTTTTGAACAATTCAGTTTCATTATTTGAACAGCTTAATGTAGATCTCCAACCTTAAACAGCTCTTGGTTCTCCACTTGTTCCGGAGGGTCAGTGACGTACGTAGAATACTTCGGTCTTAAGAGTTATACTATTGCATCCGAGAGGGCTGGACGTCTCCAGTGCATTATTGTTGGCTCCATTGCGATCTTCGTGAGTGCGTTGGTGATATCAGTCGCTTTTCCGGGGAAAGGCGGGCACTTGAAGTTGACCGCCACAAAACCGTTCTCTTTGAACGCATTTGCATTCTGATTTTTTGGGTTGTTGCTGGTACGTGGGTGCCCCAATGGTGACATGGCAGCCGGCACGGAATTCTATTGATGGAGCTTGTTAGTGATGTGACATCGATAAAAAACACCTGGTGTTCAAAATTAAAACATCGACGTTAATAAAACATCGATCAACTACCATCGATGTTTTAAAACTGGTTTAGTAATCGCTAAAATAAAATTCGTGGGCAACAAAATGTAATTCTACAGTGACTGTTTATTATTTTATAATGAATATTAAACTGAAAACAAACAAGTTTATAAGAACAAATAAAAAGACTCCGTGTAAAAGCCCGAGCGCCCACAGTAATCTCAAGAGGTCTGATCTTCCTGAGTTTGCTGCGGAAGGGTACACAAAGATGAGGGGAGACCTTACTCCCACGGTGTACGTCACCTCTCCATGTACAATATGCAAGGAAGGACACGAAAAAACACGACATCGGCGTCATCTTGTGCGAGAGATATTCTGCTCCATGGAGATAGTACCATTAGTGCATTCTATCGAACTGAATGTAAACTACGGCGCCAGTTCGATTGTGGCACCGTCTCATCCATAAGAGACACATACAAATCCCAGTATTATTTAAATAAATATTTTAAATTTTATTATAAGTATAATTAAAAATGGGCAGAGACGGTGCCAAACAAGGTTGGCTCGACGGTGGCCCAGCGGCTTAGAAAGACGCCGGTAAAACGCTCTTGGCGTTGAAGAGAATATGTGACAATGAATGAATAAAATGGTACATGGTACAAAGAAAAAAAGAAACTATATTTTTATACACATTTGTGGTGAAAATGTTCATTACCTTCCTTTTTGTGGGTGGTGCCATGACATTCTGGCCACCAACCCTACTCTACAAGCCACCAACGATAGAGCAGCTTGAGCCTCTGGCACGTTCGAATACTCGTCGACCAAGTTGGTGCTGAGGTCGGGATTGCGAAAAGAAAATTTGTCACTGCTGACATCTGACTCTTCGTCTTTTATCTCAGGCAGACGTGTTACGAATGGACTGGAGGATGTGGTCTGCCGTATCTTATGTCCACTTGCCTTCGTTTAAACGTAGTTACACAAAGATCAAACATTTCTTCATTAAAGTCAACTCATTAACGATTGAGATTAATTACATCTAATAGCTGCGTTTCTTCCCTCCTGCAGACACTTATTTTGGAAGTTTTAACAAGATCTCCCCTTGCGTATGCAGTGGCTAGAGTATGCAGCTTTAGGTGATAAACATTTCGTGATGTGGCATTTCTGGCAAACCGTAGCGCTGTTTTTCTGGCGTGGATGCGTCACAAGATTTTAAAAACACTAGATTTGAAAATTCACCATATAACACCAGCAAACAGAATGTAACTCCACTTCATGTTATTTGAAATACTGTTATGAACAAGCATTTTTCCAATCCAGTCCTTTCCTTTGTAGTTCTCATTATATTATAAATTTCATATTACACTTTCGCTTCGTTTTCTTCGTTGTATGTTCTGTTATTATATAGTTCCTTGTACACTTTTCGGGTGGAATTCCTGAACCTCTTTCCAAATGTTTTCTGAGCTGAGTTTCCGCGATTCTTGTAGTCCGTCTTCTCCTGATTGACCCTTTCCTCTTATTTTCGTGCCTTTTTTCTTTCACTTGTGAATGGACGCTTCTTCCTTTTCCTGTTTTTCCTTTTCGTGTTTAATTTCCTTTCCTTCTTCCAAACCTCTCATTTCATTGCTTTTCCGGAACACTGTTATTACTAAAAATGATTTTAAGGTAAATCGAATCAAAAATAAACTTACGTAGAATAAATCTCTATCTCAGACGTACCAATTACCGCTCGGTGAAATTTGCATCGATATTTTAAGGTCGGAGATCGCCATTTATTTTTGTGTAATAATGTTTCCCATATATTCAGTATTGAAAATTCCATTTTAATAAATTACAAAACAAAGAGGCTAGTATCTTTTGATATACATTGCAAGGTGATGTTACTTATCGTCGATTGATGAGAAACAAATAAAGTTGCGTGAAAGTTAAATTGAGTTCTCTCGTCCAAAACAGGTTGTTTGTGTTACAACAGTATTCCGGTGCGGAGCGATGGTTTGTCTATAGTTTTTCTTCCCTTCCTTTCCGAAACCTGTATTGGTTCGGACGACCGCCCACCGCACGCACGCGCGCGCTCTGTTGCAGAGATCCCCAAGGTGCCGAACGTGATGCAGGCGACGGCCAGCGACAGCGGCGAGGACGGCCCTCCAGGATCCACAGGTGGGTGGCGCCCCGCTCCGGCCACGCCTGTGTCTCTGCCCAGCCCTCTCCTCCCCGCCCCTCTCCGTCCCGCCCACCGTGTCGCCCCACCCGTGTCCATCCCCGCCTGGCCCGGTCGCACCGCGCCCCGCCCCCCTTCCGACCACGCCCCCGCCCTCCCCTCACCGCATTCCCGTCCTCCCAGCCCACCGTGCTCCGCGAGCCAGACACCACGACCCCGACCCGACCCGACCGACCCGACCAGACGCGACCCAGTCCGCCCAGGACCCGACCAGACAATACCCGACCAGACCCATATCCAGACCAAGACCAGGACCATACTCATACCATTCCAGAACCAGACCAGACCCGACCAGACCAGACCAGACCAGACCAGACCAGACCCGATCAGACCAGACCAGACCAGACCAGACCCGATCAGACCAGACCCGATCAGACCCGACCAGATCCGACCAGACCCGACCAGACATGTCCCGCGCTGCCCCCGCGCTAAGGGTAGAAACAGTGCGCGACGCGTCGTGGCAAGCTCAGCAAGCGGCAGCGGCGCGTGTAGGTCGCGACGTGAACAGTTGGCAGAATGGCGCTGACAAACCCTCGCGTGTTGTTTCTTTGTGAAAGTTCGCATTTGAAGGAGGGAAGGAAAATTCTAAGCGTGGGCGAAGTGAGTGGATGAATGAAGTGTGTTCGGGTGACATGAGCCCAGAGAATGTATGAGCTATAGTAAAATAAACTTCTGCTCACTGCATGAGTCCATTGCCTATTCTACTTCTTCTCACAGCGTGTTAATAACACCTCCGTTAAGGAGTTGTTTGTGCCTGTATTTCCGAATCAGTGGTCTGTAGATCTTCATTCACAGAACTAGTAAAGTGCTGCTGATCGGTGCCTAAGGCTGCTCGCGCTTCGCTCATTCGCGAAAACTATAAATGTTACAACAGCACAGACGTTTTCACGTTTTTTTTAACTTTTTCAATTTTCGAAAACTCCGAGAGATCAAAAAAACTGACACGTGCACCATTATTATTATTATTATTATTATTATTATTATTATTATTATTATTATTATTATTATTATTACTATTATTATTATAAGCGTATTTTTTCTAATCGAGAAAAAATCTGTGGTGTTTGAGAATTTTTTAAAAATTGCCTTTATTTCATGAAAAAATACGTGATAATCCTTTCTGTTTTTAAAAATGTATACGTGATCTTATTTAAAGAATTATTTTTTTAGAAAATATTTCATTATTTTCAATATTATATTCATTTCAATATTTCATAAAAATATCTCTATTGTCAATTGCATTGTTAATTTTGTAACTTACGAAAATACAGGGAGTTCACCGGTTTTTCGGTATCGAGTATTCACAAATCGTGAATTTTAACTAAACTAGTTAAGATGAAGTCATTTACTACATATAGAAATCAAGATTCATCCACATTTTTGGTATCCCACAGTACGAGTTTTTCTTTCGAAAAATTGTCACTTTCCGCTACAGAATTAGAAACGCGACTGTTCTAAATTTCGTCTTGCCATGCTGCTCTGCATCGCTTGCTTTGTGCGCATCTTCCGAGATATGCGTGGTTTTGTTCTTATCGCGTCCCGATGTATCTCGGCCTGTCCGTTTCTACCCCACACAACGCAATCCGAGCGACTTGCGGTGTCTGCACAGACATGATGGAGTAGTTTGTGTAGAGCACAGAGCAAAACGATATGAAGCGACGTGATGAGCAGCGTGAAGGGTAAAGACACTTTTCGCAACTTTCATTCTAAGTATTCGTTATGAACTGTGACGACTGAGTGTGATAATGATACATCCTCTCTATTCTAATTTGTTCGACTCGAGCTATCCATCAACCACTGATTTGTATACATCTGCATCAGCAGTGAAGAAGTGGTTACATACAATGTCCCTACTTTTCAGGCCACGACTTAACTCATCTCATTACTGATGACTAATTTACATGAAGTAAATAAAATGAAGTCATCGTCGGCATTGTGATGTTGGAAAATTACTGATTTTGTGGTAGATTTTACTCAATTTAATACATATCTCCTGTTTCATACAGGTGTGTAAACTTAAAACGTTATTATTGATACTGTAAATTATATATTCAGATGAATGCCAGCCAACGTGATGTATTGTGGGAATATAGAGATAGAAGCACGTTTGCTGCCATTCTTCGAGGTTAGGAGTGGTTTCAAGGAATTATTTAATTCGTTTCGATATCATCTCTGCTCATAATATTGTAATGATTGATACAACTCATACTCAGTAGCGTGTGAAAATATTGAAATGAATTCCCATATAAGGAAGTCAAACGACATGTAATACACGTCAAAGAAAAGTGGACAGCTCACATTCAATAAAAATGTAAGTTCCTGAGCTATTAACTTTTTAATCTTTCAATTAAATTTACAATTGTTAATTTTTAATGAAACTCATGCAAATAATACGTTTGAAAATATGATATTTGAATTTAACTTTCCTCAACATTATACAGAGTAATGCATAATATTTGCTCTTGAACACCGCTATGGATTTTAGTAATAATTGTCGTGATCAATTTCCTAATATTTAGGGAAACTTTGTGCATAGAGCCAATCCCAGAAATAATCTGCCAAAGAGGACAGCATAGAGAGAGCAACAAGTACTTCACGTATACGTGGATAAAATACATTTTTGAAACTATGAGTACGAAATATTTAAATTAAGCATATTGTACAGATATGGTTAATTGTAAGAAGGAATAGTTAGAATTAAAATAAAGTAGTTATATAAGATTTATAAACCACAAGAAGTTGTAAAGCAATGTTAACCTGTTAAATAAAGAAAATGGTTTCATGGAAAACATTCACTTTCAATAATTGTTAATTTTTTCTACTAAAAAATATCCACGATCATATATTTTTTGCAATTCTAATGTTATTTAATGTAATTGAAACTGTAATGGTGTCACGTATTCAATCCTACATCACGGGAATGTTCACGGCATCCCCCTTTTTGATCTGCCCTTGAGGGAGGAGCTGGAAATGCACATTTTGTCCAAGTCGCTGGTTGATAAACGAACAGACTTAATTGCAAAACATCTGCGGACCACGTAAATTGCTACAATTGCTTTAGGTTGTTTTATTTTGACTTGGTAAATAACGCTCAAGATTCAAAGTACGAATTCAATTTAGGGCAGCAATATAACTTATGCATCACGAAAGGCGTATTAAAGCAGTCCTTAAAAGCGATTAACTTTTAGAGCGTATTAAAGATTCTACTAGCCATATTGTGATAGATATGGCGCAAGACTGTTAAATATTTATCTATGTGGCTTTTATAACAATAAATATATTAATACCTGATAAGTTTACGATAACAATAAAAGAATACTTTTGAACAAATGCAACTCAATTTCAAATATTAAAGTTTGAAAACTGCAAAAACGAGTAAAATGAAATGGAAATACTAAATATTTTTGGAGAGGAAAAGAAGAATAAACAAAGAAGAGAGCATGGGAATGAAAATGAAATGATTAACGATTCGTTATGCATTCTACGCCAACTGTATCTAAGACTAACGTTGAGTGAATTTCATAGATGGACGGACCACGAAATAAGAGAAGCGCCTTGCAGCTGCAATGACAGAGCGATAAAATTATGATAAACAACAAACCGAAGAATGACACGTTGTAAGGTCGTAAGTGATATAAATGTTTTCATAAATACACCCAACCCACGAATATTTAGTGAACTCTGACATGAAAAGATGAGCTGCGTGGAAAGAAAAACGCCGTCGGGGCTGCCGTCAGCAAGCGTAGGTCTTGCAGGCATGGGGCGGGCCTCTCCCGTCGCGTGCGTTCAGAAATGACGCTGGCGCTCACCAATCAGCGCAGTGCGTTGACCGGCCGGGGCGCGCGCTTGCGCTGTTGCAGACCGGGAGCAGTGCGGCAAGTGCAGCGCCGGGACCCGCCGCCTCAACCTCATCAAGTTCTGCCGGCGAGACTATGGTGAGTACCCTGCGGCACCATTTCCTGCTCTGCAGCGGTGTTCTTTTTATCCTCCACCAAAGAGTCAAGTGCAATTGTTTTGCTCCTCTTTCAGAAGTACTGCTGTTTGGTGATTTTATTTGGTCTTGGTGAAGAGATTTTATTACAATTGTCGAAATATTTAACATTCTACAATCGAAGGTCTCCTGGGAATAAGGATATAAATGGCGAAATGGGATGCAAGTGGGATAAGGGATAAATATCAATGCTGTTTGTTGCGCGCTATTTCTGATAAGGGGAATAATTCGGAAGTTATTAATAGCCTAATAATTTATTAATTAGAAATAAGACATAAGACCAGCCATGAAAGCCGACTGTTCAGGCAAAGGTATGTAGCTTGGCGTTTTAAAACACGTTAACGAATGCTGTAGGCATAAAATAAATTTTAGATAACTCTAAGGTCCAGGAAAGACAATGCCTCAAAGATCATAGAGAAATATACTTCGGGAAAAGGCTCTATCAAACGGGCAAAACAGATGCTACCGAGGTGGGCGGAATGAGGGTGTAACATCACTAACGAAGTGTGAAGAGTAACGAAAACATGGAATACTACTTTATTAATGCTTCGTCATTTAATTTGCAGTGCAATTTTTTTAATATCAATATGAAGGTTGCAAGGTTTCTAACCATCAATACCCACAGTTGTCTAAATTTATGATTTTTACTTTCCCGTAACCTACAGTGCAGTGAGGAAACGAGTAGGAATCTAAACAGAACGATCTCGAATTTTTGGTCCTAAAATTCGTGTTTACTGTTCTATTGATCTGTGGCTCTGCACACACGTGAGGATTAATGTCTTTCATTTTTTGCTTATACCCTATTTTTTTATTGCCTTCGATACGACGTTCGATATACACTAGAAAACTTACTTGGATCGAGAGGAACGTGACTACGAGAAAAATGTGAAAACAGTTGAATGATGTGACATGATCTCTTATGGAGGCAATTATGGAAGGGAAATGTGAAAAGAGAAACCAATCTAGTTAATTAGTAAACCTGAATCAATGAAATTAGGTAAAAATAATCGCATATGTTGTCGCCCGAGTGCATAAATAAATATTGGTGCGGTTTTAAAGATAGCAATGATAGCGAGGAGATGGACTCAATTTTGGACTCGAAAATAGGAATGCCTGGATATATGAATGGCTGGACACACAGGGATGGAAGTATATGTCACCCATTACTTTTTGTCAGATTAGAAGCTTTTGAGCTGAAACTTGGTAGTCACGCCAGGAGTAAAAGTCTAGAAGCGGGAATCAATAGCTATTTCAGTATGCAACACTGTGCGTGGTGGCATGCAAGTGCGAGAATAAGTATTTAAGTTGACATTTTACTTCATTTGAAATCGTTTAAAGTATTTTGAGGGAACTTTAATTTCATTCACTTTGAAATTAGGGATACATTGATTTAATTTTGTAAACAACGATGATTCAAGCTTTTTTCTTCTGTAACACGTAAACTATTATAGTAAGGTAAACATACGTATAAATAATCATGAAATGTAAATATCCCTTGAATACAGTTGTATTCTTGCTTATACCCATGTATTCACTAATGCATTTTATGAAATATATCGTACAAACAAATTAGTCTTCCTATTGTAAAAATGTGTTGCCAGTTACATCATTCCGGGCAGCTCTTCAATGAGAGAAAGAAGAGAAGTTATACTCCACAAACATTTTCAATATTTATAAATGCTATTCACCAAATGTTATGCATGTTGCAAGCCTTTTCCCATATCATCACGCGGTAGAGTGAGAGACAGTGAGTGAGCGAGTGTGGTGTGTGATAGAGAGAGAGAGAGAAAGAGAGAGAGAGCGAAAATGAAAGAAAAAACAAAGATGTTTGTATTATCTGTATAATATGTTGCTAACATTTGTAACATATACAATTTTTTTTTGTAAAAAATAACTTCCTATTTTCTTTGTATAATATGTATTTTCCACAATATTTCTGCGGTAACACCAGATTTTAATGGGTAATTAATTCGATTTCGGAACTGCTCAGGGGTGGTGCTTTACGCATTTTCTGTGATTCTCCTGAATTCCTATCAATCTCGAAAGCGCCGAACAAGAGTTTTTGGCAAAGAATACGAACACAGCAGTGGCGATTCATAGGGAAAGTGGGTTTTTTATTTGGTCGGGACCGTAATTCTGATTTTCTGTCTTAAAAAAACGCAGGTCAGGATTCTTAGGGTATTTACATTAAATCCGTAGTCAGTAATTGGGTAAGTGAGATAATACAAAGTAAAAGAACCTTCTGTACAAAACAATCCATCTGAATGAATATTGGCGATGATATTTTTAGATAGTTAAAATGGGTTACTATGATGATACACAGTGCAATATTTTTAGCGAATGATCACTTCTGTTTCATTCGAGTAACCATTTACTACTATTTACTATTGGTTGGCCGAGCGACTCGAAGGATTGCTTTACGTGTTAATTAATAATATTCCAATTCATCTTCTCTGTAGGACTAGGGTGTATGTAGAACGTTTCCCACCCTGGCAAAGTCTGAACTTGTTGCAACACCTTGCTTGCTTTCGCCAGTCACACCAAGCCATCGCGCCGATGCGGCTCGTAAGCGCGTTTAGAACGCACGTTCAGTATTTAATCTCTCGCCTGTGTAGCTCGTAAGCATATCTGCTGGCTGCGAACAAGTATATTCTCAATGTAGGACGTCGAGAACGAGACTTTTTGTCAATGAACATACGATGACAAATCTCCTAGAACATAATATCTCATATAAGTTACATTTATGTGATGCTGAAAATCGTGCTCCCGTGACAGGCCGCCAACTCATCACGCACTGATACTGGGAAGAACATGAAATCTCTTTGACTGCGATCGTCAAATTATGTCGCGACAAAGTGTACCTGCCAAAAACTAGTGCAGGATGTGTTACCCACCAAGCAGGAGGCGCGATATTCAAAATTATTCGGGGTAACATGTTCACTTGCACAAGTGATCATCTTTGACCTCAATATATCGCAGACGTTTGTAACATTTAATCTAAATGTCCAGTTCATTTGCACTAATGATCATCTTCGAACTCAATGTATCGTAGAAGTTTATAACATTTAATCTAAATGCCTAGTTGATTTGCACAAATGATCATCTTCGACCTGAATATATCGTAGAAGTTTGTAACATTTACTCTAAATGTGGAATGTCCTGCTGGCAATGGCCCGGGCGCGCGTGTTGCAGCGGTGCTGGCGCGCGTGGTGGCGCGCGAGGCGGCCGGCGACTGGGTGCGCTTCTCGGCCACCGTGCAGCAGGTGTTCAAGCGCGCTCGCGAGTCGCGGCTGCGGCGCGGCGCGCTCGACCTCTGGGTGCACGCGCACGACCTCGCCTGCAAGTGCCCCAAGGTCAAGGCCACCAAGTGAGTACGTCTGCCCCGCTCGACGGCACGGCAGCATTGACTGGCGTTTTCGCTCCATCGTCGCCCCTTTACAGGTCACATTCTTCCATTCACTTTTTTTCACTTTCTCGTACGTTTACATGATCTGTATACACCTTTTCGATCACTTTTATTCATGTTCCATTCATGCTTATATTCATTCAGGACTGCCATCATTCTGTACGCTCACTTTTCCACTCAACCTTTCACGGCTTTGCAATTGTGCCTCTCGCCATTCCACCGCTTCGCTGTTTCATGACATCTTCCTCCCCATCTTCACTCATTCTTAAACATCATCTTTCTTTGCAGTAATATTATTATTGCATGCTTACAAGCACTGATTTAGACGTATATCCTCTATCGCGCCCATTGTCTTACATGGCCCCTTCGCGCACGCGTTCCTTTCCGCCCACGTACGTTCTAGCGTACGCATCTCCTTGCTCACGCTCGTGCCAATTCTGCCTCTTGCCCATTCTGATCAAGCCTAATCTCGCACACGCCCATTCTCTCTCACCCCCGTTCTCACTTACGCCCATTCTCTCTCACCCCCGTTCTCGCTCACGCCCATTCTCGCTCCAACCCAATCTCGCCCACGCCCATTCTCGCTCACCCCCGTTCTCGCTCCAACCCAATCTCGCGCATGTCCATTCTCTCTCACCCCCGTTCTCGCTCCAACCCAATCTCGCGCATGTCTATTCTCGCTCACGCCCATTCTCTCTCACCCCCGTTCGCGCTCCAACCCATTCTCGCTCCAACCCAATCTCGCACCCGCCCGTCCACCCCCACTTTGAAGCGTGATCGCCGCGTGTGCGCAGGACGTACCTGGTGCTGGGCCGCGAGGCAGAGGGCGGCCGCCCGGGGCTGACGCTCAGCCCGCGCTCCATCGTCATCGAGTGGCGCGACGAGTGGCGCCGGCGCATGCGCCGCTTCCAGCAGCGCGCGCGCGACTGCCCCTAGGCGCCGCCAGCGCCCCACTCGCCCTCCACCCCCCCGCTGCAGCGACGCCGACGCCTCCGAGGACGGCCCTCGCTCATCATCGCAGACGGCGTCCTCGACACGCGCTCTGCGGTGGAAGTAGTTGCCACCTCCGACGACGGCGTTCTCGATGTTCCACTGGCGTTTTGGGCTTCTAGAGAAGATATCTTCGGTTACGTCGGGATGTACGACGTGATTCCCCTAGCGGCATTTCGCGACGTCCTCGTCATCACTATTGTCAAAGTCACTTTATGTAAATGTCGTTCTGCTGCCAAGTTATTGTTACCATCCTCTTTGCGTTTTAATAAAAAAATAGCTTGCTTCTGTGGAGTCGTGGACGTCGCTAAAAGGTTTGCATGGGTGAGCGATGTTATGTGTCAACGTCGATATGAAAGAATCTCGTATCTCACGAAGTCCAGGCTTCGTTTGGCAGTGCACGCGTTTAACTGTGCCACCTACGCTCCCCTGGCAACGTTGAAGGTAGATTAATGTGCGCCATCAATTTTTCGTGCAGTGTAAAACATTGGATTTTGCATAAATTCCTCATCAGAAGACGACGATTACAAAATATTAGTCATATTTATGCCCTCCAAATGTGTTTTCTGGGCACCAACCGTCAGGTCTGCGGCGAAAACAAGTTAACATCCTCTGTATTATAAACTCAAAGAATATTAAACCAAAGGCCTTTCTACGGCGTTTGAATCAGTGCTTCACACATCGGTTGACATCGTTCTGGAGTGTGGAGTTGCGTAGTAGACTGAAATCCGGGTGGCAATCTTGCTGCTCCTGGAAGTCGCGTGAACGGACGACTTTCTGTAGCTACCAATTGTTGTGTCTGTGTTCTTCATTGTAGTTGGAACTGATGAATAGAATCAACTGTACATGAAAGAGATCTTGGTTTACAGGGCTTACCAAACGTCAACAACCTTGTGGTCAACATAGCCAGGGGCCGTTGAGGCTAATATTCATCTCCGGAAATGCGAGTTCCTGGCGGAAGGAATTTTGTTACGTGATGTGAAACACATTTGGAAGAAAGTAAATGCAATTTGACCTCTGTCCAAATGTTATTTCAAGATTCTTATTCTTTGGCCAGTTCAATAATTCGAGTTACTCTGACAGGGCATCACGATCCAGGGAGACAAACTCAAATCCCTGAATGTTTAAATCAAGTCGTAAATAAACAGAAAAACGAGACGTAGAACTGAAACTCAGTGGCATTGATGATTTTTCGTATTAGGTGAAATGTACAGAGAAAAAATGGGTAGTGAAGATTTTTCAAAATATCTTACAGGAGATAAACCTTTCTAAATTATTTGTGACTTTGATCTTGAAATATTCAATGCATTTGAAAATTATCGGATGACATGTTTATATTTAAAAATTCTCATACTAGATTTCCTCGAAATAGTTATAATTTTGTTTTCATATAATCCTATTCCTCCATCAACCATTTTGAACCACACTTTTGTATAATGTCTAATGCAACGCAATTCTTCTCAATATCCATTTTTTTGATTTTCCATGATTATAAATCTTTGTTGAGCAATATGTTTAATTGAACAATATGTTTAAAACCAATAGTAAATTTCAACCGATTCAAATGATAGTGATTATTATGAAGTTCTGATATAGTGTCTTCACATTCGGTCGGAACTATAGTAGACTATAGTAGATACTACTACTACTACTACTAAAACTAATACTATTACTACTACTACAAATACAACTACTACTACTACTACTACTACTACTACTACTACTACTACTACTACTAAAACTACTACTATTACTTCTACTACTACTACAACTATTACTACAACTACTACTACTACTACAACTATTACAACTACTACAAGTACTGCTACAACAACAAATACTACTACTTCTACTACTACTACTACTACTAAAACTACTACTATTACTACTACTACTACTACTACTACTACTACAACTACTTCTACAACTGCTACAAGTACTGCTACAACAACAACAACTACTACTACTACTACTACTACTACTACTACTACTACTAGTGAGCAGCCATAACCATGTTTGTTGAAGAGGCAGTTATCTCCCCGATGGTAAAAAAACCTTGTGCATCTTGGTGAGTGAACACTTGTATTTTATTCAAGACAATATACATCATACTTTGAATACGATTGTCACGTAAAAAACTAACTATATTTATATTGTTAAAATGAAATATATTTATTTGCAAGTTCAATGAGGATTTTATAATAATACTTTTGATCTATTACAAAAATTGATTTAAACTGTTTAAAACAGAGCAATTTTTTTAGTTAATCTGCGGTATATATTCAATTTCATAATATCATTTATTTTAATGATACTGGTAATATTTTGTATCATACCTCTAAGGGTTGAATAAAATGAGTAAGATTCCGTTTTGTGCGTTGAATGATTCAACTCTTGTCATAAATAAAATTGAATTTCTTTATAAAAACATATTCATTTAAATATCCGTACTGACTGTACGAAGCTGCACGTACAGTACTTTTTTCCTCCAGGAACTCGCAAAATAGAATCAGCATGTTAAGCGTCCAGGTTGTAAGAAAATTGTAAAAACTATTGCCAAAAAACTGTCTAATATTTGCTTTGAACGTACCTGCTGTAGATCTTGTCTGTGCTCTAGAAACGTAATAATAGCTAGACTATAAAAAATTGTCTGTGTATATATTCAACGAGAATGTACTGTTTTACTAAAAAACTGACGTTCTTTACCCTTCAGTAATATCAGCATTTTTCTTAAACCTGGATAAGCTTTTGAAGTTAGAGCACTTACCGAGGAAATCTTTAGGTGTGTGAATACGCAGAGAGTAAGCAAGCCTCAAAGGTGCTACTTTCATATTTGCTGTATTTGTAGTATGGTTTTTGGAAGCAAGACTCGACCAACTCAGTAATGCGCATTCTCGAGAAAGGAGTCTGCATCTAAAAATGTACATACGTATTAATCAGAATTTGCATATCTCCAGTGCCTGCACAAAAAAATATTAATATCAAGCAATCTAATGCAGTAGAGCTCAACCATAGATTTTTATCTATTGGCAATACCCAAGAGTTTTTGTAAAATTACAATTTTTAAAATTCAAGGATTTGGTCCGTGAAAATATTTTAATATTGTCAAACATACTAGCATATACTAAGAACGTGCAGAGCAAGGTATACAGTAGGCTTGCTTCCGGGAATCTTGAGCCAAAAAAGTCACAGTATTAAATGTATAATGCCGAGTAACAGAGGCTGTTTTGCATATCTGTATGCTGACAAGAACTGATGTATTTATCTCACTATTGAATATCTAATTTATTATTTCAGCCTAGTTATTGTATTTATTAAAACAAATTGGAGGTCGGCATAAACGGTGACGTCTGTAAATGACACCACGAACTACCATATTTTGAAACAATTTTGAACTTGAGTGATTATCATGAATCTATATTGAATTAACCATCACTACTCTGTTTTTCCTACTTAATGCATGATCCCAAAGTTTATTTTATTGGCAGAAGTATGAAAACACCCGAAATTTGTAATATGTATATCTTAACATTTCTGGTGTCATTTTAGACTGTCAATCAGTGACTATCAATTTGGCGATCATAGACTGTTCTTTATATTGTTTATATATTGTGTGTCATGTTCAGACAAGTGTTATGAGACACGATTTTGTGGTTGAAATTAATAAGTGCGAAGATATTACTTTAGGAGAAATTAAATTCTTCATTAGACCAATTATGGTTTCTAAAAGGAAGATACCCTCCATAGAAGCTTTAGGAATTGGTGCCAAGGAAAAAGCCCAGAAGATAACTAGCACTGTGGATGAAACTAGCAAGTGAGTTATGTGAAATTCTTGTGAGAATGGTGGAGGAAAGTTACCATATACACGACGTAGGAAATGAAGTATCGAACTTATGGCTTTGTAAGAAAGAATAATAATATTCGAACGCCCGCAATTTAAGCAAAAACGGGATGTTCTTTACTTCGGCATTTTTCACCTTGTACTTGAGACTAAACTGCATATGCATAATATTGACTGGCGTGATTGCATATTTTGCAGAGTTGTCTGTCTTCTTGATGGTTCATGCTTATCTACCTATTGAATCCAAACCGAGCATATTCGTGTTTGGTCATGTGTAGAATTAAGAAACAAGTGTATTTCGTAATATATTTCTTACTGTATTATATTTAAAACTGTGATCTTACATATTTTATAATTTTGTTACTAATTTATTACACAGAGAATTAATACTGTATTAAGTGTCGTATTTTGTACATTTCTCAATGAATCAGTTTAGTTACTACGGGTCGGAATAGTACA
This sequence comes from Gryllus bimaculatus, assembly GCA_017312745.1. NCBI lineage: Eukaryota > Metazoa > Arthropoda > Insecta > Orthoptera > Gryllidae > Gryllus > Gryllus bimaculatus. Next base: position 2,688,874 of record BOPP01000149.1, on the reverse strand, counting down.
GGCTCTGAACAATTATTATGAACACTCTCCGTTCAAGGCGAAGTGTGTATTTTATTCATTTTCAGAAGAAGAAGAACGCTCATTGTATGGTTTAATCAGAATAGTAAAGAGTCTGCACATTTCCAATATTTAGTGCGTATTAAGTGTATTTTTCAGTTAAACTCAAGTTCTGGTGTTAAATATTTAATGTATCGTTGTTCGTCAAAATCAAGATTTTTGTCACATTTTCTGAATATCTGCTGTTCTCTCTATAATATGCTGTAATATATAATTATTGAAACTAATACCTTAAAACAATGAACAATTTACGAAATTAGTTAAATTAAATTGTGCTCATACTAATTTTACAGGGACTGGACTTTGATGACTTTACGTATATCTGTAACAGAAGTGATAGATTAGCAATCTCAGGAGTTACTGGAAAGCTTATCCATTGCACTATATTTCTGAGGAAATATTTGATAATTATGTTCACATAATATTTATTGTATGTTTTGTTAAATTTAATGATTCCTAGATACTTGCATATCCAGGGTGGTATGGTAGCAGCATTGCTTTCTGTTCTTTTCGAAACTTCAGTAGCTCCTTAACCGAATAAACAGCAATAAAACAACCCACACTAATTCGTGTTCACGTAGCTTCCTGAGAACTCGTATTTTACACATTGTGAACAGCAGGGGGAGTACCAGAATATTATTTCCATTATATATGACAGTTTTTAAAATGTTTCTTCAAAATAAAAGTGGAAGAATCTCTTCAAGATGGTAAAAAAACAAGAGTTTCAAGGTGGCAAATTCAAAATATTCGTATTAAGTTTTACAACTAATATGGAAAATTTGCGACTAAAAGGGCCATATGTACACCAAAACGGAAATAATAAAACCCTGATGTGTTTTTTCTATTAAAGATATTTTCCTTTTCGTTGCAAATTAAATATAATGTAAAAAGCTCAAAAATAATCTCAACTACTCCACACATTTGTAGAATTATCGTGAATACTCTTCGGGAAGGTCCAGCTGTCAGCCGTACAGATTTGCATTTGCCCTCTCAAAATTGGTTAAATCATATGCAATAAACTTGTTTTTGAATTTTATTTTCTCATACAATATTTATTATAAATTTTATTTGATACGCACCGTTTAACTGATTTCTCAGCTTTTTTATTGTTTTACAATACGTCTCTAGGCCAAGAGTACATTTGATGTTGGGTATTGCCACGTCACTAAAATATTTGAGTTTTGGTTTAATTATGTCATTGCATTGTTTTCAGATATTTTTTTTAAAATCATATTTTTTACTCTAAATATTTATATAAATTAAAATTTCGTTATTCCAAATTTTACGATTTTTACTATAAATTGTTTTAATATGTTGAGTCATTAGTACTTTCGTTCGCTTCAGTAAGTCTATTGCAAATAAGAGGGCAGAAAATCATGATGTCCATAGGCGCCTGCGTTGTAATTCGCACAAAAAAAACGATTTTTTATTTTTTGTGATCCAGAATGTTTGGCAACTGTTCATCCATACAAACTGCCGATTCTGAAATTTTTCTAATTATCTTCGTCGAAAATGAATATTTCTTAAATGTCACCTACAAATTACAGATAAGTTTTGAAAAAAAGAAACATATTTTTGGCTTCTTTTTCATATTTTTCAGAAATAGTATTAAGTTAAATTGAATGTGCAGCCTGTCATTCTATTCGACGAGGTTCAATCTTAGCATTATTTGCCTTCTTAACGTTACGATCTTCATCGTTTCACATGTTCTTAGTCATTATTCCAAATGTATGTCTAATGTGTGGTACTGTGTCGAAGTGCCTATGAATTTAGGTTTCCGAATGGCAGATGATTCGTATTGGTCAAACTCCCTATTATCAAGTTTATGCTGTGGAGTGATACCAAATAGTAAAGGGAAATGAAAAGTCGAGACTTTTATATTTGTCGTAGTTCTGGAAAATAAATGTTCACTTTCTGTGAATTTTTAATGTCTTAAAAATCGTATTTCGTGTTTCACGTAACACACTATTTCTAAAATATGAAGTTCCGTTAAACATTCGTAGGAGTCCAAAGAACCCCAAAGGCAAGGTTTTGTCAAATTTTGACAAAAATTGTAGAATTCAATTTTTTTATGAACGTGAGATTAGACTACCCCAAATAGTAGAAATGGGGATTTTCGATTTTTTCTAGCTTAATTAGGCACTGGCCTATTAATGTGTCAAGCTTTCTAGCCTCAAGAAATTATGCATGTTTGCCAGTGACCTTAACAGTGGACTATAATACAAGGCCCTCAATTTATCTCAACTATTTATTAATGTTGTCAACTTGTCTGAAATTTTTTTTTCACTCTGAAACAGATCATAAGCAAGAAAAGAGTGTTAAATAATAACCACAAGATTAAAAATTAATGTATCTCAAGTGAATAGGTAGTGTCACTTCTCATCATTATATTTTTTCCGAAGAAATTATTTAATTAATTTAACATTTATTTAATAATCGAAATATTTCTCTATAATTGAAAGTATTCCGAGCAAAAATCTAAATTTATTCTGTAGTGAGCAAGAAACAACTCAGACTCTGTACACATATTCACTATTTAATGCACTTCATAAAAGTAAAGTTGCATTGTAGAAAATTAGAGGACAATGGTATTTCTGTCTTTTGGAAAGATATCAATTTCGCACAGCCTCATTTACTTCCAAACATTTACTAAAAAGGATTCAAAAGTATTCGTAACGCCTGGGTTAGTAATGTCCCATTTGGATTCTAAACTCAAACGACGTTTCTTTGTATTTCAGTCCACTGTTTTCAATTCGAAGAAAAATTCTCACTTTAATGCCAGGAAAGTCGTATATCTCCCATTCCACTACCTAAGTATTGTAGTAATTTGAGGTCGATGGGAGGTATTCTCCCGTTATATGTTGCGTACTTACAAATTCAATACGTTTCTTTCAGTGTTTGTGTTGCATATATGTAAATGTTTCTTTGTGTATTGTGTGTATGTAATCATACATTAATTGTGTGCATGAGTAATGTAAATACTGTAAATATTATATTGTATTTTGTTTTCATGTAATGTATTTCATGAACATGTAGCGTACTCTGTACTCTAAAAGTCTGTAAGTAAAAATTCCTTACCACAACATTGTTTTATTTATGACTTCAAATGTAATACATTTCTATTTCAAAAAGGTGTACTATAGCAATAACTTTCAAATAAAGATCTGTACCGAATACATTTGTTGCTTGATGGAAAGTGAAACAAATTGCATATATTTTTTTATGAAATTTAATTTGCGTTTGAAAAACATGAAAAATGCAAGCGAAGCTTTTATTCCTTTCGATTATTCTTTTTTCCAATTTATTTTCTCATTTCATGGAAAACACATTTTTTGACACCGGTTCTAAAAAACAATGAATATCGAAAGATAACTTTTAATGAAGTAAGAAAGCTATTGGTATAAGAAAGAAAAGTGACGATGGCAGACCAGTTTGCTTCCCCACTTGGAATCTCGTTTTCTCTCCTGTGCACATCCTTATAATAAACTCATTCATATAATAAATTAGTAGGAAACATAGTACCCTCAAAATAAATTCATCCATCAACTAAACTTCCATCTGCCTCAAATGAATCAATTGTTTCACTAGGAAGAACTGCCTTACCCCTCCTGATAATCGACACAATATTCCCCAGATTGCCTGACAATCACTCTCTGTTTTTAAATCCTTATTCTCCACAAGAACCCTGTCTCTCTTCGCCCGCCATTCACTATTATCCATTCACCTACTCAATAATTCTACCTCACTGCTTCAAACCCCACATTTGCAGGCCCCCAATTGAATTACCCTATAATATTCTATCGTAAAGATCACTGTAAGTAAATGGAAAATTACACATGTAACACTGAAAGCTGATAAGTGAAATATACATAAACTAGTAGTGCTAAAACAGCACGTTCTGTTGTCGCCTTTAGTAATGTTTGTAAAATACTGTTTATACCTTAATTTCTCTCCGAATTAACACATCATTTTTTGTAAAAGTGAAATTAAAAGTTTTTAATGCTCGTATAGGAACTTCCAAACATTCTTTCTATGGAAACGCATGGCATTGAATGTTATTGAGATAACTCGATTCAGCGTAGTAAAACACATTACCATATATGTACTACGCCTCATACAGTTTTTACTGTTTTTTTACTGAATAAATGAAATCAAATAAAATTAAATAAAAAATCGAAGTCAATTTAACTTATAAAGTGGATTTTAGATGATGCAGTATAATATGAATTATGTTCTGGGCTTCAAGTAGTTTGATGAAAAGATATTCACACACGGTAGCTAAAATATTACTAGTACATAATTTGCAATGTAATTTTCATTTCACTTAACCGGTACAAATAATGCGAGGAAACAAATATCAAGTTGTATTACTAGTAGTTACATTTACATCGACTGTGAGAAAAAATCTTAAAGAAAAATTAACCGAGTAACTTCATAAATTTATATTGTTATACATTAATTAACTTTTAATACATTATTGGTGTGAGTATGTGACGGGTACGACACCATCCACAGCCAGGCTTCAGAGAAGCTGCTAGAAACCTTATGTGAGACAAGACCTATTGAATTAAACAAAGAAGGGGTTCTGTTGACATGCTCGTTCGCTAGAGCTAAGCATTTGCTTATTGGCTCTCAGGTTAACTCATTTCTTAGAGATGTGCGCTTGAAACAAACTCTCTCTCAACGAAGACCGTGCTAAAGCGTTCAATGATTTACCAACGCGTTCTCTTTACTGGTGTATGGCTTTTATTAGTGAGAGTGTGCTGACAAGGGCACACATCGTATGTGTGCGCACTTTGCTTGCTTGCACTGCGCCCCAAATATTAAGATTTCCCACGTAGGAAAGAGCGTCCGCGGACTTTCCCATGCCGTGTTTTGGGATGGGGCCTAAAAGTGCAAATATTTAGCACAATAATTGAACGAACGTCCTATAATGCTGACCTATTTTTACGAATCCGTGCATATGCCTACGAAATATTCAGACGTTTGAAGGTGGTGAAATCGAACGTGGCCAGGTTCATGCAGTTTTGTAGTCAAAATGGCAATCACCATATTACGAAAATATCAGAGTCGTAGAGAGTAGTGAAACCATTAGTTTTTGCATTGCCCTCACGTTTTGCACTCAGTTGTTTCTTCGACAAATAATTCGTTTTGATTTATCACATTAGTTCCCTGAAATATATTTTTGAAGCTCAGTTCAAGATTGTAAACCTGGATCTCATATTTGTAAATATAAATATTATTGATTCAACACAAATCCGACTGTCGATAAAATTGGTTAACGAGGAATAATGAAATGGTGAAAATAAGGAAGGTAAGTAACTGAAAGAGAGACCCCATCATGCTGCAAATATATCTTAAGCTATCACACCTGCACTCTCTCTCCTACATTCACACACTCGCACACATATATAAATCATTACATTTCTTCAGCAGTCAAAACTGAAACTGTTTTGTGTTCAATGGTAGTAAATAACTCAAATTTAACTCGAATAGCTTTTGGACATTATGCACACAACTATTTCAATCTATCGCGTCTACAATAAAGTAGTTGTTTGCTAACATTGCTCTCTTTTCCCAGCAAACAGCGTCAATTATTTCGCGGAATCCCGGCGCATCTTTTCAAGCCAGAAATGCGGGAAAGTGTTGTCACGCCGAGCCAATCTGGGCGCAAGAATCCACGCCACTTAGCCCGTTAAAATATTCGCACTTCCTTTGCTGAGAACCTGCGTTTCATTAAAGAGGTCCAAGATGTCAGTGCGGCCATTTCATCTAGCGCCCACACGATTTATCACCTCGTGAAGCGCGCCGGGCGCTGGGACAATGGCGCCATCTGTTTCGTGGAGGGCGGCGGCGGCGCGGTGCGGCTGCTGCAGAATCGCGCCAAGAAAAAGAGAAGAAGAAGAAGAAGAAGAGAGCAGTCTGCGGGAGGAGGACAAAGAGAGGAAAGGGAGAAACAAAAGAGCGTTCCGCATTGAGAATCCTGTTTTTCAATGAGGCATCGGCTGGGAAGCGGCCACACATTCCTGCGTAGTTCTCTTGCGAGAATTCGGGTTTACGTGAAGGCCAGGGTTCGATTCCGGAATGTACTCCAAGGTTGAAGTGCGTTCAAGGGCACGATGTGGCGGAGGTAAGTAGGTTTTCCACTCGTTTCCATTGAAAGGTCTTGTCTGGATTTGAATAATTTTGTCCGAATTCCGCTAGGAGTTGTAAATCCTCACATTTTGAATCTTTTAACAAACCCTTGTTCTTTTCCTTTGTAGTAAAGAAGCATGGGATCAACATGTGCACACGTTCCAAAACGCATCAAATGTGTATCGTATATGGTATTAATAGAGAAAAGAGATCTTTTGCGAGAATTCGGGTTTACGAGACGGTGAGGCTTTGATTCTAGTATTTATTCCAAAGTTCAAGTGCGTTCCGGGGCAATTAGGTTTACCACTATAAAATCTCGGTCTTGTTTGTATTTGAAACATGGTGTCTAAATTATGCTAGGAATTGTAGTTAATTCGCATATTTGGAATATTTTTAACAATCAGGTAGGTGAATATGTATCAACTGTCTCCAGGAATGTCACTTACTGTGGTCATTAATCCCAGAGTGTAGTGCATATTATAAGCCCTAAATGGAAATTGGGATGTCATTCTCTCGGGGGAATGTGAGATGCAGTGCGACCCAAGACCTCTTACGGTTCTTTTTCCTGTCCCGAGTGTTTCGCCAGCAATGCGCGCTCCAGCTGGGTCGTGCTCTAAAATCCCGACTGGTCTCTTGACGTGTGTGATGTTGTACTCCCTGAAACTAGCTGTGCAAGAGAGAAGCTGATTAAGGAAATAATATGAGCGGTCCGTGGCCCGTTTTTTGGGATAATTCCGGAATTCGGCAGATCTGAATAAAAACACAGTAAACCCCAAAATAATAAAGGATAGAAGTGCACCCTCAATGTTAAACGTCGCTCGCAGCACTCCAAGTGGCCTGGCAAAGAACTACATAAACCTCCCGCCCAGCGTAACGTATTTTCACTCAATAGTCTCCGCGAAAGTTAATGGATATTAATAGGATAGTAATATGGATACATTCTACTGCAATTTTTCTAATATATAGTAATTATCGATTTTCGTAATGCACTTAGGTAAGATCATAGCTGAGGAGAGTCATCTAATTATGTGGTAATGGCAGAAATGAAGGAATGAAGGAATGAAAATAAATAAACAAAGAAATATATAAATAAGTAAACCATTGCCTTCATTGTACAATTTTCAATATTCAACAATATTCAATACAGACTTCAACATTTTAAATTTTTCACCTTTACATGGCCTTTTGTATATTTTCTTTTAGTTTGTATTTTCTGTTTTTCATCTATTACATATTTGTGTATTAAAAACGTACACACTTTTTAAAAATAAGTTCTTCGGATAAATGGACTTAAAAAACAATGTATCATATGGTGATTTGGAATTAGAGCAAAACCGTTTCTCCAAATTTTTTAAATGGCCATTTCTTTTCTAGAAATGTATACAAATATTAATGAACATTCTTTAAAAACATTACAAAATAACTAATCATAATTAATCATTACTTTACATAACAAAAAATACATATTTTCCTTATAGTGTTATGTGAATACAGTAGGCTAGAAATTTATACAAATAATCGTGAATGACACTTTAAATGCTAACCTCTATATGGCGCAACATCCTTGTATTCCGCAGCAAATCCAAATGGAGAAAACTCGAAACTGTTGCGATTGTTTCCGCTAAAACAAAATATCTTAAAATGCGAAACACACACATGAACGCACAGAACTCTGAAGTAACTCATGAACGTAACCAACGACAATATGATTCACTCTTCCGCCATGTGGAAAACGCATGCTGGCAGGATGTGAAGTACAAAATACAAGCGAAAACCACTAACCAATCATTGCTTGATATTCTTTCAACTAGCGCTCCAAGTGGTCCCGGCAAGTGTGTGCCAATCTTCCTTATCTCACCTCACCCCTGTGATAATAAAGGATCCAGTAAAATACCGTCAGTCTATCTGGCCGTTAGAATTATTCCTCCAGTCCAGTCTTAATTCGGTCCAGCTGTTTAGATACTGTCCAGAAATACGAAACACCTTGATGGAACCTTGGGACAGCGACGCTTCAACAGTAACGGACGTTGCATTGAGCATCACAACTCATTTTTAACAAAAAGGTATGTTCACAGTGAGCAGTGTCACACATGCAACCTTCAAGAGTACGCCTCAATTCTGAGGCTAAGTTGTAGGACACCTGCCATAGCCATACAAATGCCGCGGAAACGTTCTGACTTACTATTAAACGTTTTACTTCAACACTTTTGTAACACTGAACATTTTCTTTACATAATTTTAATATCCGTCTTTTATTATAATTGAATGTATTGATCTTTCACATTTATGAGTATTTAACATTGTTTGGCTAAGTGTTGACACTTCATTAGTCATTTGTCTGCTGCATTTACGGTCAAAAGCTGAACGTCTTAGTAATGGTTCAGCGGAAACGGAAAGTTATTTGAAGCTCAGTTTCGATGCATTTATCTGCAAACAGTTATTCAACTGTATATATTTCAGAGGCATAGGGAAGTTCAACGCCTTCCAAAGGAGGTCATTTTCGGACAGTGTTTTTGCGATCAGAGCCACTTTCCACCATTTCCATTTAGCAGTTCCATCCTTACGGTTGTCACAAGTGTTTGGTCTCCCGTACATACTATGTACGGAGAGTCGTTCTCTCGTATTACGTTATCTACAAATCGTTCCCACTGTTCTGAACGCATTGCAGAAGCTGACGTCTGCCACCTCTCAGCAAAATTGATTGATTGATAATGATTCCGGATGCATAAATTGCTAAGATCATCAGTCCCTTAAGTGTAGTGCATGTTTTCCCACTTGTGATGTAGCGATAATTTCCCTCACTGGATGGTGAGATCCGGCACTGACCTTCCGTTTGACTAGTGATGTTTTCCTCAACCAGGTATCTCCCACCAACGGGGCACCGCCCCACCTGCGACAAGCACTAAGCCCCCGATCGGTCTCCCGGCATGTGTGAAAGTGTCATAATGTTAGTGGAATTGTGTAAAGGGCGAGGATAGGAGAAGGAAGAGGAAGAAAAGATCGCGCGCGGTCCTTGGCTCGTTTGTTAAAGTACTGCTCCGTCATTTGGCTGGTGTTGGTCGGAGAAACCACGGAAAACTACCGACCAGAGCAGGCGGCCGCCAGAATTCTCCTTTAGATAGCGCCTGAATTCGCCCTAGGTAGTGTCGAAAATCCTGCCACCGTCGGTACTCGAACCTAGGGCCCTCCGGTCAGAGGCACTGCAGTGACATCAGTTGATGCCCTGAGCCACCTTTCCCGGTCTCAGCAAAAAGCTGCCCGGTTCCCGCCCCCGCCCAAGCCGGCGCCCACATTGCCGCCAGTTCCGCGCCGAATCTGAGCTAACGGATGACCCCTCGACCGCGAACACGTATTAATTTCATAGCTAACGGGGGCGCTCATACCTCACTTCGCCCATTTCTTTCCTGTGAGGTCTTCGACTCATCTTAATGCAACGTTCATATTAGGCGTGCTAGTAGTTTGATATGCCGCGTTCCAAATTAAGGAACTACTATAATTTGCTCGGGCATGTACCGCTAATTTTTTTCTTGCGCAAAAATATGCTTGAATTTAAGGATGTGGTAATTAAGTAGGAAGTAGTTCGTGCTGCAATAAGTGGGCTTGCATTTCTGAATACGGTCATTTAAACGCTGCTCGCTCTCTAAGTTCTGTATTCACAATGAAATTGATTTGCTACAGAACTTCATGGTCTTCCCGGATCTCCTCTTCCTTCTGTAGCTCTTCCATTTTTATCGGATTGTCAACTAAGGATGCGATCATCTTACTTTTTATCATCACTAGTACTGTCATGGCTCTAACACTACAGTTTCTAGTTGGCGAATCAAATTGAAAAAAGTAG